>OESE01000216.1:600000-880865 GCA_900240875.1 Crithidia expoeki
TTCCGACAACTGCCCCGCTGTGAGGAAACCGGGTAGGGCACAGCTGGTGCTGACCGCACTACAAACTACCAGGTCGGGCACCGTCACGTAATTGACCAGTACGTGCTGGTCAGCCGGGGTACCCTCTTGTTGACCGAGCGTGACGAATACGCTCAACATTTTTTTTTATGAGCTCGCGGGCGTTGAGAGAGTTGAGGTTGCTGCACAGCCCGCCCATACACACCATCAAGATGCCCGTTTTGAAGAAGCGACGCAGCTTCTCGGCCAGGGTGGCATCCTCGCCAAAACGATGACACTTAAGCTGTTTCGGTTGATACCACATCCTATCGAATAAACGACTGCAGTTAAGCTGGAGATCCAGTCCGGATGAACGCGGTAATGATGACGCCAGCCGAGGATGAGAATAATATGGCTGACGGAACTTTCGCTTCGGATAACACGCAAGTCATCTCAGTACGGTAGGTGCTCATCGAGTAGCCGTCGCCGAATACGAGGGTGGTACGGTCTAATTGGCGCAGCACCTGCCGCAAGGCGAGTAATCAACGTTGCACCGGTGGGTGCTGGTGCTGCTACGGTGTCAAAAGTTACGATGAGGCAGGAAGGACAAGAGGGGATCCAGACGCGGCAGCGAAGGCGGTTAAACCCGCAGCAACAGCTTTTGTTGTGCTGTCGTCTAAAGAGCGATGGAGGGGCACGTAAAAGGCGTTGATGTGCCTCAGCAGTGCCTGCTCTGCCTTGGAGGAAGCAGCGCCGGATTGTGTGGACGCGCGGCGAACGCTCGCAGATGCTCTGGTGGCGGCGTAACTGGGCTTCGCAAACTAAATCATGTGATCAGCAGCTTTCGAGAGCAGCAACATAGATGTCGGCGGTGACAGATCACGAAGGACACGTCCTGCCTGGACAGTTGTTCTGGAAAAAGCTGCTTTGGACAATCCTGCAGGCGAACACAGCGCTGGATTGGTAAACAGTAGTGTACCTCGTTTCCGTGAGACAGTTCCTCTTCTCTTCCTCACTAGACATGGAAATGAGGAGAAGCCTGTAAAAACTTCTTGCGCAAGCAATCGAATTGCAAAAGCTGTTTCCACCATTGCTATCAGCACCGTTAAAGTTGGTAGCGGCCGTTGCGACAGTGGAGTTCACCATTTGTAGAAAGGGGGGCCCGCAGTTGCACCTTCGCTCAGGTATCGGCTCAACGCGTGCTGCGCTCTACTCGTAATGTCCGGAGCTGGCAACAGGGAGCTCGCACCGATTGCTACAGTCTCTGTTGTTGCTTGTCTAATTGCCAGCGCCATTTCCCACCAAAACTAGAAGGAAAAGCGTGGTGTCGTAGCGGTGCCGTTTTGCTAAAGTGCATTCACGAGCACTCAGTACAAGCGCAGTGGTTGCGGATTCGGTCCTTCTGTCAACTTCGCTTTTGTAGCTACGTTGTTAGCGGTGTCTGTTTCCTCGGGTCGCCGTCCAACACTAGCCGCAGAAGTCCCGGTACCAACGCAAGCAATCAAAAGCTCCTCGAGATTTTGCGTGTAATCACCAGTGCAGTTCTCTGCATTTCAGCAGCACGCAGAGGAGCACCTCCGTCCGTGCCACGCGCGGCTTCTTGCTCAGCTTTTGTGCCGCCACAGCGTCCACTACGTGACTGACAACGTCGCACCTATCAAACGGTGTGGCTTCTTTTGCTGCTGAACAGTACTATAGTAGTAATCCGGACTTGCTGCGGCTTCGACGAAGGTTGCACAGCTCCTAGAGGTTTCGTGAGGAGAAAGCAACATGTAGTGCGGCGAAACTGCACCCACGCGGGAAGTCGTTCGCATAACGCAGCCTAGCGAGTCCGCGGAGGAAAATGCTCCAAGGTCACGTGAAAACAGCCCTACGTAAACAAGTATTACGCTCCAGTTGCGTAAGACCGATGCAGGGAACCGAACAAATCCCTATGTACTCATGTGTGAGTGGTGAATGTGTGTGTAATGGGGGAAGGGGCGATGCTGCGTTTTCCGGTGCCGTGAACTCTACCTTCGAGCTTCGCTTGCTTTTCCCGGTGTCGATTTTGAGGTCGGTGGCGCACGAGCTGGGCTCGCGAAGTCGTTGCCTCTGTTGCCTGCCTGCACAACTTTGCACAAGCTTCATGAAGGAGTACTCTGTACATCAAAAAACGTGAATACGTGTTTTTTTTTTTTTACCTCTCCACTCGAAGTCAGCAAACATACGCGCGTGCGCATACGTGCAGAACCCAGGAAGAAATGACATACTAACTTAGAAAGGCGGCTTCAAAAAAGCGGTTTCAGTCGCAAACTAAAAGATGCAGCAGTAAATGGAGTTTACTGCCCTCGCAGAGTCAACTGGTGAGACAAGAGTTGCTCAGGAAACCGCAAACAGTGCGTGGGAGGTTGTTCATCACTACATGCGTAAATATAAATGCTTAGTAATCGAAAAAGAAAAAGTTACGGCTTTCCAGGCGATCCGACAGGAAATCCTGTTTCACCGCTATAGAATCAGTGATACCGTATTCCATAGCAGAAAGCAGCTCTGCATTGTTAAATAGAATAAGGGAAGGGCTTTCAAACTGTCGCTGTGGTGTGCACTGCATACAAACGAATGCAGCACTTCATTATTACCACCATTCAGCCTTCGCGAACACTATTCACTGCTCTCAGCACTACGAACTCATGCATTCAAAGAGCTGGACGTCGCCGTTCGCAAGGCCGGCAGCGACAATGGGTTTAAGTGGGTGCCACGCGATCGACGTGACGTACGTTTCAAACCCCTGCAGCACCGCAAACGCAGTCGCACTGCCCCCTTTTCGAATGTCGTACAAATACGCCCGACTGTCCTGACTAGCCACTGCCACCATTGCATTCCCCGGCGACAGCTCCAGACCGAGGGAAGAGATAGCGGAGTTTGTGTGTTGGGTGTACAGCTGCACCGGCAAACGCACTCGGACATCCCACAGAGCAACGGTGCTGTCCAGCGCCGCCGACGCGAAAAGGTGCGCGGCGCTGTTTGCCATAGATGCGGCGTAGCGACTGGTGCGACCAAGGGCCACACGGTAAATGTTACGGGTGTGCGTGGCACTGTTTCTCCACAACACTGTGTCAGTGACCACATCCAAAACTCGCAGCTCCTTGTCTGACGTAGCGAGAACAACAATGTTGCTGGCAAAGCAGTTGATGCCTGTTGCGGTTGTGATAGTGTGACCATCACCGACGGAGTGGCGATAGACCGGTGCGCTCACGAGTCGCGCTGGCGGGGCTTGCGCGTTAGTTGTCAACGATGAAGCAATTGTGGTTGCGGACGTGCCATGTCGGCGGAGCTCTAATAGATCTTTGGTGCAGGAGAGCAGAAACTTATCCAAATAAAAGAACTGCGCACACGTGACAGCGTTTGCACCATCGGTGCTCTTCTCACCTCTCGCACCGGTCGTACACTCTGCCACTGGGGTGTCTTGACCACCGGGAGTCCACAGCCGCAGTTTTCCATCCGCACAACCCGTCAACACAAGACGGGACTGACGCGACAAATTCGTATCCACTGCGGTCACCCCCGCGGAATGCCCAGCGAGGACGCGGCCCACCACGTCACCGGTGCGCTTTGACCGTGCAACGGGGTACTGTAAGTGCTGCGCGCTTCCATCGCTGCTCCCAGTCACGAGAGCGTCTCCAGTGGTGTCAAAGGTGGTCGCCAGAACGGCACGGGTGTGCAAGTGGCGCAGCGCCTTCGTCGGCGCTTCCATCTGATGAAATGCACTTGGGTTGAGATGAGCGGTGATGTCGTTGAGGCTGTATTGAAAACGAATGCTCTTCGTTCTGGATGCTGGTGGGAGGCCGAAGTCCTGCGCTCTGCGATCCTGCGCTGCTACGGCCTGCGCTTTGAGCTTCCGCTGCTGCTGCACGGACCATGGGGCGTCCCCGTAGCCGCTGCCCTTGGCTGGTCGTCGCGCTGGCGTGGCAGCGCCTTTTGATGAAACAGCAGAAGCGGGGCTCTTCTTGTGTCGCGGTAGTCCGTCGTCTGTGCTGATCCAGGTGGATGGCAACGGCACACGAGCGTGGATGAGGTCGGTGCTAGCAAGCTGCTCTTCGGCTTCACGTTGCCCGACGGAATGTAGTGTGTCCACGTTTGTTGGCGCGTAATGCAGCGTCTTTTCAAAAGCTTTTGTGTAACACCAGGACCCATTCGATGCACTTCGAAAGAGGATCTGATCCTCTGCCGCTTGTGTTGCCCCCTCGTCAAGGCGAACGAGGGGCGGGTCATACCGAAACGTGTATGTCTCCTGCAGTTGGAAGGTGTGGCGGTTGTAGTACAAAACACCTTGTGGGGTGCTAATCGTGAAGAGGTATTCGCCGATCTGAACGTCCAGCACGGGTAGTTGCAAAGAAAGTCTGGTGGGCTGCGGAGTGTCTCCCAACTGTGTCGGTGTTTTTAAAGAGTCGCGCTGAGCACGTGACGACTGGGATTCCTGCCTCAAACATCGCGATGGTCCCGCCGTCTCACCGCTCAGTTGGCGGTGCAGCAGCACGGAGGAAACATCCCACGTGCGTAGCTGGTGGAGACTCTCGCCATCCACCAGACGCACCTGCCCTGTGGATAGCCCAATCAATACGATGGGCGTGCTCAATGCGCTGTGACTGCACACCAGTGCGGTGACGCTAGCTGTGCGCGTCAGCACATGTCCATTAACAAGTAGCTCAACTACGGACGACGACCCAAAACTTGAAAAGGGGCCGTTGCTTCGCGACTTCGTACTGTGCTGTTGCTCTCTGCCCTCACATCGGAGCAAGAGAAGGTGGTTTACTTCGTCCAGCAGGACAAGCTGCGTCACACCGCTGAAGCAGACAAAGCGGCAGCCGCGGGTGGAGGCGCCAAGCAGAGTGCACTCGTACCGGTCCACGCAGCTGTTGCTGTTCGACATCGTGTCATCCGAAAGCGGAGGGATGCAGTTCACTACATAAAGTCCTGTTGATGAGCAAAAGGCGCCGCAAGTGACGTCACAGTTCACATCACCAGCACAGACATCATTTGGTACGCGACACGGTAGCCGCTGCGTCTCTTCCACAGCGACCACCACCTCCGTTTGCTCACTGTCGTCCTCCTCCACACTCCACAGCTCTTCGACGTTGCCACCATCGTATTGATTATATTTGTAGGAATTGCGCAGAAATAGTGGTGCGTTTCCTCGAATGATGGAGTAAAGAGACATGTAGTGTGCGGTCAGAATTACGATGGTGTTGCTTGTAGACACTTTCATGAAATACGCACGGTTGTCGAGCTGCAGCAGCGCAATCGGGTCCGGCACTTCGTCATAGACATTGCTCTTGTTGTAACTACTACCTTGCCAAGTATACAGTACACCAGTTGTGGACACCCACCACGCTGCCTCATTGGTTACACAGAGACACTGATGTTGGATGTCCTCGTTGCCGAGGTCTACAGACCACGTCGGGGACATCCCTCATTGACAAGTTATCAGATCCAAAAAGGCAGCCTGTACGTTTGCAGACGCACCTGATAGATTATCGATTCTAATGCGCTAATGGTAGGCTTTTATGTTTCTGTGCAGTTTCACTTGAAACAAATTAAAAAAGCTCAATAGGAGAACTTGTGTAGAAGAGGTGAAACACTTGTAAACCAGCAACCGTGAAACGACGCTGCTTACTACTACCCTTGTAGTACAAAAGGGTGTTCATTACCCCGAAGAACAGGTGCTTGCGAGTTAAGATGCCACATCGCCTGTTGCTCAAATATCCACTCACATAAATCGCGTACACATTGCGGATACTGCAAAACAAGTCTTTACGGAAGTTCTTTTTTAGTTCATCAGCGTTGTGTTCCCGTTTTTTTTTTTACCGTCTTAAGTACGTAGTAAAGCGGAATTTAGGTATCAGAAGCAAAAGAAAGACTCGTGCGAAGTGCGTCTCCTTATTTCCTCGCCAGTTCGGCGCCGAACAGTTGAACATGGTTCAGAAATAATTCGTTCTGAGTTACAGTAACCACTTCTTCCTTTAACATCCATGGAATCGCTTTGTCGGAGGCGGCTACTGCTGCGTCTTCCATATTGTGCTCCTGCTCCATGCTTGCGGCACAGCTTGCAGCTAGTGAAACGTGCTGCACTTCCTGTTGTAGTGCTTCTTCTAGTTCATTTATTTGCTCCTGCAACGTTTCTGCGTCTTCCGCATCCAACGCCTCAACAGATGCAGTAGCCCTGTCGTCTTGCGTTTCGTGGTTTTCTTCTTCATCAGGATCGCTTGATCCACCAGACGTCTCCGAGCCTTCCTCATTCCTAAAAGCTGAAGCAGCTGCGCCAGATGAGCTTCTCATGGATGATTTTACAAGGCTTCTCACGTGGTCCGCGGAGAGCTTTGCAGAAACAGCCTCGGCTGCCATGAGGGATGTGGGAACTTGTGCGTACTGTTCTCCCACTTCGCGCACGGCGCTCACAAGCCAATCCGTTGAAGACCCACGAAACGCCAAAAGGCGGGGAGCAAAAAGTGAGCGCTCCAGCTTGCACAACGTTCGAGAGCGCTGCGCGTTGTTTAGGAGAGTCGTGTTGTCAAGAGACACAGCACTCTCTCCGTTCCGCTCTTCTTTTCTGGTGTTTAGCTTCTTGGCTTTGTACTGCGCGGACTGCATGCGGTCACGCACCCACCTGCGGTAAGCGTCTGAGTGGCTGTTTAAACTGTTTTCCCACAAAGCGTACGGACAAGACGATTCTGCTGTTGCGGTGCGCAGGGCAGCCGTCCAACGTTGGACTGCCCATGTCACTTTCATTCCCAAAACGATTTCCTCTTCGGTAAAAGGAACGCGATCATCGTCATCTTTTTCATTTTTATCTGCAAGCTGTGCACGCATCTCAGCGATCACCGTAGCGTGACGACGAATAAACGGCGCCATCAGCGTAGAAGGCAGTTCACACTGACACAGCAGTAAGGTGAACACGTAGCGCGACATTGAAGGCAAGGGCACGCGCACTGCTCCTTTGTTCGACAACAGAACGTCGTACTCGCGAAGCAGCTCTGCCAATTGCTGCGACTCCGCTATTGCAACATCGTACGTTGATTGAGAGTTGTTCTGTGGAAGCGACACAGTGGACAAAAACAAATTTTGGCACGCAGCGGGAAACACTACCGGTTCCTCCTCTTCCTCCTCAATGCTGTTCGACCTTCCGGTAGCACCTACACCCAATTTTTCTTTCGGTGCTTTAGTCAGACGTCGACCAGAAGGAGAGAGGGGCCGGTAGTGTGTGTGAAAGAGTACACAATCGTGCAACAGCTGAGATGGAAGTTTAGTTATAAACAGTGCTACCGTCAATGGCACGGCCACCACTGTTTGATGAAAAGCGCCGTCGTACAATCGCTGCGCGACGACTTGAGTGTCGAAGAACTCATTCAGCGAGTCTGTGAGTGTCTTCTCTACGATGGCACCCTCTAAAGCAGTGGCAAAGACCGCGTCTACATTGAACGTCAGCGTTAGCTCCGCCGCACTTGCTCCGGTGTCGTAACTCCAAGTCGACAGCTCACGCGACAGGAAGTAGTTTACTACCCTTAACGCGTCTTTTGGCAACAGAGCCACGTAGCCTGTCTCACCCCACCAACACCGTCCCTGCAATGCCTGTGTGTAGTCCCACGCAGAATCAACGCCCCAGCGACGTAGGAAAGCATCCTGCGTACGCGCGTTGGCCTCAACGATATCCGCCAGTTGTACCAGCAGTACCTCTTCGCGCTCCACGAGACTCAAGACGTCAGAGGTCCGCTCTTTCTTTATGTCTGTAGCCGTTATCTTTGTCGTTGTGGATGGGGAAGGCGCTAATCCACCATTTTCGTGACGAGCTGTGCGACACACCTCAACGTGAGCAGCCGCACCGCGGCATCCACGGCATAGATCGGCCAGAATCATACTCACTACCTCTACTTCTTCCTCGTTTCCACCAACGTCCAGCAGGGCCGAGAAAAACCAGAAGTGTGGGATAGGTGCACCTCCGGTGGTGTGCAATGCACTGTGGTGGTTGTTGCTGCTCTTGTAGTGGTCAGCGCTTCGCTCGATGGAAACGCGGTGGAGGGTCTGAAAAAGGGCATCGCGGGTGTGAAGAAATGCGGCAGAGGTGGCGCGGAAACTCCGTGCATGTGTGCGGCGTGCACACTGCTGCAGGTGCCACACAGACGGTGGGTGAAAAACGTGTGGGTCATGTCGAATTGCTACAAGTACAAACACGCGCATGCTGCGGCCTTCAGAAGCTTCTCTTTTTTTTTTGGTGTGTGTGTGTGTGGGGGGGGGGGCCAAGGTGTGTTTTTTGCCTGTACTGAAGTCGTAGGAGGTCTAACAGGGTAACCAGAGGGAAGGTCACACACAGAGTGAGAGAGACAGAATAATAGGGAAAAGCAGCTTGCTGAAAAGAGCAATTACGTTAAAGTCAAGGAGACACCAAAGGAAGCACAGGTCGTGTGTGAAGCAGGCAAGACTGCCATTTCTTGGGACCCATAACAGTAATAACGGTGGCGCCGCTCCAAACACTATTGCGCTGTAGTCGGCGTTCAGAGAGCCCCTTTTCCATGTTGTTTTCTATTGTGTTGAAAAAGCAAGCAAAGGGCGGGAGTAGTTGCAACGCGTGAGCTGCGGGGTGTGTGGGGGGAGGGGACGTGGCTACGACGAAAAACAACGCTGCTGCAACGCAACACACAACAACAAGATCAACAATCACCCACCTCAAGGAAATACTGCTTTTTTGTAGTACTTTTACGCGACTCGGTTTGCGCGTTCAGGACGGAAACTAACAACATACGAACAAAAGTCTGCAGAGGCACAGAGCAAAGTGAAGGAGAGCGATGACAACAATAACGAAAAGATTGAGTACGAGCAGCAAGGAAAGCAAAAACGAAGTTAAAAAAAAAAGACCAGATCCTTCAACAAAACGTAGCGTTGATTTAAACACACACCAGTAACGTGAGCGCATCCCCACATCACAGTGCAAATCGAGAAATGACTATTTTGAACTAAGCAAAATCGGGAGGTTTGTGGGGAGAGATGGAGTATAAGGCAAAAGCTAAGAAAAGAAAAAAATGAAAACAGCACCTTGAAAAAAGGCAAGAATCGCTCCAGAACAAAGACAGGAAGTAGCGAAAAAGCAACACAAACATCTATAAGGAGTTCAACAACAACAACAAAAAAAAAAACGCGAGGCCTTGTCTTGTCTGATGTGGCCAACGTGATGAGAAAGCTGACAAATAGCACAGAGTAATAGCAAAATGAAAACGACGAATCACCAGAAAAGCAAAAAGGAAGCTGCTGACTTACACGAGCTGGGTGGCCGCAAGTATCTACGCTTCGCACAGAACCTTTTGCCAACTCTTCATCGTGTAGACAAGGTCCAGCATCGGGCCCAGCTGTGATTTGGAGAGATGCAGGTACTCGACGATCTTGCCAGACAGAGTCTCCGTCGCCTCCTCTAACTTCCCGACGCGGTGCGCCATCATCATTGCCTCGCTCGATGTATCTTTCAGGTAGTACATCTGCACGTACGCGTGGGCAATAACCGGGCGAGCGGTGACCAGTGCGTTCTTGATACGTGCAATCACTTCAGGTGCACTAATCGTGCTCTCCGGCAGGTGCTGCTCAGGGTCAGACTTCTGTGCCTCCTTGCACAGCTTTTTCTCAGTGTCATCGACGACGAAGGTGTTGCTCATGTAGTTGTCAATGAACGTCGCGTCGCGCTTGGCGCTGTTGAGGTGCAAGGTGTAGCGCTCATAGTGGTACATAAAGCGCTGACTCTGTAGGACCTCGGGGCGGTCGCTAGGATTCGGCTGACCCGCGGCATTCTTACACGAGTAGTAATCGCCTGAGTGAGATGACCAGTCGTGGCCGCACACCCAGCAGAACTGATGACCGCATTTGCACGTCATGTGGTTGCACCCGCCGTCCTTCTCGATGTCCATGTTGCATTTGGGGCACCGTTTCGTCGTGACAAGGATGAAGGCTATGTTCGTCCCTTCTGCCGAGCAGTGCTGACGCCACTTGCGCATGTTGTCGCAAGTCGCCGGCCGGTGCGGATCGCTGGCGCAGCGGAGACAGAATGTGCCGTGGCAAACGTCGCAAGTGACGCCCTGGCCCTGCAGCGGAGGGACCTCCACATGAATAATGCCGGAACATTCGGTCGGATTGGGACACCAGTAGAGCGAAGAACACGACTGCACAAATGTGGAGAGGTACTCGCGGTAAATGTTCTTTAGGACAGCCTCGGCTGTGGCGCCGCCGTTGCCGAAGAGCTGCACCATGTTGCAAATACCAACAACCTCATTACAGTGCTGGGAGGGACAGCGGGTGGCGAGCAGGTTATTGTGCACGTGGGCCTTGATGTGGTCCTGCCAGCATTCTCTGCAGAAGTAGTGCTGACAGGATGAGAGGCGGTACGTTTCAGCCGGTGGGTAGTCGAGGGCGCAGATGTCACAAACTACATTGCTGTTCCCCTTCCCGACCTGCAGCATGTTTGTGTGCGACGCCGTGGAGGGCGTGAGGGACAGCTTCTCTAAAACGCCATCCGGGTCTTCAAAGTAGCGCTCGATCGCGGTCTCCTTCGACCAGAAGTAGTCACCTAGCAGCAGCGTTGCTGCACTGGCAGAAAGACAAGTGAGACGCGCCACTTCGTCCACTACGGAGGCCTGCATGTCGAGCACCTCTTTCACTGCCATAGTGCGCGCCTCGGTGCTCATATCCCCCACACCGGCGTCGGCGGCGTCGGTGGCGCCCATCACAGCCGGTCCTCCGTCCATCGCCATGTCGTCGTAGGCGTACTCGTCGTAGTCGTACTCTTGCTCATACATTTTCTGTTTGGGTGCTTATATATATATATATATACACTAGTAGAAATGTGTTCGTGAAAACCCCTGGGTTGAAGTGAATTAGTCAAGTGGCTCCTGACACTTTATGTAAAGATCCTTTCGGTGGTACACAGAAAGCTATACGCAACCCCCAAAAGGCGTTTATTCACACATACACACACACACACGCACACACACACGTACAACGCATAAACAATACGCGCCTGAGTGGGACTTCTGGTGGTGATGGCCAACGACGACAACAAAAGAAATAAAAAATTGTGGATTTTGCAGAGCGGAAAGAGATAGCTTGACGCTACTTTTTCTCCTGTTGTGGTAAGGCAAACAGGCTAGAAAACATGTACCCTCTTTTTGTGTCGTGAGTAATACTTTAATGCGGAGAGAGAAAGTAGGAAGGCAAACGAAAAGCAAGATAATTGGCTTGGCAATGGTAGAACAGTGTGCGGTGGAGCGTTCCACAACTTTCCTTAGCGAGAACAAAACGTACTCAACACCGAAAGGCAGTACTGGTGTACTGTGAACTGCTTCATGTGGAGTCGAAGCCCGCTGTTTTTTTCCCCTTTCAAAGTCCAGTCCCTCACTTAAAAAGCAACGCACGTTGCTTTTCCTTTGCTTCAATGAGATAAGAGTACGGATACCTGAACAGCTTTATTTCTAACGATTGATTAGAAAACTCTTTATTTAAATGTACTGCCCGCTGTGTTTGTCATCCTGTTTTAATCTTCGTTTTTAGTCCTTTTCTTTTTTCTTTGTGGCGACTAGTACGAAGTTCTGAAGCTGCTACGGTGGCCGTTTTCCTTTCCACAACTATTCCTAAGCAAAGTGCGGGCAACTGTTGCCGAAAAAAAAGAAAAGATAGATAGTAAGAAAATTAAGTCGTTAGACAACTGAAATATCTCGCCAGATAAACCACACCTTCACAGACTGCCCCACAACAGGACCAATGAAACATAGTGGCACGTTCGCACTCACTGCTATGGCACATACACAATAACAACAAAAAGGATAGATCAGTTTCGAAATAAACGAAGGGAAACAGGAAAAGGGACGAGATTAAAGAAGAAAGAAAGGTGGTGCGCATCTGAGGTCTGTACGCTTCTTCCCCCCCTCCCCCACCTCTTCGTTGTTGAGAAAAGCACTGGATAGATTATAGTATCAATAGTAAACAACAATAGTCTGACACCCACAGAGTATGTGCTGCAAAGCATATCGCCGGCTTTAGCAGAGAAAGCAAAGCACTGTAAAGAAAGTCGGAGCTACTAGGAAAACGATTTAAACAGAGACATCTATGCCAGAGTGCACTATTGATACACGTTTACGAGTAATAAACACTGTAGGAAGAGCAAGTAAAAAGGCCGCGCACTGCTTGTGAGACCAGAGGAGTCTTAAAGGCGGGTAATCTCATTGAGAGCGGTAGATAAGGGAATTAACGAGCAAGGGTCGGTTGGTAAGGAGGCAAAACTAAAGCAAAGCAAAGAAGGCCATCAACACAGAACCGTGAGCGAATGTAAAAAGAGGATAATTTAAACAATCCACAGCTACAAAAGGGAGTGACCAGCCGCGCCTCCGTACTCGTCTTCGGCACGAAACCACAACAGCAATGAGTAAGGAAGGGCAAAAGAGCTCATTCATTGGGAAGAAAGCAACACAAAGAGGGAAAGGGCATTGGATGGAGCGGTGCTCTTATTATAGAGAGAAAGTCCGCGAGTGCTGCACCTCAGTGTCATGCCTCCAGAAGCGACACAAAAGCTGCGTATTCAGCAAGAAAAAAAAAGGCAAAAGAATATTTAGTGAACTGGATCTGAATTGCAAAGAGTGCTGCTTCTCTATACGTACTAAAAGCAGCTCGTTGTTTTCGTCGAAAAAGATATTCAACAGAATATTTTGTTTTGGTGCTTACTCCTACAAGGTCCGCACAGCCGAACAAGAGATTACCAGAAAACTCATACTGCACACAAAACAGTGTTTTTTATTTATTTGTTCTCCACAGTGGCGCAACAGCAACACAGGTGAATTAACAACTACCGCTGCGAGGAAAACAAAATATCAGCTTTTCATTTGGCGATCCTTGTCCACACACGGTGCGTTGATCGCCACCACTAATAGCAAGGCCAACAACAGCAAAAAGTACACAGTGCACTCAAGTGCTGCGAGCCACCAAGTAATAAAAAGGAAACCAGAAAAAGACACGCATTACGCCTCTATAACGTAACCAACAAAGCTGAAAAGAGGGACACGTCTAGTAGGCGAGGTTTGAACAAGCAAGCTGCTGGGCATGAGCGAAAATGCGCCTCTCGGGAGAGAGGAGGAAGGAAGAGGGGAAACTGTCGAACGTGCGGACAGCCACGGATTCTCCAACGACAAGGGTCTCACCCATTTTGCACTACCAAGATCAGAAAACCAGCAAAAAAGAAAAAGGAACGAGGAAGTAGAAAAAAAAAATTTAAAACTCTTCTGTCGACACGGAAAAAAAAAAAAAAGACAAGGAAGGACCTCGTTTATGTCTGTCGAAGTGAAAAGGGTAAACAAGAAGCTTCTGCACCTAGGTGCCGGGTGCCGACCGTGACGCTTTACGCAGCTCACGGCGTGTAAGCACACTCGTACTAAACCAACGAACACACACACACACACACACACACACACACACACACACACGGGAAACAAGTAACGAGCGGCTTGGGAAATTTCCATGTTCTGTAGGAGATGAAAATAACGAAACTATGTAACAAAAAAAGCAGCAAAAAACTTCTTGAGCTACGTGACTTGGCCCGCGTGTTTTTGACCACCAATTTCCCCTTGACTTGTCCTGCTCTTCACCTTTGCTGCGGAGAAAACGCGTACCTTGAAAACCCAACTTCCTGACGGCATTACATCTCTGCTCTGAAACAAAACACAAAAAAAAATGCTGGAAACTTTCGTCAATATAAAAAAAAGTGGAGTAAAAAGACATATGGTTGCGTGACGAGTAAGAGCAGAAATCCGTTCAAAAAGCAAATTCGTGAAAGCTACAGCAATCTTTCAAAATAAAATAAAATAAAATAAAATATATAAAAAGGGTCTTAAATAAAAAAAAAGTGATTCATTTATAAAAACGAGGCTCGGCCGCTAAAAACCGCACACGACTCATTTGGTAGCATTCTCCTTATTTTACCTTGAGCGTCCTCCACACTTCATTGTACGAATCAACGTCGTTTGTGTTTTTCTTGATCCCCCCTTTTTTTCTAAAGTGAGTTATTTGGGCCTCCTGAAGCGGCGAGGAAGGAGTTGTTGTCGCAGCTGGCAAAGTGGCTGTTCACAAAGCCCAGGCCTTGCTGGGGAGGGAAGTTACCTGCAGGCAAGTTCTGCAGGTGGTGGGCAGCGCTGAAGTGCATGTTGGTGTTAGGCGGCGACGGGTGCTGCACCGCGGCCACAGGGGTGCTCGGGCCGGTCGAGTTGTGCCCAGATGACACCGGTGTGACAGGCGCATATGGGTTGTGACGGTAGCCACTGCCCACGCTGAGGTTACTGTTCGCGCGGACCGGCGTCCGAGGCGTGTGCCCGCCGGCGTCCGGCGCGCCGCCCCCGCTGCTGGAGTCGCCGTCGTGACTAAAACTAAAGTTGAGCGGCGTGGCCGGGCTGCCGCGGCTGGGTGTCTGTTCGGTGCCGTAGTGCGGAAAGGAGCTACCACCGATGGTGTTGACGTTGCCTGGGTTGAAGGTGACGTTCAGGAAGGAGCCAATGGAGTTAGGCGTGGGTGGTTGTTGCTGTTGCTGCTGCTGCTGGAAGGGCGGCGGCGGGGCCGGTGGCGGAACCCCACCCGAGCGGCTCGCTGCAAAGTGGTGCGAGATGCTCGCGAAGGCCGGCGGGTGCAGCGAGGGGCCGTTGCTCTCCATGTGCATGTCCGGTGCAGAGAGCGACTGCGGGATGCGGTTGCGGCCCAGCCGCGAGTTCGGTGAGCTGACGCTGCTGGCGGAGCGGCCCGTCATTGGCGGCAGCGATGGCAGTGGTGGTGGCGGCGGGGCAGCACCCCCTGCTGCTGCGGCTGCGGTCCCGTCGTACTGCTGCTCCGTCAGCTGCTGTTCTCGGCGACGCCGGCGCTCCCGCTTCGCCTCCTCAGAGTCGGCGTACTTGGCAAGGATCGCGACGGAATTGTTGAAATAGGTGCGGTTTCCATGCAGGTTGATCAGCGCACTCTTGGCCGACGCGACGGTATCGAATTCAGCGTAGACAACCCATACACTGCCGCCGAAGTGGTCTTCGCGCATGGCGCAGTACGTTAGCGGGCCGAAGCCGCGCAAAAATTGCTCCACCTCCATCTGCGAGAGCTTCAGGGGGATGTTGCGCACATAGAGCGCGTTGCTCTCCTCCGTGGCGACCTTGCCGTCATGCTTAGAAGGGAAGATGCAAAGGTTAAAATTGTGGCCGTGCAGTGTGACGTGCGTCTTATTCAACTTCTCATAGGCAATGCGACCAGCCTCCTCTGATTCGAAGAGGACGAAACCGAAGCCTTTACTCTTGCCGGTGGTGGCGTCGAGCATTACCTTTGCGCTGCTAGGGTGGTAGTCAACAAAGATCTGTTCAAGGTCGCTATCGGTCAAGTTGCGTGGCAGTTTCGCCACAAACAGATTTTGTAGGCTAGTCATCTCTTTCGGTCTCTTGTCAGTATTCTGATACATATATATATATTTTTTGTTTGTGACGTCTTTAGGATGGCTTGTATGTGTGTGCTTGTGTGGGCTGTTTCGTGGAGGCGTGTGCACAAAACTACTCTGTCTTAAATTCCTCAGGGCAGTCCCAATTACCACTATCTTATCTTACTATTATTATCGGTTTTTTTTTTTTTTTGATGGGGTTTAATGACAAGTACTGTGGTGTTTGTGGACACCAGTACAGCAACCTTCCCTACTACTTTCTTATACCACACAAAGAATGCAACGATGAATCCTCTTGTCTATTATGGGGTATCGATCTTAAATGCGAAAGACGCGGTGTTTTTTTCGTATGCAAATTTCAGTCGCTTTTGCTTGCAGCGTAGATCGTTGTAAACAGATTTGGTTGGGGAATAAAGAGATGCGTTGACTGTTGCGGTGGAGAGAAAGTGAATAGCTGCCTTTCCACTGACGCGAGTCGTTCCTCCTACGATTTTCGGTGTACAACACACCGAGCGAGAGGAATGGAGACGGTACGCAAAAATGCCGGGTGGAAAAGACAAATTGCGTTTCAGCCGCAATAAAAAAGCGAAATAAAGTTTAGCTTCTCTACACTCTGACACGCGACATACGTTCACCTCAAAATGTAATATGCAAAACGTAGGCACCAAAAGCCACACACTAAAGCTTCTTTTTCTTTTCAAGAGAATTTCAGCTAATCAAACTTTGCAACGACTGCAGTGGCAAGCAAGTAATGACACTGCTGCAACGGAAGTGTAAAATGGAGGACGCCAAGGAAGCGAGTGGGGGGGGAGTAAAGATAGATCTCTGTGAACGACGATGCAGTCACGAATACTATCCTCTAGCAATGTTAGCAAACGGAAATCACAAGGTTCCAACTCTTCTAAGGGCCTTCTATAAAATATTCCTCTCTTATTCAGCGACTGCGAGCTTACGAGTAGCTAAAGCAGTAAGCGTTTAGCTATCACTATTATTATTTGGTTTCGTTTCGTTTGGGACAACAACGAGACGTAGAAGTCAAATTAAGAAAAAAAAACACGCAGGAGCAAACTAGTTAGGATAGGAAATGGTACGAAGGCGTGAGAAACTCGAACAATAATGAATATAAACAACAACGGCAACGGTGCACACTTCATTGGGACGAAAAAGAAGTTAAAAGAGAGGAAAGAAAAAGGAAGGGTGCGAGGAAACAACGTAGTTGAAAGAGTGCGTTGTCGTGCGTCTACGTGAGAGGACGAAACGTTTTGTGGTGTGCGGCTGTCGATCAGCCGTGCAACACAGTCCCTGCTTTGTAGTCTTAAAGCGTATTCGTAGCCAAAAAAAAAGGTGAAAAGGTCACCGTTTTTCTGTGGAGCTTCTCCGCGCGTAGACTCAAACTCTCTTCAACAAAACGGAGGCTGTACCACTTAACTGCAACTCAACTCTGAGGTAGTTTTGGGTTCAAGCGGCTTCTTTTCGCCTTCAGTGCGAGGGAAGGTAGAGCATTGATTTGTCTCCACGTTGGCCTTTAAACTCCGTCGCACGTGCGTTTTTCTTTTTCTTTTTCAGCCAATGAATAACATAGATAAACTTCGACAAAACAGCAAGCAAAAGAGAACACTTACTACCTTGACCTAAGAATGCTGTAAGTCTGCTTTTAATTCAACCGCGTACACCTAAAAACATAGGAGAAAAACTAAAAAAAAGATGGCACTGCCAACAAATGGAATTCACTTTACAGGTCATAAGACAAGGTGTGCACGTTAGTGCTACACGATATAGGTGTGAGAAAGGGGAAACCCAGCGAAATAAAAAAAAAAAAAACGCTAGGCGAATACGGCAACAACCAAGAGGAGAAAACCGCGAGATGAGCAACGTGAAGTCTGTGAACTGGAGGTTCACGGGAAACCGTGGGAAAGTAATAATCAGAAGAAAAACAGTTCCCGCTTCATCATCTTCGTTTATTTTCGGTGTAAAAGGTGGCCAATACTTCACAGCCTTCAAGGTGTTACGTACGCGACAGGCCTAGCTAGGGAAAAATGAAGAAAAATGAGTTTTGTATATGGTGTGCACTTCACCTAGATTGTGAGCCAGAGAAACAAAGGTGATCGACGGCGCAAACACCACAGATCACAAGCAAGATCGCTTGCGCCTAACTCTGCAACGCCATTTGCGACAACGCAAAACAAAAGAGAGAGGAACAAATAAAGTCCGATGAAAAAGCCTTGGGCTTAACACCTACCTCATACAGTTCGTCTAAGCTCGCAAGAGCGCTTGCGCCTGCAACCAACATCTTAGTATACACAACAAAAGGGAGAATGTGTAGTTATCGCTATTGCTTTAGAGCTTTTTAGACATATCGACACTATGTGTTCCCGTTTTCGAGCAATTGTAGCGCTTTTCGATCAGCAGAGAGAACAAAAAAAAAAACGGGGTGTGTTGAAAGTATGAGTAAAAGACTTCATCCGCACAGAAGTGCTCTCATTTGAAAAAGCGTGGAAACGCAAAGTGGTAGTCGCCTGCTTGAAAAGAGGTCAGTGAGATGTAAGAATAGATAACTAGAGAAACGAACCTTATAAGCCTGAACTTAAGAACACATCACCTATATATATATATATATATGAATATGGGCAAATAGTAGACTACGAAAACAAGGAGGAAAAGTATGGGAGACTGCGCCGCATGAGTCCCCGCGGCGTGACATCACAGCTTGCCTTCGAGTTTCACAACATCGCACGTCTAAAGCTAGCGCAACAATACCAAAGCTAATGTTAAAGAACAAAGGCAGAAAAAAACGTTTTCAGCTAAATTAGTAAGTCTAGAAGGAATGGCTTTTGGTGATTCTACATAGTGTCTACAGCTGAAAAATGGTGGGTAGAAAGAGGCGTGGTTTGCAGGAAGGGGGAAGACTGATCCAACCAACAACAACAACAACAAAAAAAAACAGCGAGCTGCTGAGAACACGAGAACCATTTTACGATGAATGCTACAAAGTACGAAGTCTACTGTGAATACGCCGACTACAGAAAGCTCTTTTCGACAAAAGATACAAGTAACTCCACATGAGAAACTGTTGATTTGATAACAAAAAAAAAAAGTTGGCACGCGGCACGTGCTAGGATAGCTTTCAGAGCATTACAGTAGGAAACAAAAGCTCCTAAATCACTTTTTTTTTGGCTTAATTCTGTCCGCGGCGGCGCGACAAGGTGCTGAAGGCGTGATTTTTAGTTAAAGCTTCAGTGATGCAAACCCAACGGTTCACACACTTCCCCCACAGTCTTTTGCGGGTTGATCTTTTGATCAAACTAGCACACACTCAGTACTCCCCCTGATCGGTGACCACTGAAGGCTAAAAAAAAAAATAATAATAACCTTTGCGGGCAAACATTTGTCACAAAACAAAATAATAATCCGCACCCTTTGGTCACAAACACTTCGTCTGCGACGAAGAGAATCAACTGTGATGAAAGGAAGAAAAAAGCTGTTGAAGTCGAAAAGAGGGGAAATTTATTCGGCCATCTGAACGCAATTGAAAGAAAACCTCGGCACTCCGCACAATCGGTATGGGCTGGAGGAAAAGAAGGCGGCCATTTTTTCAGCGTGAAGTCGGCCGCGGTTTCTACATTGAGGTCTTGCAACAACAACGAGAAATATATAGGAAGGGGGAGTAGGTTTACGGAACAAAAAACCCACTAGCAGTCGCTGCCAGGGTTAGATAACCTTACTGTTTTTTTTTCTTTTCATTTATTTCTTTTAAACCCTCGATAAGTCCCTTTGCTTAGTTTCATGGTTCCTTAATTGTCACACCAAGCGCAGCAACAAACCATTACTTTCAGCAACGATGGCCTGCGCTACCAAGCCTTCTTCCCCCTTGAAAGAGCCCGTAGTAGTTGTAATTGCTTCGTCCTCAGCAGTAAAAAGGGGCACATAAAAACGGAGGGCACCCAGAAACCTTATTAAAGTCTGTGCGATGGTCTTTTAGTCGTCAGCTGCTGAAAACTTAGTTGCAGACTTATCAGCTCGAATAATCTTTTTTTCATGCTTTGCAACCTAAAAAAAAAGAAAAGCGGAGGAGCTCGATTGGCGTTCACAGATCTTTTTTTTTTTCTTCCTCTTTTACTGGTTCGCACGCGCTGCTCAGGGGAGTTGAAACTCCATATGTGTCTGATGCCCAGTGAAACAAGGGAAAAGCAGATAAGATGTTCTTGTTTTTTAAACGAAAGAAGAACGCTTTCATTGTGAGAAACGCCTAGCTATCTTTGTTTAGCAGCCATTTTATAATTGGGTATCGTTTGTAGTTTATGGACGCCGTTCGGAATGGCTCACAAACCACCGGAAGTCTTGCATAACGTAAAGTTGAGGGTTATAAAGTCGTTTTCGGTACTGCTGTAAGCCGCACACTGGGAAATCCGAAAAAAGTCAATGTAATACATATATATATATATAGGACATAGGTGTATGTGTACACAATGGTGCTCCCGCGCGCATTTCTCCTTATTATTCGGCCGTAAGTGTTGTTGATCGTTAGCGATTACTGCCAGCGGTGGCCGCGGCATCCTGCGTAACTTACTCTGGAGTAAGGTCGTTAGCGAGTAAGTTTTGGGGACTGCGACACACATTTGTATATAAATGAAGTTTTTGTTTTGCATTTACCAATCGCACACAAGTTTCAGACGATAAATCGATAAACAAAGAAAAAAAACAGGGAGAGAAAGGCAGGGAAAAAAAACTATCAAAAAAAAAAAAGAAACTCGAAAGGACGACGACAAAGCACGACATTTAACGCTGACAAAGAAAGTGCTGTAGCCCCAAACAACCAAAAAAAGTCAGTTTAAAAGTCACGAAAACCTTGGCGTTTACAAATACAGACAAACAGAGAAAAATATATATATAACGCGGATAAGAAGAAGGTATAGAAAGGCGAAGGAAAGTGAAACAATCGCATCGCGATAGTGGTTTCAGGAAAAAACGCAAAGCAGGTACACCAAGTTGACGCACTCGAAAAGTGCGGATTGTGGTGTTGATAAAATGTTAAACGTGACTGGTGACCCTTTTGTATGGTTTGGAGAGTTCACAGAAGGACAATACAATTAGGGGAAAAAGAAAGAATAAGACGTTTAGACCAGCTAGCCGAATACGCAAGCAGATGTGCCGTGCGTACACGCGACAGTGGCACCGCACAAAGAAAAAAAAAAAGGGGTAAAAGAAAACTAAAGTACGCAGGGTTGGAGACTAGGTGCACAACGAAGAGAAACACTGGGGATGCACGCATCTTCACCACAAGCTCGCTCGTGCTCTTTTCCTACGCCACAAACCGTCACCTTTCCGCAAAAGTCTACGACGTGCTGTAGGGCACAAAGACCATCGGCGTCGAGCAAGAGCTGCGCGGGGCCTGCGTCACCATAAAACTCGGCGACGTTGCGTTCACGTTGGACAACGGGAGGAAGCTCGGCGGCGTCGACAGCGACGGAGACGGGTAGGTTTTGTTGCACGTGCAGCCGCCCACATATGACATGTTGTTGCTCGTAGCTGGGGACAGACTCCTCGGCTGTGAGCCGGAAAGCAGCGCCGCCTGCGGCCCACCTGCCATCGAGAGCTTCTCGCGGTTCAGGTTGATGGCGTCCAGCGCCACGACATACTGCTGACCACCCTCCATCAGCACTACCGCGTTGTTCGACTCCGGGTTCAACAGGGAGAAGTTTGGCTTTGGGGTCGGGCTAGCGGACACAGCGCCCGTCTGCGGCATCGGCGGCGCCGACTGCGCGTAGTTGAAGGACGAGACCGGGATGAAGATATTCTGCCCGCTGTCAACAAGGGTATAGCAGTAGCCTGGGGTGGTTTGCAGCAGCTGCTGCGGCATGGAGTAAGCAGTCGGCAGTGGCGGCGGCATCGGTGCAGCGGGCGGCACGTCGCCCATCGAAGCCGCGTAGGGCGGAGGCGAAGGCGTGTGTAGACGACTCGGCGTTGCCGCTCCACTAGCGGAGGGCAGGTGCGAGTGCATCGACTCCATCGCGCCTCCTTTCGGGGCGTCGGTGCTGACACCGTGACTGTGCGGTATCGACCCGGCACCGCTGCCCATTGACGTGCTCGTGTTTGTGTGCAGCGATGAAGCACCGTCGTGGGCGTGGTCGCGCGGCGGGGGGAAGATGCACCCGCTGTTTGGCCTGTGGCCCTGCGTCCCCTCGCGCCGCCGCCGCCGCTCCTTCTTGGCGTCGTCGCTGTCCTCAAACTTGGCCAAAATCGGCGCCGAGGCGTGGAAGTAGGTGTTGTTGCCGTGTAGCTTTGCCAGCGCGTTCTTCGCCTCCTGGACCGTCTCGTACTCGGCGTAAACGACCCACACCGGACTGCCGTAGTGGTCCTCACGCATCGCAAAGTAAGTTAGGTTGCCAAACGTGCGCAGGAAGCGCTCCACGCGGTCTTGGCCCAGTGTCATGGGGATATTACGGATATACAAGGCGTTCGTCTCCTCCGTGAAGATCTTACCGTTGTGGTTCGATGGGTAAATGACGAGGGTAAAGTTGTGGCCGCACGCGCGCGTCATCTTCCGGTTCAGCGCCTTGTATGCTTTTTCGCCGTTGCCCTCCTCGTCGAAGAGGACAAAGCCGAAGCCTTTGCTCTTGCCGGTGGAGGCGTCCAGCATGATCTTTGCACTGGATGGGTGGTACTCGGAGAATATGTTCAGCAAGTCAGCATCGGTGATGTTACGTGGCAACTTCGCCACGAACAGGTTCTGGAGAGACATTGCAGCACCACGTAGGGAGCAGTCTTTTTAGTTGTTAATAAAAAAGCCGGTGTCGGAAATAATACGCAAGCGGATGTCAAAAGAAAAAGCGGAAATGAAGTTCGCTTAGATGTAGGGGTTTTTGAGTTTAATAACCGCACACCCCATTCAGAAAGCGAACTACGCCACTGAGACAAGTTAAACTGAAAAGGAGGGGGGAGCTTGTCGTTGGCTAGTATAGGTGCATCAAAAGAAAGTGGCGCTCAGGAATTTGTGAACTGGAAAGAGGGTGAATTTGATGACGGTGAACAAAGGCGACTTATGAATGGTCAGCTGCCTCTGCAGTAAAAATGCTAGTGTGAAGACAAAGCTGTGAAAAGAAAAATTAAAACGCCAAGAGAGGTGGGGGCTGGAAATGCTGTCAGCTGGACGCGACAGGAGAAGTGCAAGCCGGAAAGGGGAAAGAGTAGGGCAGCGCTCTACGTCACGTTTTGAACTGGGCTGAATCTTTTTTATTTTGGTAATCACTTGTCTTGCCTCAGGCAGAGGAAAGGAGGAAAAAAAAAAAAAACTGAAAGCTGAACAGAGAGGAAAAAAAAAAGGGTGGCGAGAACAGTCGAAGTCCAGGCGAATCCGACTACATATATATGGGGAAGGAGAGGCTGCGTAATACAGCAAGAAGTGTTGGGATCAGCGAAATGAGGTGTTTTCGGTTCTCAGTGACGGTTTTACGCTACACAGAGGAATCCCGCTCCTTCATTCGGATTTGTCCCAAACACAGGCAGGGAAAAGGTAAAACGTGTGAGAGCTCGGCTGTTTCTTGGCGTGGCAGATGGGGAGGATGAACGATAGGGCAGAGGAACGGAATCCGCTATTTTAAGGTAGGGGTTTCGAAGGATAGAGTAATAGTGGAGAGAAGTACCGTTTTTTCTTTCCCCCTTTCTGGGAAGGGGAACGTTGCCGTGAAGTGCTTCAGTGAGAAGTGAAAGTTGTGGGAAAAACTACGGTGCGTAAAAACAGAAACCGGCTCTTTCACCTGAGATGAAAATACAGGAGTAGGCAGAGAAAAAATAAAAATTGTGAGAAGAGATGGAGTGCAAAATCACGGGCACGGAATAGTTTAAACTCTGTGTGCCGTTAAAACAGACCCTCACTGCTTTTGCACTTTACAAGAAGGTGACTTCTAGCACTTTGATTTGTTTACGGCTACTTTACAGCCTAAATGCCGTCCCTCCGCTTTGTGTAACCTAATGCGCATTTGTCTTCTCTGAGGTCAAAAGTTGCCTGTGGTGTATAAACCCTCAGTGCCCGCTGTCAGGTGACGCAGAGGTCACGTGGGCTTACTTCGTAGCTTTCTTCTTTTAAACTGTTGCGGCCAACACCGATATGGATACTGAAACGCAGAAGAGAAAAAAAAAAGACGTGGGAAACGACTGAGGACGCAGTTCATAGGCCATGTTAACTTTTCTGTGGAATTGTGATTCAAGGCGTACATTGCAAAAAAAAAAAAAGCAGAACGGCAGCTTCTTGTCACTTTGAAAATGACACGGTGGCACAGCTATCCATGATTCCCTCGACATCGTCTAAAACAGGCGAGTTCAAGAAGCAATCTAAAAATCCGCCTATAGGAAAATTGGAGGGGAGGGAAACACAACACCGTGTTGGAAAGTGGAGGTTTACACCGCACGAGAACATAAATTTGGAAGAAAGACACAAGCAAATTGCACGTTAACGTTGCATCCCTTTCTTCCCAAAGGATTGACGTCAGTGAGTTTCCGGCAAATCGACGTTTGTTGGGCAAACACTCATGACCGGAACACTCAAATAAGAAGAAAGGGGAAGAAGAAAAAAAACGAAATGGATCCACTAGCTGACGAAAACTAATTTTGAAGAGCGTCTCTACCAGCCGTGAGGGCTGCTGCCACACCGTGTACGGAAATGGACCTCTCATATAGGTTTTGGTGTGAAACGGAATCAGAGCACGAGAAGTTTCTATACACTCATGAATTGGAGGCTTAGAAAAGAAAAAAAAGAACGGCAAAACAAAAGACTACCAAAAAAAAAAAGATAATATACAGTATCTATATGTGTGCGGGAGCAACCAGTGGGCGCGACAAAAGACAAGACGACGAAGACAAAGTTGGGAAGAACAATAACGAAAAAAACACATAAACGCAATGAGTAAACAAATAAGTCAAAGGTCGAAAGCAAAGAAAAAGCAAGGGATGCACACGGAAAAGGAAAAAAAGGAAAGCACTCACACAAAAAGGGCGATCTTTACTTCCCGTTGTAGATGGTCAAACCTCTGCTCTAAAGACGGGTTGAAGCCTGGTGCTGAATAGTGCAACGTTGGAAACGTGAAAGGTCCTATTACAATTTTGCCAGGAGCAGGGTCCTCTTTACTTACTTAAAGTTACTGATGGTCTACTGTCGTACATGCAAAAAAAAGATATGCATCTTCCGTTTAAGTGTAGATTTTCCGAATTCACTAATAGGATAGTGTCAGAGTAGCCAAAACTCTTTCAAAAGAGCCGACTTCGAGGACTAGAAGCCGAACGACAATATAAGTCCTATTTTAAGTATAAAAGTAGCAGGATCGTTTTGGTACTCTGTGCGATTCGGTAAGAGTGCACGTCACAATATTCTAAACCGTACTTGTTTTTGGTTGGGCTTGAGTTACTATTAATTGGAACGCGAAGCGAGCGCACCGCCAATTTAGTTCTTAAGTGAATAACTTTTGCTTTTAAACGCTCCACATCACAGAAAACAAAACAGCCCCCACAGCGAAGGGGTAGTAGAGGAGCAGAGAATCGAAGAAGCGTCATCGCATTTTCTCTACTGTTATCACTAGTGCTAATAGAACAACGATTGTGTTATAAATTGCTCAGGCTACAGCTGCGCCTAGCACGAATTCCCTTGTCCTGTTTATCGTCTGCTCCTTCCATTTAAAAGGTAAAAAAAAAGCGAGAGGAAAGAAACCACTGAATGAACGTGTGTGTTTCTCCCGTTTGCGTCTGTGAGAACGTAACATCACTTCTTCGAAGTTCTCGGTTCTCTTGCATAACAAAGCTTGGTTTTACGAGGTGTGCGGAGGCGACTACATGTTTATGAAGTGTTAGTCTTACTTTGAAGGTTGTGCATCAACTGCTTTGTCTACAAGAAACAAACAAAGAAAAGAACGGGAAGAAGAATAGATGCAAAGGAAGACTCGCGAGTTTGTTGGCGAAACAGAAAAAAAAGAAGAAGCAGGCGTGACGAAAACGAAAAAAGACGGGGTAAGAATATCGAAATGCCGAGAAAGAAAGAAGGACTAGTTCTTCAGAGTGAAAAAGAAAAAAGGAAAAGAGAAACAGTAGGGATAGCTGTGTGGTCCACCGGGGGAGACAAACGACGTGTGGATTGCAAGCAACAGATTTGAAAAATAAAATAAAACAGCGCAAACAAACAACATGAATAACACTCCGAATGACGCTAATTAACTTCACACGCAAATGTCCTGTACACCACGTGAAACGTGGGACGAAGTATGAAGCTTGCGGAGCAACTGTTTTTTTGGTGGTGCTACAGAAAACACCGCTGCATCCTTCGGACAAGGGAGAAAAAAAAAAGAAGCGAATTGGAAAAGGAAAACGCCGAACAGCTTTGCAATTGAAAGCGGCCTGCCATTTATGAGAATTGCTTTCGGTTTATATTTTTTCGTCTGATTTTCTGTCCGAGGTTATTCAAAGAGAAATATAAAACGAAGAGGGATGCACACACACATATGAAAAATGACTAATCCACTATTAGTAGAGGATCCAAAAGGTCAAAAAGAAAAAAGAAAAGCGTAGTTAATCATGTGTTTACATTGCTGTTGTCTTACGCGGTCTCATTTGGATAAGGACGAGAACTGCAAAACAACTAAAAGAAAAAACAAGTTTTTTTTTCCTTTGGCGGCCGGCCAGGTAGGAAAAACGCAGTGGGGGGAAGGGGGTAAAACGTGACACTAAAGCGCCCGCTCTCTGGAAACGCTAGGAAGGGCATTCAACACCTGCTGCCCGCCTTCTCATAGTGTTAAATCCCCTATTCCATTTTGAAGACAGTGGATAACTAGCACAAATAGGGCCTCTCTGTTGTTCATGAAAGGAGTACTGGAGTTGGCGAAACGGAGAAGAGCGATCTGTGCGACGTGTGAAAGCCAAACAGAAAAGTAGACTTTCAAGCCTTGACGCTGCGAAAAAAACAAAAACATCTTTTGTGGGGCGTACTGAAAGGGCACACAAGGCGAGATGCTAGAAGGGACTGCTCATTCGCATACTTTCTTGACGTCAATAAAGAATTGGGTGGATTGAAAGAAAACAGAGAGACAGTGTACAAACGGGTGCTTTCTTTTCTTTTGAAGATCCCGTAATCAACTCTCTTTTCCAGCTTCAACAATGAAGCCAGTGTTATGAGAGTGATCTGCTTTCTCTAGAACCTAAAAACCGGAGGCAAAGGAAAAAAAATGAAAAGAAGCTTCGCCTCAATTGGCTCGCTGGGTTTCGACAGAAAAGGAAAGAGAAAGGCGGATCGAGCTTCGCAGTCCATTGCCACTGACTAAAAGCGCTCGACAACTAGTGAGGAAGATCAGGGAAAGACATGAAGCAAGCCGGGAAGATAAAAAAAAAGAAAAAGAGGAGGGTTGAAGGAAGATATTACATTAATTGTAGTTTGGTGCCGGTTTTCTAGGAAGTCACTTTCACGTTTAATACATGTCTTCAAATAGACAATAAAGGAAATTCGGGCCGAGCACTTTAGTGGTTCCCCGAGTCAAACACTCACTGTCTGTGCAAGCAAACGACATGAAAGAAACAACAACAATAAAACAGGAATAGTAACTTAGTAGAGGGAGGGGGGGGGGCGTTGGAAAACCAAGAACAGAACGTGGAAAGGTTTATGATTGCATATAAACCCACCGTTACTGTAGATGAGACACTTGATCCCAAAACATTTACGCTCTTGAAGAGAGGGAAGGGGCAGGGATTGGCTAGATCCCACACTATCTATTACTTGTGTTCATTACAATTTGTGGAAAAGTCTTTTTTTTTTTTTTCGAGAGCCGCCGTCGGGCGGAGGAAGCTCATTAGCAACGGAGTGGGATCGCAAAAAAAAAAAAAAAAGAGGCAGAGGTTCAGGGGAAGGAAGCGAAATAAGCAGTAAAAATCAACGTTACATCAACGTTTCCGTGCTCGAAGGGTCGACACAAGTTCGAGGCAAGCTGAAAAAAGAGCGAAGATTGAGAACTGAAACTTGCTCATTTTTGTTTTTTGAGATAGTTCACGACTGTTGCTACCGAGTCACTGCCGACGTGGAGATAAAGGTAAAGCCAATAATAAACAAGCAGCAAAAAGAAGATAGAGAAAAAAGGAGTTTTGTACTTTATCGAAGTTAAAAGCAGGTTAGCCGCAAATGACTACTCTTTTGACGCTGGGCAGCTCAACCTGTATTCAGCCACATTAAAGTTATAAATTCGGTTGTGTGGCGTGTGTGAGGGTACCCCCACCAAAAAAAGAAGTGTCTTGGAGTGCGTTTTATAGCTCGATAACGGAGCAACCAAAAACAAAAACTCAGCAAGTAACACGTCCGTTGTAAGTTTCTTTTTTTATCTCTCGGATTAGTAACGCTGAAAAAAAAAAAAAGATTATATGAAGTTTCAAACGCTTTGCTGCGGCTTTAAATACTGTTTTCTCTACCACTCCGCTGCTCCTCAGCACTCGCTGGTTATTCCCAGGCAAACCGCAAAAAAAAGGAAGTAAACAAAGCAACAAAAGTAGTAAGTCAAATAGAATAGCCTTCAGCAGCCGCTAATATGTATATGTAAGTTCCCCGTCGTCGTGTGCTGCGTGCGTTGCTCTACACTGAGGCCGTGTGTTCGCACCCTGTTCACGGATGTCCAACTCTAACTGACCGTTAGCAACACACGCTGATGCCAATCAGTGCAGAGGCAATACAGTATACATCACAAAAAGTGTTGGCAACGGAAGTGATTGCAAGTGAAGTGAATCACTTTTCCTTTGTTTATTGTTTCCTCTTTGGCGCCAACACGCAAAACAGATACGCATATGGACCAAGGCCGTAGGTATATGAAAATACACGCACACACACACACACACGTCATCGAAATTCAGCAACGGTGTTTTCAGACCCCATTTTGAAGACTCTGTACACCCTTACATGCACGGAAGAGCGAGAGAGAAGGAGCAAAGAAAATGCGAGAAAAAAAAAACAGGTTATCGTACACAATAGTAAAAACGGAGACCAATGATCAGGGCAGAAAAAGAAAATCGTAAGGGAAGTTTGGGGGAACAACGCGTAAGACCAAATGATTCAAAAAGGAAAAGAAGAGAAAAAGAAAAATCAGTGGAGGAGGTTGGCTGCACACATTATCCGGACACAAGTGTCACGAACAAATAAAAGAGGAAGGCTGGTCGGCGAGAACCACTGGGGCACAGAACGCAAGCGTCAATAAGGTGTTAGTAACGGAAGCGTGCGCGCAAGTTAAAGGAAAAGCCGGCAAAAGAAAAATAAGAAAGAGTAGGGATTTACGTTTTTCACTTTTACCTACAACGGGTGTGTAACGTTGTGTGATTTGCTTCGTTTAGGTGAAGAAGAAAGTGAGTCACGGTACCTTTTTTTTAGTCGCTGCGAAGGGCTGCAATTCAAAGCAAGACAGAAGAGTCGAAACCAAAGCACAAAGACGTCGAGGGAGAGAGAGAACAATGACACATACAAAAATGTAGAAAGCCAAAAAAAAAAAAAGGCGGGGTCGCCCTGAAAATACGCGGAGGACAGAAAAACAACTTACACAACCAGGGAAAAAAACAAGAAGCGATTTTGGTAAAACGCAAAAATACCAGGATGGGAAAAAGTACTCGTAACGCTCAACAAAATATGAAAAGAAGTAGAAGGGCTACGCCGTTCACGAGCAAAGTTAAAGGATGCGTCTTGCGTTAAAAAAAGACAACGTATACTTTACGAAGAGGGAGAACAGTAAATGCGTGGGAGTTGCAAATCTCCAAAATTCAGCCCAACAAATTACGTATAACAAAAGACTACAGCAGCGTAGCTTTTTTTCCTTAAATTTCAGACTGGCGAGCGCTTCACGCGGCGAGTGTGCGCTTTGATCAGCCGCACACTCCCGCCGTTGCCCTGCGAACGCTGGCGCTGGGGGTTCGCGCTGGTGTGCTTCGACAAATCGTGGGGAGGCATCGCGGGTGTCGTGGCCACCGCAACGTCCGCCAGCAACCACGGGAGGGCGTCGGTGGGCGGCGGCGGCGGCAAGTGCTCGTTCTGCTCCCGCACGGCATCCTCATAGGCTGGAGTGGATCCCCAATCAGGCGACTCGACCAGTGGGGCGGCGAGGGCCTCGCGGTAGCTTGGAGGTGGTGTGCCGCTCGAAACGATCGCCAGCTTTTTTGCCATCATTTCTGGCGGCGGCTGACGTAGCTCCTCCGCGCCATGAGCAAAGGCGCAATGCGCACCAAAGCGGCAGCGGCGACCGTGCATGTAGTTGAGGCACATCACCGTCTTCACTTTCGTCTTTTCAATGGCGGAGCAGCAGTCCACTTCAGCTGCGACGCGGGCGCTGTCGGCCGGCGTGTACGGGGGCGGCGTCGGCGGCGGCCCGCGCAACTGCATTGCCGCCGGACTGTCGGAGATGTTGTTCTCGCTCTGCGAGACAACATCACCATCGGTGTCGGTCGTGCTGACGCTGCACGGCTGCAAGGCAAGGGGGTTGTGGTAGGGATGAAGATTATGGTGGTAGTCCCCGTGTTGCTGGTGAGCGCCGGCGAGCGGCAGAGGCTTCGTGTTTGCAGAGCGCGGGTTCGAGTCGTCGTCTCCGACTAGCAGGAGGGGCGTAGGCAAACAAATCGGCAGCGGCGTTTCCCCTTCTTGGTCGCCGTCGCTGTCATCTTCGTACTGATTGCTGTACGTGGTGTGCTTGAGGAGGTGTTCCAACTCCTGCGATGAAAGCATTTTTGCGTTCAGCTGAGTTCAAATGAAAGGTGCAGAGAGAGAGAGAGGACTCTAAAAGCCCTCTGAAAAAAGAGAGAAAAATGATTGGGGCAGAGGATATACAGGGAGTGTGTTTTGCTGTGGGTGACGCTAAGGAAGCAAATTACAAACCTACCAAACAAAAAAAAAACGGAAGATGAGTAAATGCAATAAACCCGGAGGGGCAGGGAAAGGATAGGGGATCACTTGTGTGTGTGTGTGTGTGTAGTGGCAGAACTGGAGACAGAACGGGAAGACGTTACGCACTTAAGGACTCAAAGAGCGAAATTGAAGACAACGGTAACCACCGGTAGGGGAAGAACAGAACGCTACAGAGGGAAAGAGAGCCAATGCAAGTTACATGCACACCCCGTAGCGGAAGTGCCTAGTTCAGTCAACAACAGTGAGAGAGAGCACGGAGGCAGAAAAAGTTCGAGGTGCCTTTTATAACGGATGACGTATAACTCAACCTTATCACAGACCAATACTTCGTCAAGAAAGAAATCACAAGGGATGAGCAACACTTCGTATTGTGTCGCGCCGGGAGTAAATTAACTTTCTGATAGGTAGTTTACAAGATGGCAAAAGCGCAAAAAAAAAAAACTAAACTGCAGGATGCTAGACAAATATGTATATATACATACGTGTGTGTGTGTGTGTGTATTTATTTATGTATATAGTGGATTGGGTGTGCCCGAAGAGAATGCAGTTCGGGAAATGAAACGAAGGAAAGTAGGGGAACAGACAAAAAAATAGAAATTGCAATTCACTGAACGGCACACGTGACAGCGTAAAAGCAGGTAACATGAAACCAAGGGCACACATTGATGCTTTCCTTCCGGTTTGTAAATGAGGTGGGCAGGACCGTCAAAGCCATTTCATCGTAACTATCATCTCGTTATGCTGTTCAAGCAAATGCTAGAGTATCACCGGCGGGACAATGAGAAGGGGTCGAAATAGACTTTAAGCAAGTGACCAGCCCTTTGGTTGCGGATGAGTTACTGGAAGGTTAGTCTCTGTATCTACTGTCACACACACACATACACAGCCCAGTGCTTAAAATTGCACCCTCTTTTCCACCTGGTTTTGTATAAGGACTCTCCAAAAAGAGGTAACGTTCGATTTTTCTTCATTGAGCTGTTGCGTACACAGAAAAGGGTGTGTAAAACAAACGAAAAGGAACTCTGTTTTGAGTGCAGGGTACAATGACGTGTTTCGCTTGATTGCTCCGGGATCAACAACGAAGACAAGAAGAGAGATAATACTAATAGTGATAATAAAAACAGATGTTTAATAGTTCGATTAACATGTGTGTCCGTTTACTTACCGTAGACAGTTGACAAGAGTCACAACAGAACGAAAATTACGAGACAAGGGACGGTATTCGCCTATGTGACTGAGAAGAACGAGTCGAAAACCAGTGGATATGTCATAGGAAACGAAAGAAGGGAATCTTAGAGAAGCGATCTCTGTAACAACACGCAACTGAAAATCGTGCGGCTTCTTCTATTCCTTTCTTTGGCACCGGCGACGACCCCTTAAGACCTTTACAAGCGATCTGAGGCGTGAAACAGCCGTTCTTGAGGAAAAGGAGGTGGAAGGACTCGCTGAAGGGGAAGGAAAAGGAGAGGCACCTCAAAGAACGATAACAATAACGTAGAAAGGAAGCCTTTGGCGAAAAGCAAGCAAATAAAAAGGGATTTGAAAACTACGTCAGTAAAAAAAAAAAAAAGAGGCGGGGGGTAGAGGAAGGGCAAGAAAACGGTTGTTAAGTATAGCAAGCTTGTGGCATAAAGTAAAAGCTCCCTTTGTGGTACCGCAAGGATTTCGAAGCATTACACCACTGCTTGTCTACCTCTCACAACTTATGGACAACTGAGGCGAGGGCAGACTAGAGTTGGCATAGCTAGGGATCGATCATCTCTACGAAAGCTCAAGAACAAATCGTATCTACAAAGGCTACGAAAAAAGAAAAATGGGTGACAGCTTGCTTGACCGTACGCAATTCTGTTGAACTGCACGGTACATCACACCTGCAAAGGCCTTCCCCCAAGGGGACACAGAAAAGTATAGCGTGAGACAGAAGCCCTGTCAAACACACACCAAGGAGTTTGCATGTATTAAGGACGAGGAAATGGGGGAAAAACGAGCAATTTAAACAGTGACAACAGAATGAAAAGAAAACGGCTTCCACCGGTTTACCTGCACGAAGGAGTTTGGTCGACTGCCAGCGAGGTAACGGTTCCACCACTTCCACGACAATGGTAATCACATTCGTAAGAGAAAAAGGCGAAAAAAAAACAAGAGATTATTTGAATCATAGCCGGGTGCGGGAGCTCCGAGCAACACAATTCCCCCCAAAAAGGGAAAACACAGGCGAAAATGAAAACACGGAAAATCAATTTTCTTGAATGCGGTAAATGGAAAGAAGGAGGGGTGGGAGAAGAGAGGCACTAAGAAAACATAACGGCGATTTCTATTGTGAAAGACAGGCAGTTTCAGCAAATCGTAATAGTAGACGTTATAGACAATGTAAATGTGTTATTGCAAGTCTGTTAGATCGCGGGCAAGCCTAAGTGTTACACCCATCTTCACTTCACCGACAAAACAAAGGCGACTAGAAGCCACGGCTTTGATTGAGAGCCTGCGCTTCCATCACTTGACCTTAAAACTGTAGTGGTGTGAAAGCCGACAGAGGAGGAAAAGTACGGCTTAAGAAAGTTTGGAGAAAGGAGCTAGATCACTCGATAACACACACACACACACACACACACACACATTAATCGAACCTTTGACTTAGTAAGGTAAAAAAAAAAACCGCCAAGAACAGCGAGTTAAGAAAAAAGGAGGAGTGTGGTTAAAGGGACGGGGAGGAAACAACAGTAAAAGAAAAGTACTGAAAAACGGCAGTGATGAGTGTAGCGTCTTTAGGGGAGTGCCGTGGTAGTCTGTGGCCACACAAGAGACATAAATGCATAACAGTCTCCTGTGTGCGAAGCTATCGGGTAAGAGATTGACACACCACAGCTGAAATAGCCACTTTGTACAGAAACTGAACAGGCCACGTAAGGAAGGAGAGGCTTGAACGTATTGCTCAACCGAAAAGGCGATGAAAAGAGAAAAAAAAAGCTATACTCCTCCGCGTGTTAGAATTGTGAATATCGTGTTGTTGTTTTTTAGCTGGTTTCTACTGACCCAAGCAGATCTCCAGAGTACCAACGTCACCTTTCCGTCGTTGGCAATTGAAGGTTCTTATTAAGTAGATTGTTGGGGAAAAACTCCTTCAGAAAAGGAGAAGAAAGAGGAATGGAAACAAGTTAAAATGAGTTGGGCGCACTGCTGATGAAAACCAGAATACAGGAAGAAATTAAGAAGCAGGCGCAGTCAATTGAAGAACGGGTGCAGATATACTCAGAGGAGGAATTCCACAAACCACAGAAAAAACAAATGGTGTTAAACGAGTTGTATTTCCCTTCGAGATACAGCAGTCAAAACAAAGCGATATTTCCGTTACCAGTGCGTTGCTTCGGACTATATACATGCCGCATTACAAAGAGCAGCGCTGGTCCAACGCCTGCAATAATTAAAACAGAAAAAGAAAACAATAAACAAAACACACACGCAACAGATTATTCGCACCACCCGATCCATGATGCACAACAAAAATAGAATCGGAGCTAATAGTCACATCTGTGGTTTCAAAAAAGAAAAAAAAAGACAGGGAACAGGTTTTATAATACCACCAGTTCAGTAAGCCAGAAGTTGTCTGCTTGTTTTAATGACCTGTCTGTGTAGCTTCGCTGGTTTCCACATGCGTTTCCTGGTTTGCATGTAGAAGTTGTTGAGAAATCAAACAAAACAGCCTTGCAGCTTAAGAAAAAAAGGAGAGAGGACTTGAAACGATGTGAAGTTTTAGTGAGGGGAAGGGTAACACAGCTTTTTTTTAATAAAGGGAATAGGAAAAACAACCTACCTCAGCACTTCTGCTCTTTCGCTATACCGAATTGCAAAACATCTCGCAGTCTTTTTGGCAGTTATTACGAAGTAGAAAGAAAAAAAAATATATATATATATGTGTGTGTGTACATATATATGAAAAAAAAAAAAAGAGCGCAGTTGCACCTACGACCGTGGTGGAGATTGCAAACCAGAATTAAAAGAAAGGGGTGTCCAAATAAAGGAAAAAAAAACGAGACGGGAATGTATGCGATATAGAAGAAGAAACGGGACGGCGCAAAACAAATCGCACGCACAGGAGACAGAAGATGTCTAGCAAGGGTAGAGGTTACAGATGAGATCAGTGCACATACGTCAAGGCGCATGAATAAACGACTAAGAAACAACAACAACAACAAAAAATAAGAGAGGAAAAATGACAGAAAGGGGGAAAAGGGTACCAAAAAAAAAAAACGTATTCGACAATGCAAAGCGCTGTGCACAATTCGTACGATAGTGAACAGAGAACAACAACAGCAACAGTTAGGGTGAACACAGAAAAAAGAAACGAAAGCTAAACAAACTAGAAACAGAGAAACGGGGACTTTCTAAGCGAGTCTCATAAATAAACAATCAAACTCCGCGCACCGGAAAAGGGGGGAGAAAGAAAAAAACATAAACAAAAAGACATACAGGTTTTGTGAGTGGCAGAAGACCAACCCTGCAGCAACCATTAATAGCTCACCAAGTGTCAAGCCATTATCGTCATTGCTGCTGCAGTATTCATATTCGTTTATATGAAGGGTTCTCTTGGGCTCTTTTTATGTCCACACAGACACTGCGGGCTGGCAGAAGCTAGCGGCCGCTTTCGATATATATATATACACTATTATTATTATTACTCCCTTTTGCGTTTTTTTCACTTGGGCACTGGAAGGAAGAGAAGAAAGAGCGGAAAGACAAGGGTTTCTTTTCTGTTGGGACTCCTGTCACCTGTCCTTCTTTCCCGTGACATCCTTCTTTTTCTTTTTTAAGCTCGCAGGTACGCAATTGCGTGAGGGCTGTAAGGATCAAAGCGGTAGCGACGTGGGTAGGACGGCGGCAGAAACTGACCTGCCGCTGCGGTCGCCGTCGCCTTGTCTTCCTCCGCCACGATGGCCGCCTCGTACGATGGCGGCGGCGGCAGCGGCTCCGACCCGGCGCGGACCTGAAAGTCGTCGCTGCCGCTTTCCTCCACGCTGCGCCGGTCCTCCTCAAGTAGACTCTCTGCCTCCGGGGTGTAGGCCGGCACCTTTAGGTCCTGTGGAGAAATGGGCAGCGAGGCCGGCCCTTTCACCGCCATCATCGCCACCTCCTCGTCATGCGCGAAGACGCAGCGCTCACGGAAGGGACAGGGCAGGCCGCGGACATAATGGCGACACAGCTTGGTCTTGTACTTGGAGTAGTCGATGCGGCTGTTCGGCGAGTGACGCGGAATCGCAGTAGGGACTGGAGCGGCTGTTGTCGTCGGAGTCGTGACGGTGGTAGTTTTGGTTTTCTCACCTTTTCCATTGGCGTTGGGCACGCTCCTGACGGAGGTGGACTTGGCGAGCTTTTCGCTAGTGAAAAGGCTCTGAGAAACGGGTGAGTAGGCAGCGTGTTGCAGCATGATTGCTTAAAGATGATTTTTCTTGGAAGTGCCCGTGAGTTTAATAGAAATTATGAACAGTTCGTAGCGTTTTGTTGTGTCAAAAAGACTATTGATCTCGTTTGGGTGCTCCGTAAATAGGTTGAGAGAAGGTATAGAACGTTTAAAAAAAAAATTAGAGGTAAAGAGCTTAAAAGAAAACTGAGAGAGGATAGATCGTGGTTAGCATGGTATGGCTGATTTGGATGGCGATTGTGAGAAACACGTATTTGTTGTTTCCAAAACTGAGACAAAAGCGATGGGGGGAGGAAGTGGAAGAACGCGAATTTAAGACGCAGTTTTTGACATCTGGGGTAAAAGGAACCCCCCACACACACACAAAAAAAAGAAAGCTTGGCATGTACATCATTGTGTTGAAGAGGTACCTGTGTGCCGTGCATGGTAACCAGCTGACTGCACGAGATCAGGCATGAGACAGGAAGGAACCTTTCCCTACTCTAGAACAACACACCTATATTCCCGTGAAACATGTGCCGCTGACGCTTTCCCTCTCTGCATATGTGCGTCCTGCGATGCGCACCTCTGTTACCTCATGCCATCGACACACTTTTCCCGTCTGCACCTCTTCACAAGAAAGCATCGTTTGTTTAGGAGAATAGCTGCTCACCACAATACCTTCAACATCCATTGGGCACGCGGGTGCAAGACGCCGATATTGACCTTGTCTTTTTGCAACAGCATTTCGGGGGTATGGTGTACGCAGAGGCAGAACCGGACAAAAAGAGAGAAACAACCAAAAAAAAAAAAAACTGGAAAGTAGTAACCGAACGGGAAGCATAAAGAAGCGCCAGCGAAAAGATAAAAAAGAATAAACGAGAAAAACCAATAAAAAAAAGGTGAAACCCATCCATTAAGTTGTTGAAGTGGTCTCCGCTAATTCGAATACGCTTGTTTTTTTGTAATGGCAAGCAGGTGACTACACGTTCCATGCGACTCAGCGGCAGCTATTCAGTGCTTAAAAATCGTAAAGCGCACATAAGAAAGTAAAAGAATCATAGCAGAGGCTATCATATCGTCCGGCTTGAGTGCTGCTTTGAGGGACACAAAGAGCAAATCAGTCAACGTTGCAGTTCAGGTTGCACCGCTTCGAAGCCTGAGAAAAACTCGGACAACGCAAAAGCCGCAAACAGTAAAGTAATGAAGCAAGCAAACAAACAAACAAAAAAAGACTCTGTAGAGGAACACATTCGAAACCTAAAGTGTATGGATGTCGTTCAAACACGTAAAGCTTCCAAATAAAAAGGAAGAGAGGCAGGACGGTGGTGATACCGGCGAAATATCCTGAAGCGAGTATCGGTAGAAACACGAGCCAGCACTACTCGACTGTGTGACGTCGGTGGACGTGACAGTCACACAACGCTGTGTAGACTTCCTCAAGCGGCTTAACGAGGGTTTCTTAGGATGAAATATGTATATATATATATATATATATGTAGCTATATAAAATTTTTTTGGTTATAAATAATCTCCGTTGTCTTTCTCTTCTTTTTGTATTGTTGTTGCTGGCATCAAATTGAGTTGTCCGAACTACTTGGGTAGTTCTTTAAGTCTTCTATCGTTATCTGTTTTAGCACGTACCCGCTCGCATTCTCGAGACCCGAGACAAATAAAATCAAACAATCAGTTCTCTTATAGCAAAGAAGAGAAAAAAAGTGGGATATAAGGTAAAAGGGCCGCCTTCCTGAAAAAATCCCAAAAGAAAAGACGGGCTCTTTCCGACCTTGCCTTCTGAATTAACCTTGCCCCCAATGCTCAAAATGCACACATTAGTTTGCGGCTTCGCACGTAGGACAGCATTTGCTTCACCCTGATTAAAAAAAAAAAAAGAGCGTACCCCAAAACCGGCTGATGCTTTAAGGCAAAACGAGAGGTGAAAGGGCAAAGTAAACTCACAGGACGGCAAGTGAGCACCAAGTCAGTATGCAGTGTGAATATATATATATATATATATATATACAACTGCGACGTGTGCAGGAAAGGGTGCTGTGTCTCTTTTGAACTCGGAATTTACCGGGCGGGACGGAGAAACAGTACGTTATAAATACATATGAACTTTTTTTGTTTTGGAATCCAACAAACAAAAAACGATGACTTTCTTCTTTTCTCTCCTCTCTTTTGTTCTTTTCAGTCGCAAAAAGCGTGGCGCACGTCTGCACTAGCGTTTCGATAACTTCTGTTTTGAAAAGTGCAAAGCGGTCCGTCATCTGGTGTTGGTGTTCTACTTCTCTTTGTGATTTAGTGTGCGCTCTCTTGATTGGCATGTTTCTGTCAAGATCATGTTTAAAAAGGAGAGCCGCAATCAACCGGTCGAAAAAAAGAAAAAAAATGTGTACAAGCATGAAAGCTAAGAAAATACAAAAAAGATGTGCAGATGACGCCACAGGTAGAATACGGGAGAGCAAAAGCAAAAAGATCCATAAGCTGTGGGTGAAGTTTGAAGTAGAAAGTAGGTCTTGAAGAACCGCCGCGGAGAACTAAAGGCGAAAAAGACCGAAAACACTATAATATCGTCGAACAAACAAACAAGAAAAAGCGCTCCTGAAAGAAAAACTCTTTTTTTTTTCTTAATAAGAATTGGTAAACGTTAGTTTCACGTATTCCACGACATTCCCGTAGTTTGGGGGGTTTGCGTGCTGTTGTTGCTGTTTTCTTTTTTTTTTCCTCCACGTTAGGGCTAATAAAATACTGTGAAGTTGCGACTCCCTATTCTAAACGTTAACACCATACCGCAGTGTCAGGTGTGTCCCCCATCAAAAAAAAAGTACGTATTGCAGTGAGTACACGCGCATATTTCACGGGAGTCAACGGGTAAATGAACAACGACGACAACCGGGAAAAGCCGCTCTATCTTCCTCTACTATTTCCTCGTGCGCAACACTGGAAAAGACACCCTTGTGTATCGTAGATGAAATATAAAGTGAAAGTAGTTCAATGCTACGTGTTGCTTGTCTCTATTCTTCGCAATGACAACAAGAAACTGTTTATCCTTTGTATTACTTGTTCCGGTAGGACTCTTCGCAACGATACTGGAGAACGAGGTTTTCATGTATTGGGGCTGGACGTGACACGCCTCGGTGCAGAATGGTTATCGTGCCTCATAAAGTGTTTTAAACGTAGGGGGAAAAACAAGATTGTGATTACTCGAGAAGTTAATCGCTTATAAGTGGTAATTTAAGTAGGTTAAACGTGGGAAGGAAAACGAGAGAGGTAGCATTGAAGCAGACACAACGAAACGCCAGTTCAGAGCAGGAAAGGAGGAGATAAAAACAGGATCAAAACGTCGACACACACTCTTTTCGACAAGGGAGAAGGGAATCCTATTCATCTTACCGGGATCGTTGCGCCGCCTCAAACTCTCCTGCCTTCAAGGAAGAAGACCAACAGCAAGTGAAGGCAAGAAAAGATCGAGACCTGCATATCCCCATACACCGAACCCGGCGTCAACAACCCACGATATTGATAAACCCGCATTGTTGTGGAACAAAAAAGAAAAAAACAACCCCTTAACGAGCGGGATGGAATTATGAACAACTAAAAAGGCAAAAGGCAAAAGGAATCGTTTTAAGCGGAATCAGGTGGGGAAAAAAGAAAAGAACGCACTTCTGTTTTCGTGTTGCTCCCAGTGATTCTTGTTGCAGCGATAGAAGTGGGGAGACCAACATCTTACGCTGAGGCGGAGACAATCACAACGTGCATTTTGGCTGCGGCGATACAAGAGCTGAAAAAAAAAAAGAAAACCCGCTCCTTTCATTGACACCCACGTGCTGACGCCTCTACTTACGAGCGCGTTCGTTGGTGCAACTTGCCCAGTATTAGAAGTGATGCAAGTAAAATTTGGGTTGTGGAGAGACCACTAGTGCGAGTTGCAGGTTCAAGATCTCTTTTCCACTTCCTTTTCACAGAGGATACACGGTCAACCGAAACAAAACCGGCAGCAAAAGTTAAGGCAGCTCTCCTGATTTGGGACCCACGAAAAATGCGTTGCGGCTTCCCTCACTGAGTCCTAAAAAAGGAAAGAATACATAGAAAAGATGAAAGTCTTCGCGTGATGTACACGCCCTCGGAAGAAAGTGCCTCATCGATTTTTTTTTTTCTTGCCCCTTTTTGTGTGCTTTGACGGTGTGTTCGTGGGAATCACAAAGGAGGAAAAGGGGGAAAAAAAACACCGCAATTACACATTTTACAAACCCGCCACAACAGCAACAGCGACAGAAAAAAAAAATATAAGAAGAGAGTGGTGAAAGGGAAAACGAAACAGGACAAGAAACGCAGCTTTTACCACGAAAGCAGCGATTTAAGGTGCTTAAAACGCAGAGTTCGACCTAGCCAGTCTAATGAAAAGACGTAGAATCAGTCTTTTACGGGCGGTGGTCAACTTAAGCCGCATATCTTTTGGCCATTAAACTGAGGAACAGAAAACACGAAAACTGTACATGGGCAAGAAACAACTGGGACAACGAGAAGGCGCGCCAAGAAACGAAAGAAAAGAGCAGAAAACAAAGGTGATGTCCATTCATCTTTTGGGTGCGCAGAGAATGCCTCTCTCGTGAGTCGAGGAAAATAAAACAAAGAACGAGGTATTGGATTGTTTTACGACATCAATTTTTTTCTTTTTTTTTTGCTTTCAGGAGGGAGGACATGGATTGCATGCATCCAAAAGAAGGAGAGTGTGACAAAAGGAACGGCAGCACAGGACACTGTGGAAGCACGGAAAGGAAAAAAAAAAGACACAACATAACTACTAAAAAGAGGGTAGAGTTAAGATAAAATCCGCGAAAGCAAAAGAACACAAGACAGGAGGAAATGGAAAGGAAAAAAAAAGATGAAGAGGAGCTGTATAGACAGTAGGAAGGAACAGGTAGAAATGAGGCTTAAAACAAAACGGAAAAAAGCAAGGTGCTGAAAAGACTGAAACAAAAGGAGTGGCTAAAAGGCAAAAAAAAAAGGTAAAGAGAAAAGAAGTTTATGAAATCGTGAGAAACACGTTTGCCTTTCGACAAACAGAATCGGTGTCGCACACGACTGACGCACACCTCTGCAGCAAGACGAGCAGAGAGCTGTGAAATACTCAACAATTCACACGACATAAATATATATGCGTGTGCACGGGGAAAAGGAGAAGAAAACACGGCAATCAATAACAACGAGGAAATCTCTGCGAAGGAGGGGAAAGCAAGGTAACATGAAGTAGTAAAGATAGATAGGGGAAAAGGGAACCGTCACAGTTACAATTGGGAAGAAAAGAAAGAAAAAAGGCTGTGTTAATCGAGGGAAACTAGTGGGGAAACAGAGGGAGAAAATGAGGATAAAGAACAAGAAACACACGGGTATTTTCTGAAGCGCGCACAATGTGCTGCAAAATGGCAAAAACACCAAGGGAAAAAGGTAACGAAAAGTACGTATGAAGGCAACGGGAAACACGGGAAAGTAAAGCGTACTCACGACATAGTGGCACACTCAGATTGCTCTGCGTCCTTTTTCCGAGAACCGCATAGCGGCTTTGCCAGGAATAAACGTCCTCCGTCCCCCACCACACTCACACACAATGATGAAAAGAAAAGAACAGCAGGTAGAACGTCAGACACAGGACTGAAGTACACCATAACAACATTACGCGCGTTGCATGAAGGTGGGAAAAGGAGAGATACGGAAAGAGAGAGAGCGGGCTAGCGACGCACTGACACCTCAGATCACTAAAAGAAGAGGAAAGAAGGGATGAGGATAAAGTCTCTCCCGACTTGTCTCCGCGCTCCTTACTCATTTTTTTTATTTGTTTTGTTTTGCATTGATTAAAAAAGCAGAGACTTTGGAAGTGCGCGTGTGAAAAAAGACAAGCAAAATAATCCACTAAACTGAACAGTTTTAAAAGGTGGTGCGAGTTGCTGCCCGCCTCTCCTCCTTCTCCTTTTACCGATCTTCCGCAAAAGAAAGCTGAAAACAAAGGGAAAAAGACCGTAACGGACTCATTGGCATGTAAATTTAAAAATAGCTAATACAATTTAACAAATGCAAACGTATATATATATATATATATATATATATATACATATACGTGTATTTTAAAAGACGATGTAAAATGCAGAAAAAAGGCGAGCTGCTGGTGCTTGTATAAATGTCCATTATGTGTCGGTAGAGTCACCACCGTGAAGTCCACCTGCTGTTTCTCTTTTTCTTCGTATTCCATCCGTGTGCGTAAAATAAGTGGATTTGAGCTGAAGTAGCGCGTCAGCAGTAGCGTTCTCCTTCCATGATGTCACAGTTTGCCTATGGTGTATTTGGTGCTGCTGTGGTCGGCGTGCTTTCCGTTTCTACACTGAACGACCACTGTACTTTCTTATACTCTTCTCACCTCTCTCATCCTTTGAAGAAGTACCTTTGCGGAGCTCTGTGTCACGTTTAGCAAAAAAAAAAAATAATTGAAAATGCCATGTTGTCTTTTGTTCTTTTTTCGGATTAACGTGTTCGGGACTCAATTTCCCCTTTTTAAATTACTGTGTTCGTTAGTACGCGCTTTTTTTACGCGGACCTCTCGTAGGCGATCCAGTTCACACTGTAGGGGTCGAAGCGGAAGCGCTTGGGGTACGTGGGCGGCGCCACCATGCTCTCCGATTCCCTCATTGCATCGGCGTAGGCAGGTGGGGGCTGGCCAAAAACGACACGCTCCGGCAATTCACCTGCATCGCCGCTAGACTGGGTGTCGCTGAGGTTGCCGCTGCCGGACTTAGAGAGGTCCTCCGACGACACGCTCGCCGGGCCCTTCGTCGGCGACATCGCGGCGGCAAACGTCGGGGCCGGCGGGGAGGCCATTGCCGCCTCGCTGTGCGAGAAGGCGCAGCTCTCGCCAAACGGGCAGGCAGTGCCGAGCAGGTAGTAGCGACACACTTTAGTCTTCAGCTTCGACTGGTCGATCTTCTTGCTCAAGTGCGTCAGGGGAGACATGGGCGAGGTCGGGTACTCGGCGGTGACCATGCTGGCCTCTTCGTAGGATGGGATGCGCTGGAGCTGCATGGTCTGCATTTTAATTGGAGTTCTTGACGTATTTCGTGTCGTTGTGAGGAAGGTTCAAGAGGGTGGAAAATGCAGGGTAAGCTTGCGGGAGTACAGCAACGAGTGGAAGAGCACAGAAAGCAATATAAGAATCGATGATAGCTGCTGCTGATGCGGAAAGAGAGAGAACTGGAGACGGCTTTGTAGAGGGTGAGAGCGTAAGAAAAGCTGTATGAGTAGCGGTGGAAGAGCGTTGTCAAATGGCCGACAAATTATTGCGGTGGTAGTGGTGGGGTAGGAACCAAAGTAGAGTGTTATTCGATCGTAAAATAAGAAGCAGCGGGCCGAGAGAGAGAGAGAAGGTGAAGCATATCTGCCCCAGTGAAAATGAGCGGCAGGTCTACATGAAGATGTAGCAGCGAAGCAAACCGTTCATGACATCAACAAGCCTGCAAACAGCAGTAGAATCAAGGCACGGTCGGCAGTCCGACTTTAAGATGTTTACGACAAGGGAAACCACAGAACGCAATCTCTAAACGCACGATGAGGACATGAATTGCAAGGGTCTGGTAGTGTGGAAAAGAGGAGAGGTAACGTGCACACACACACACACAAACACACACACACACAAGCAAAAGAAAACAACGCAACCGTTCACGTTCAGAGAAGACAGGCCACACAGAAAGAAAAAAAAAGAAAAAGGCAAGTTATGACGGCACAACAGCAAAGAGAAGGAAAGCAGCAACAGAAGATAAAGAAAAAAGAAAGCAGCATACCAACTCTACGAAACAGCAAGAAAACCAATCTCAGCGTGATAAGGGCTGAACGCGAATACCAGAGGTCGAACGGAGGGGAAACTCCGTGTTTCTATCAGGGTGGGGGCACTCCTGAATCTTCGACCACCGGCGGCGGCTCCACACGCGTGTTGGCGTCCGTCGTCGTCGTTGGCGCCGTCAGCGACAACGTTGTCCCACTCGATGCCGGTCGCTCACAGGCCGTCAAGTACCCGCCAAACTGCGTCTGCGTGAGGAACATATCGTGGCTCTGATTCTTGTACTTGGACCACACGTGACTCTGCTCCAGCAGCTGCGCAATCCGCGGCGTGATCTGGTCATCCGGTGCGGCGAGGAGGGCTTTCACCACCTTCACTAGTGCTGCGCGGATAGTTGCGGCGCTCACCCCTGCAGCTGCGCTCGCCGTGTCGGGGAGACCCTCCTCTAGGTACCTCAAAAGCGTCTCTGGCAGGTGATCGCGCAGGGCGTGCTCGAGGATGCGGGAGCGCCGCGTGGCGTTGCTCAGGAAACCCTCCAGTGTTTCTAGTGTGTCCATAATTCGGCTAGGGTGCTCCTGGATGACGGCGAGTAGAGGTGGAAATACGTCCACGGAGCCGCACATCGACTCCACGCAGGCGGCGGAGCGGCTCATTTCGTGCAGCCACTGCAGCGCACACCGAATGAGAACTTCATTCGCCTTTTCCTGATCCGATAAGGGCTGCGCCAGCAAACGTAGCAGCTTCCCACCGTAACCAAGCGAGGCGAGGTAGTCACGCAGACCCGGTGAGTTGCGCAGCAGCACCTCGCCGGCCTTCGTCAGCAGCTCCAACACGTCATTTGTGAGGGTTGACAACGTCACTTCCTCCCGCGAAGCCTCTTCGACGAAGCGCTCGAGCAGCGCCATGAGGAAGTCTTTGGGGTGTCGTACTGCCCACCCGGGCTGCTGCACATACAGAGCCACGTATACGCCGCTCACCTGCAACTGTCGCAGCCGCCTCGCCGCATCGGTGGCATTGTTGCTACTAGCATTGCTGCTTGCTAGATCGATGTAAATGGAAGCATCCGCTGCAGTAACGGGCTTCCAGCACGTGAGCGGGTCGCTGCGCAGCGCCGACTCCACCTCCTTCCGCGCATTTTGCAGCTGCACAATCAAGTCATCCTTCTGCGGCTTCGTCCACAGCAGCTCCGGGTTTTCCTGCCATGTGTCTAGCATTTGACATGCCTGCTTGACGTTGTCCTTCATCATCTCCAGGAATGCCGGCGGCAGGAAGCACGATGAGCGCAAGAAGATCTGTGGACCCACAAGGCGATCGGCAAAGGCTTTGCCCAGGCAACGGCACGCCTCTTCGCGGACCACCTCGTTCGTCGTGGTGGCGTAGAGTGAGAGCAACACGACGTAAAGGCCGCGGTCGAGAAACTGCTGCACGAGGGTGCGGTGCGCCATCATGGGCTGTACCAGGGCTAAGATGATCAGCGACTCCTCTGCAGACAGAGCAGCACCTCGTTTCTCGGCGTCGCTCATGCGCTCCTCCAAGACGAGCGTCACGGCACTTATGGCTGTATCCACGGCGGCCAGGCCCCGCAGGCACACATCAAAGCTGAGGAATTTCGTAAGCGTTTGTGCGATTTCCAGGATACACCTAGTGCGAACGTCGGGAGAGGAGCAGTCGGCGATCAGCGTCTTGACGTCATCCCTATTCACCACCTTACCGTTTTTTGATCTATCTCGATTGCGTTCTTCGTCTGGGATGGTGAGGAGAGCGACAAGGGCATGCATCTGTTGCGCAGCTACCTTGGAGAGGGTGTCCGTGTAACCGCTCGTGAGCAGCCGCAGTGACTGAGCCGCCAGCAGCGGCGCCTGTGAAATCGTTGTTGCCGTTACTGTTGCTGTTTCGGTTGCTCCTGCTGCTGTTCCAGCTTGCACGACGCCACTCGCTGCTCGCTGACTGTTGCTAACGGCACCAGCACCGGCACCAGCGCCAACACCATCTGCCGCCTGCTTCCCCAACAGGAACTGCAGCAACGCCATAAAGAAGCCAATGGGGTTCTGAATCGAAAAGCTCGGTTGCTGAATGAACAGGCGAAGAAATACTCCGCCCACCACCACTTCTTTCGCGTGCAAGGAGTAGCTAAAATCACTGAGGGACGTGGATAGGGACGGCAAGTCCGTGGCACCGTAAGGCGCATCACGAAACCGCTTCGACGTGGTGGAAAGCAACTCTTCCAATTCGGCGCGACATGAGTTATCCCACAGGAAGTACGGTGTACCGGAGTTACTGTTCAACAACCCCAGCACCTCTGTCTCGCTGTCCGGCTGCTTCTCCATCTTGTACAGAATAAACGGTGTGAGAAGCTGGCGCAACAGTCGATAGAGGCCTTCGTGCCGCGTCGTCTTTACCACCACTTCATCGTCCGTGTTCATATGGTCTGCCCCGGCAGGGGCTGGGGTGGCTTGGCTCGATACGCTAAGGCTTGACAGCAGCTGGCCCGTCGTTTGGTCGATTTTGCTGTTGGCGCTGACTGCCACCGGACGCGGGATGCCAGCGATGGCGTAAATAGCGTGAAGCGCGAAAATCGCGGCGCGGTTCGCGAAAAGCTGTCTGTGGTGCTCCTCCGTCAGTTCCACCCCCGCCTTCTCAAGCGACGCATCGTACGAGAAGAGCGGCTGTAGCAGGTGCCACATACTGCCATACTGAATCAACTCCGATTGCATCTTTTCACTGCGCGACTCGCTCGCGCATGCCTCCGTACACGCCCGGGACAGCTCTGGGGCCTGGTAGTAGGCGATGCCTTTCGCAGTGAGATAAGGGATCTTGTCCTCGCGCACCATCTTCAGCCGACAATCCGTGAAACGAGCACTGATGGAGAAGGTGAGCATGCAGTGCTTTGCAATCCGCACGTGTACTTCCTCGTCTTTTGAGTTGGTGGTGATGAGGTCAAAGCAGTAGGTAGCAATGTCGGCCAGCAGGTGTATCCCGTTCTCCTCCTGCAGCTCATCGGCGTTCAGAGGGGCGTTGCGGATGGTAAAGTAACACAACTCTGTGGCAGGGTCGAGCAAAACAATCGGCTTGTGCAGCGCGTCCGAGCTGCGGAACTCAGACTCGATCAGCTTCAGCAACAAACCGTAACCCGCGTACTTGTACTCTTGGAGGATGCTGCCGCACCTCTTGAATAAGATCGACTGCGTCTTCAACAGCAGGAAGATGTTTTTCGGGTTTGGAGTGCTCGACTCCACCGTGTCAGAGGCGAGGTACTCGTATGCGCACTGGATCTTCTCGAAGATTTCCCGGCCGTTAGGGTTCTTGTCTGGGTGGTATTTGGCGGCCAAACGGTAGTAAGCCTTGCGAAGCTCTGCCTTCGATGGCTGAGATGACAACGTTGGCCGATATGCCTCGTTCTCCGCATCTCCGTTGCTTCGCTTTCCTCCAGCAGCAGCAATATAAACGTCATCATCATCAGCAGCAGCAGCAGCTGCAGACGCGTTGGGAGGCCGCAGCTCCAGAATTGCGTAACACCTTTCGCGCGACAGCGACGGTGGCTTCTTGTTCAACTCCTCTTTCCACTGCTGTAGAATGTCGGTCAGGAAGCGCACAGCGTCGCGTACCGGCCAGTTTGGGTAGCGCAGCTCGTCGCAGAAGTGGTGCAGGTAGTACTGACTACAGAAGAGCTCTTTGTGCAGTGACTCGTATTGGATTCCAACAATGGGGCAATACTGGTACACCACTGTGTTGTTGCCCAGCAGGCGCGGTGTGAAGTCGGCCACGTGCGCCGCAACCTTGCCCGCGAGGTACTGCCGCATCTTCGGCGACCAAATCGCTTCTGGGTTGTCGTACTCACCGAGCAGTATATCCGCAAAAGCCTCCGCACCGTGGTGGGTTAAGTAGCACACCATCGCTGGGGGCAGCAGCGGTGCCAGGATGCTGTCGCGCACCAGGTTGTTTGTGGCAGCCGTGTACTGGAACGACTGCCGGCGGTGCGTCGCGGCGAGGATGCGGCACATCGGTAACACATCTGACGCAGTGTAAAGGAACGAGAAGAAAAAAAAGCCGGTGAGGAAAAGGCGGCCGACGAACGGGTTCGCCTCCATCAGCGTATAGAGCAACGTATGCACGCGCGCACATATGCCGCCGTCAAAGGTCAACAGCAGCTGGACAATGTGCGGCAAGATGGCCGGCCCACTCAGCAACCGCTTCACCTTCGGCTGCGGCTGCATGATAGCGCCGTCGCTGTTCACCGAGGGGTAGTGCTCGCAAAGCAGCAGGAAGATGTCCAAAACGGTGTAGGTAACTTCAGTTAACGTTAACACGGAGGGCAGGTCGGCACTGACGATGCCCCAGCGCAGCTGCGCCACAGAGCGGAACTCGCGCCAACCCGGCATCCCTTGAGCCCACACTTTGCTCGTCACCGTTACCTCGCCAGCTCTGTAGAGCTCTTCTAGCTCTGAGAATGACACGGGACCTGCCCTCGCGCTGTTCTTCGTGTAGTGCCACTCCTTTTCCTGTCCCTGCATCTCTTTCAAATTACCGGCGTATTCGATTGTGTTGGAGACAGACTTCATCTGGGGGCGGTCAATGTGTAAGTGCGCCACGGTGACCAGCTCCATCAGCGGCGACAGGCCGTCGTTGTCGAGAAAGAGCTTGATGTTGTGCCGCACCTTCAACAGGTGGGTGAGTAGCAGCAGCAGGCGGTCCCGCATCATCGGGTCCATTGTGTTCTGCAGCATCTGCAGCAAGTACGGTACGTCGTGGAACTCGCCAATTTGTTCAGGGTAGTGCTTGTACAGCAACGCCAGGCCGTGAAGGCACTCTAGCTTGCTTTTTGTGTCCTGTACGAGGAGGAAGCGGTGATACATGTCGTTGAAAAACTCCAGCGGCCGCGCAATGACCGGGTGCGCTTCCTCAAACAGCAGACGCGGATAGTGCTCCCCGATCTTAAGCTCACTCTCCAGGCTGTGGTAAATGACCTCGAACTCTGCATAGTTCCACGCCACCGTGCGTTCACTCCGCATATCGCTGTAGTGACGGAATGAATCCAGCTCTGCCTGCACCGCCGCCTTCAGCTCGCTACGGGTCGTGTGGTTCCAAATGAGATCGGGGCGCAGGTGGTCGCGCTTGATCTGGTAAAAGAACATATTCCAGTTCAGCGAGGGCTGCACTCGGACGTCGCGGACTCGGAAGCGCACGCGGCCGCCGTCGCCTCCAATTGTGTCCCCGGCGCGACCGCCGTTCGCCTCCAGCACTACCTCGAGTGGGTTGAAGGACTTCTTGAACCAGCCCGTCTGCGACTCGCGGAACGCCGCCGTCATTTGAGTCACCTTTTTCCGTTTTTCCTCTTCCTGCTCATCGTTCGGTGCTTTCTGCGTCAGCTGTAGAAAGTTGAGCAGCGTAATGGGCACCATGCGACGCAGCACATCCTGCGTCGCCACGTTGCCGAAGGCCCAGTACGCGATGAGGCGTCGCGCCAGATCTCGCAGCTTCCGATTCGAAGAGAAGACAGCGGTGTTGAACTGGGTCAGGAGGCCTCCTTCCGACAGGGCGAGCTGCTGCATGCGCACGAACTGTTGCTCATCGCCCTCCTCCATCACCACACGGATCAGCTGACCGGCAGTGTAACGGATAATGTCGCAGGTATTACTCAGAAGAAGAAAAAGTTGCTGTCCAACAATCTCGACAAGGTCACGCAGGACTCGCTTGAAGTGTGCCGGGTCGGTTGTTTCGCTGTAGGGTGTACACAGGGCGAACTCAAAGAAAAAGAGGAGTTCCAGCACGAGCAACGACGCGCTCTGGCTAGGGATGTGGTCGCGCAGCACCTCGAGCAGGCTTCGCACAAAGCCTTCCGCGCTCAGCAGTCGGTTCTTGTTTATCGACTCGTGCTCCACATCATAGTGGTTGTGAAAAGGCGTCATGAGCGTATTCAAGAACTCCATTACGGCAAACGAAACAGCAAGGTTGTTCATCCGCAGCGCCTGCACTGAGTAAATGCCGACCGCTGTAAAGAGAGATGGGACGAGTGCAATCGAGCTGAAGCCGACGCGCGACACCGACAAGCGGCCGAGGGCTTGAAACTGCTCAATTACAAAATGAGGGTCCGCGGTGTCCAGCGTGGAGGAGGAGTTTGGCAGCGTCGGCGACCCCGCCGTCGCTCGCGGCTTGATCCACGTGAAGTGTGTCAGCACAGCGTCCAACGCGTTGTAGATCATCTTTTCACGGTTTTCGGAGAAGAGGCCTTCTCTGTTCTCACTCCAAGTGAGCCCTGTGCGCGGCACATTAGCGTTGAAGAGTTCCAACGACGTGAGGAGACCTGCAGCAACGGCGGTGCCGTTTGCTAGAAGCGTTGAGCCGCCTTCGGCGGATCCGATCGGGCGGCCTTCTATCAAACCCTTCAGCAGTAGACTCTCCACTTCCTCCGTCACCGTGGTGCTGAGCGAGGAGAGGCGGTGGCAGCGCAGCAAAGGGCGGGAAATGACACTCACGTTGCCGTCCCCGCAGCTGTAACAGGCGGTGACAAGATGGGCTAAGATGGTGTCGCGCATCGGGGACTGGTAACATTTCAACATTCGAGAGTCTTTAAAGATGACGTAAAAGCGCTGGTCGTCGTCCTCGCACCGCACTAGGGCGAATATGGTGGAGAGGAAATACACGCTTATCGGGTTGTAGGATACAGGGTCGCGCTCCACCAGAGCGATGGCCGTGGTGCTCAGCAGCCGGCGCACCGCACCGTCGTGCAGTTTCGGTGAGTTCTTCAAGACAGGGAATTCTTCGATAGCCTCCAAGTTGTCGCGGCGCACGCCGAGGCGATCCATGTCGAACTCAGTCTGCTGCAGGATGTTCATCGGCGGGTACCGCGGCAGTCCATTAACATCATACGCATAGAGGTAAACTGTATCTAGAAACATTTTTGTGTCGACTACCTCGTACAGGTGCATCTTCATCTCCGTCCCATAGGCGATCACAACGCTCGACGGCTTGCCGTCAATAGACGTGATACCGCGAATGTTGGCAAAGAGGTACTCGCCGACCTTCTCATACTCGGCGTTCGCATTACTTACCGTGGCAGGTGGCGACGACGACGATGCGTTGAACTGTGGCGAGGCAGGGGCTGTGCTGTAGCTGCTGTTGCCGCCGCCCTTGGGCAATCGGATGAGCTGTTCAATCCCGATCGCCGTCACGCGCAGCGTGCATGCCCGCTGCGCCTCACTAATAGTGTACTTCATGGCGGCAAAAGACTGCCTCACCAACGACTGGCGGTAGCCGCTGTCGAACTGGGCGCGGTAGCGGTTCATGTCTGTCAGTAGCTTTGCCCGCTCCTGCGCGCTACTGCAGGAGAAGCGCAGTTCCTCGGTCTTGGCGCCGTTGCCCTGCAGGAGGAGCAGAAACTGCACCCCGCCCATGCCTTCCGCCACCACGTTGCGCACGCTGGGAGAGTAGGGCCAGAAATTCGTCATCTTCGTCAACGACCGCACATCGCAGGTGCCGATACCCTGCGGTCCCACTCCAAAGATGCGGGTGTACTTGCCCCTCCACGAGTGTTTCGTAACGGTATAGCACGAGGTGAAGGCGCGGAGATCGGGAGGCCGCCCAACGCCCACGGACGATGTGCACACACAACTGCTATTCGATACAGATGCCATTTTATTATTGTTGTCAAATGTACTGTTGTTGTTTCTTCTCCTATTGGTTTGGTGGGACAACAAGTGGATAGAAAAACCGAAATGCAGGTATTGCGACGTTTGAGAGAAAACAAGAGAAAGGCAGCCTCGCTGTTCTCCAAATGTGAGTGCGCACCTGCCTTTGAGAGCAGAAACGACGCTATGAAACACTGTCACGGAAGGAGAAGCAATAAACACAAAACATAAGCAGCAGAACTACGAGTGTAATGAGGTAAAGCAGCAACCCACATACTAGCCTTCAAAGACACAAGTCTAGACTTCACTTAATGCATGCAGTTCACATTGCGGAGTTCGCTCAAGCTAAATTTTTTTTTGTAAAACACCGATTTCCACTCCAATGGCGTTCTTTTCTTGTTTTGTTGAATTGATTGCCTGTATACACGAGAGATAATCAACTTAAGTGGCACATGTATATAGCGCAGTTACGACAACGTAGTGTTGCCGCTCATTACTCCTGTTCCTCCGCCTTGAAGTACATCTTTGCGACAAGGCGGGACGTCATGAACACCACGTCCAGAATCAGAATAACAATGAGAAACACATCGGAACCGAGCATGAACAGCCGATGCCGACGCGCCTTAATCTGGCTCAGCTGCTCCAGCAGCGTGTCACTACGCGACGCAAACCACGACAGCCGCGACTGCGCCGTGTTCTGCTGCTCCACCATGTCGTAGTACGCCTGCAACCACGGGACCTCCCACAGCACTTCAGGTGTGTCGTGAATGGACTGGATCGCCAGCTGCGCCACTTCAATCTCACCTTCCAACCTGGCAATGCGTCGCTTCGTTGAGAAATAGTCAAGCAACCCCGAAAACTCTGCTGGAATAGAGAGGATGTGCTGGTGTGACCACCTAGTCACGTACTCAAAGTAGTCTACCCGCGCCGAGCTGCCGAGGGAGTGGGAGAAGGTCAACATGACGAAGCTGCGCGCCGGCTCGGTCGCTGGGACGAGGTAGTGGTCGAAGCACAACACCTTAGCCAGTCGCTCCAGCGCGGGCCGCACCGCGGCTGGCTGAATGCCGAGCGGGGAGGCGATCTGCATGTTGTCGCACTGTTCATCTGTCTCGTAGGAGCACCAAATAGGGAACAGCGCCTCAATTTCCGACTGCGCGTAGCGGTGTTCCACGCCCTCAGCGAGATGTGTATCGGCCGAGAGAAAGTCGTCTTCGACCATCCAGTGGTCTTTCCGGTCCATCCCCCACCACACCACTGCCCCACTCGAGAAGAGAAACAGGTGAAAGTCGTTTTCGTTCGTCACGTGCAGCACGGCATGCATCATGGTGGTGCCGTAGCCGCGCCGCCGGTACACTGCCTCAAGCACGTCTAAATGGAGGCGCTCGCCAATGCAGCTGTAGCTTACGCTGCCGATGTGCGCTGCGAGAGCCTCGGCGGAGGGCAGAGACGGCTTATTAGAGCGTCGGTCCGCCGCCGAGGACGGTGAGCGCTGCATCGCAGCTTCTTTGCCGCTGAGACGGCTCCGCCGTGATCGTGACGACGGCTGTTGCGGATGTTGTTGACGTAACGACGAGGACGAAACTTCCGCCTTTGGACAATTGCCACACCGGGCTACCGTAGTGCGAGTGGAGAAAAGCTTCCGCAGCCGAACGCGGTCGTCCACCGGTGAGACGACAAAAATGGACTGATAGGACTGCAGGTACTCCAGCAGCGGGCCGTACATCGGCTCGTACCGTGTACTCCACCGCATCGTCTGCTCGATTTCGCCGAGGGTGACGCTGGCGGCGGTGTTGGTAATGACGAGATCCAGCAGACGGCTGCGCGGGTCGGCGAGCAGTTCTGCCTCCTTCATGCGCGGCTGCAAGGTGGGGGAAAAGATCACGGTTTGCGAGGCTGCGGCGTGAATGGAGGACGTCGACGCAGATGGGCTGTTCTGCCACGGTGGCGGTTTCGTTTTCATTGCTGGTGCCAGTGGTGGGGGGCCGGGCTGCCAGTGAGCACCTGTCAAAAGAGGGTGCAGGATTCTCTGAGCCTCGGCGGTCCAGTAAGCTGCGCCATGACGCCGTGTAACCCCACCGCCCTCGTTCCTCTCCGTCGCACTCAATTCTGCCGTTTCCTGACAAATGTCTTGTTGGATATGTCTCTCCAGTAATCGGCTGCCCCGCGACCACGCGGGGGCGGGAAAACCTTCCACTAGCGACCTCTCTTCGTCGGTCGGGACCGCGTCGGAGACCCCGCTGGCGAGCATCAAGTCATCGGATTTGAGACTTGGCAGCACCGAGACGGCCGGGAGGAAGTCTCCATCGTTGTTGTACACACTGACATCTCCAGGGTGTGCACTGGTGGAGCGAGACGAGCTCGCAAAAGATAATGAAGTGGAGTGATGTTGTGGTCGGTGGCGTGGATGCAGTGCGCTACCCGTTGCGTCGTGGCGTCGTGTGTAGTCTGAATAAACGTTGTCGAGATCCTGCCCGGACTGGTGGCGGTGAAGGCGGCTATTGGTATTGTGGCAGTGGTGTCCACTGCGTTGCCCTACGTGCTCGGCCGAGGAGAGCGAGGAGGTGGCAGAGGACAAGTCATTGCAGTGTTCACGAAAATCCGACGACGCCTCCTGCTCATAAAGGGAATCCATTATTTTTTTTTTTTTCGTGTAACGAGTCACGAATCGCGATATTGCATAGGAAGAGAAAACAATATTGAGTTTGGCACCTGGGGAACAAGTCTATAAGTGGGAGATGCTACGCCGACTTTTTAGAGAGGTAAACGAAAGCACATGTTTCTTCTGCCGGAGTAGGTGTTGTGTATGCGACGTCGAGGAAGCATTCGCAACCCAAAACAGAGAGATCGTTTCAAGCAGAGAGGAAAGAGAATGCACATAGGTATTCGGGGAGATAGCAGCGGCATGAATGCAATAGCTTAGCTGTCCCAACTTCAGCAAGGGAGGCATCTCGAAGTTTGCCTTTTCTGTTTTGCCATGATCACGACCTTGCAACTTAAGCAAAGCGAAAGGTTCTCATGCTTTTCTTTCGTTTTTACATTTTCGTTTGTGTTTGTGAGGCAGAAGGCGCATGTAAAACAAAGAAAGAGCTGGATTGTGACTTACGGAACTTCAGAGGAAAATAACGCCCGGGGGTTTCAAAACAACTTCTCTAACTTCCACTCTAACGAGCAACAGAATCACCAATCAACTTCGCCACTGGTTCGTCAGGCATGTTTTAAGGCAAAGTGCTGCCTTTACAAGAGAAGGCAACTCACAAACCGGTTGTTGTGAATGCTTGCTGCTAAAACTTCTAGTTTGTAAATTGATCACGTCTGAAAATACGTAGACATGTAAATATCAATTCACTACTACCAACGTATGTTTGTGCGCCTGTTTAGAAGCAAGCTGCAGCGAAGCACCTTTAAGAGAGAAACTTCTCAGAAAACTAAAAAAAAAAGTAATCGGCCCAAGTGCGCATCGGCACCGACGTGGCAAAAGAAGAAGCGACAGACGGAAGAACAGCACCAGCAAGCGAAAAGACAGAAGAGAAAAACTGGCAGACAAGCCAGTCGGTGAACTGTTCCGCTCGCGGTGTTTTCAAGGCGAAAGGGTGAGTATTTTAACACGTGCATAGCAAGGAAAGAAGGAAAGGGGCGGTGTGGCATAACTGGACGTAAAGTGACGACAGAGCAAACCCCAGAAGTTCCCTATAGAGAGGGGAAACGGAAAACGGATATGTTGAAAGGCGTGTGTGACTTTGGTTAGTTGGAGAAACGTTGGGTTGCAAGAAAACTTCAGTGTACGTACTTCGCATTTCCTTTTTTCGTATTGTGTACTATAGCTGTACACATGCAAGCCAACAAGGAAGACTTTTATCGAGCAATGTACTCACTAATCGAACTGAGGAAAAAACACTGTATCCCGCAGGTGAAAAAGAAACAAGGTCGTCGTCAAGCAAGACGCATTACCACATTCAGCCTACTTCTCCCGCGTGCTTTTGATGCTTGCGTTACAGTTCAGAAACAAAGAGGAAAGCAAGTGCAACACCGTCACACGCAACTAAGTTCCTCTGACAGACTGCGAACCGCGTCACACAGCACCTCCTCCTGGCACATCGGTACCACCACGACACCCGCTGCCGGATACACGTTGAGGCCGAAGCGTGGGTGCTCGATCATGCGGCAGCCGCCTCCCGGTCCGCAGATGAGGACGCTGTTGTACGAGAAGAACTGTTGAATGGTGTCGGCGTCATTGAAGGTGGACGGCCCGCGCGTTGACTTCACCGGCAGCCCCGTCTCTGGATCGGGCCAATCCATAAAGAGTGCCGACGGCTCGTCGGTAACAGCACTGAGTCGGTTGCAAATGGTCGCCTTTGCGACTTTCATGAACTGAAAAAAACGCTCGCGACTGCGATCTTTCCACTCCACCGAGGCAGGCGTGTACTGTATCAACTCCGAGAAGTCATCGTCGTTAGATTGGCTCGATCGTGGAGGTGCTGCACTCGTCGTGGTCTCATCCTCTTCGCCGCTGAGGTCCTGCAAGTCGCCGTCTAGTGAGAGGGAAGCGTTGCCGTCGTCGTCACCGGGTTTCTGCATGACGTAGTTCGATGACTGAAATGTGTAGAGGAGGTAATACTTTACATCTTTTTCCGTGAGGCCAGGCACGCTATCCGCCACACGTGAAGCTTCGGGAAAGACGGTTTCTAGGTTTTCCTTGGCGTAGAACTTGGGACAACGAAGCAGCACGAATTCCATGTCAGGGAAGGCAGCTGCTTGAGTGTTGTGAATGAGGATGTTACGGCGGCCCATGGTGGATGTGAAAAACAAATGAAGACACGTAAATGCGGAGTTGTGTCGAGCTACTCGAGTGGCGTCTTTTCTTTTTCTCTTTAAACGCTACTCTTACCAACAGTACATAAAAAGGGGCCAAGGTAGTCAAACTCGATTCACCTCTAGACAGAGAGTGATAGGTTACCGCGCACCTCGGTGACAAATGATATACGCTTATTTAAATCTGGCGTCCTCTCTTTTACGCGATGAGTGAGTATTCGTGAAGAGAATTAGAAAAAAACTGAGCGTGCTCAAATGGTAAAACGCTGCATGTGTGTGAAGTCCAGAGAGAGCTTACAAGAACGGGAGGGAAGGAAAATGGAAGAGGAGTTGCACGGTAAAAAAAAAAAAACGTATTGGAATTCGAAATCGAAGCGGCGACGTACATAAACATATGCCTAAGCAACGTAACGCGTTTCCCCCAAATAGAAAGCACTTCACGCAACGAGCTCAGCTTCCATTGTCTGTGTATTGAATTAAGCCACACGAATCATCCACGCCGTGAAATTCCTTTTTCTTTTCTCTTTTTTGAAGAACATCCATGGAGTTTTGTGCACGCAATACCCGACTACAGATTTGCTCTCAAAAGACGAACGAGTTCAAAGCAACAACAACAACAAATAGATTCCTTGGGGTCTATTGTTTGATTAATACTCGGGAGTGCTTCACTGTTCAACAAGCCGCCATAGCAGAATGGGCGTGTGAGTTTGAGTATCTCAGAGCACAGCAAGCAACAAGAACATAAAACAACAACAACCAAAAAAAAAGCAGACACAACGCTTTACCCCCCCCCTCTCTCAATGTTTTGAGGAACGAAAAGAAACATTAGTGAATCCCTGCCAGCAGCTAAATTCTGTTGGAAGTACTTTAACCGTAGCGACAAAAGTCGAAAAGCACAGTCAGTGCGCCTGCACAGAGTGAAAGAAGAGCCGTTAGCATACGAATGTTGTAATGCCAACTTCGTCGGCCTCACCAACTTCGAATTCCGCTTCTTTTATTATTTTCTTAAGCGCGACAAACAGGCCCTTTGACAAATGTGCACTTGGTCACAGGTGCTATGGGGCTTTCCAAAGTGATACAGCTTTGGAAGTTTTCGTACTCACTCTGCGTTGTTGGTGTTAGTTGCGTTTGGGTTTTGCGCGGGCGCTACCTCTCTGAACTGCGAACACCTGTCCGTCTCCTCTCTCCCCTTTCTTCTTTGGTCAACTCGACACGATTAAACTGTTGGAGCATTGAGAAGAAAACAAGTGGAAAAAAAAAAGCAACAGCAACAACAACGGCGACGTATTGGCGAGGCGGAGCAGCCAGCAATTCACCACGACACGCGTCAGAGGAATCAGGGTGAAGAACAACTGGAAAAACGAAAGCCCACGCGAGTGATGGCAACTGGCCGACACCGAAAGAGCAGCTTTTCTTCATCAAAAGATGGGAAGCATGAAGAGAGAAGAAAAAAAGAAAAGACACTAGAACCAGTGCCGATTGCGTTCGGCCAGCGATGCAGCAGTGTTGCTGCTGCGTGAGCTTCTCTTCGCAAAGGCGACAAATGTGCGGCGTTACAAGTGAACAGCGCCTAGAGGTCATCTGTGTGTCATGTAGCGTTTGTACCAAGACTGCGAACGGCTTCGCAGAGCTTCTCCTCCAACACGTGCGGCACCACGAGAACGGCCGCATCGAGGTACACATTCAACCCGAACCGCGGGTGTTCCACCATGTAGCAACCGCCGCCGGGGCCTGCTACTATCACTTTCTTGAAAGAGAAGAACTGCTCTACGGTGTCGGCGTCGGAGAAGATAGTCGCACCACGCTCCGAGCATGCCGGCAGGCCCGTCGCTGGATCCGGCCAATCCATGAAGAAGACGGGACTGCCTTCCTCCTCCCCGTAGCCCTCCAGTCGCTCGTAGAGGCGACGTTTCGCCAACGCCATGAACGTGTACACTCGGTCCCGGCTGCGGTCGCGCCACTCCATCACGGGTGGCGCCGAGCTAACTGGCTTCGTCGACTCGTTCTCCTTTTTTTTTATCACAGAAGGCGGGACTTGCGAAGCGACGCTGGAGGTAGTACCGGGTTCACTGCAGCTGCTGAAGCCTTGATAGTCAATGTCCTCGTCACTGGCCGGCTCCATCGCAAAATCACAGGGCTGGAAGGTGTAGAGGAGGTAGTAGTTCGCCTCGTGGTGGGCGGAGACCGCTAGTCCGGAGGTGGGCTTTTTTAGAGAGGCGGCGACGTGGGCTGCTTCGGGAAATACGGTGGCCAGGTTCTCCTTAGCAAAGAACTTGGGACAGCGGAGGAGGACGAACTCCATGTCAGGGAAGTCTGCCGCCTGGGTAGCCTCGACAAGAGTGTTGCGGCGACGCATTTTCTAAAATGCAGTTCTTCTTTTTTACTTTTTCTTCAATGCATTCTTTGTCACAGTCCTTCCCCCATGACTCGTAAAGAGTCGTCAACCCGTCTGCGTTGGTAGTCAACTGACCAGCGCTTTCACATGGATTTGCAAAAAACGAAAAAAGAGCAGGTTTTCTTTTATTGGCCACCGTTCGTAATGAGCTTCGCCCGAAACACGAAGGAAGTGAATTTACGTTTTGTCCACTGTGTGTTTTTCTTCGAACAGAAATCAAATCGAGGTACCCACAAACAGTTGAAGGCGTCAAGAGAAAGACGTTTGGCGTTACTTCATCCGTGTTCTCGTTTTGCTAGGTGAACTGTAATCTGGAAGAAGACTGTGCCCAGAAAGATTTCGCTTTGAAGCTCTGTGGTCTCTTGCCGGTCTAACAGCGTTTCCGTCTACAGCGCTCGAGAACCAGGGAGCATTGCACCGCGGTATCAAAGACTCAAGCGTGGTGCTCGGACTGGACCCGGCAATGCATCGAACTCCCTCTTTGAGTGCAAAGGCTCTGAGGCATCGTAGGTATCTTACTCTTGCCTTTTTATTTTTGGTTGTTCCTCCTCGTTTCGGATAAGCGACGACATAATTGACGGCTAACTAAGGAGAGAGAACGAGTACGATACAGAAAGAACAAAACAAAAAAAAATGAAGGCAAAGAAGAAGAACGCAACACCGATAGTGAGAGGAGTAACAGCTTCACCTCCTCATTCTCTAACTATCACCAACCACATATACCCGGTAAGCTGGGAATTTCAATGCTCGTCTGTATATAAATATATAACACTACACTTTACCTCAGAGTAAATAAGCTGTTTGCTTAATAACCGAAGCCACAACGCACGCCGTGGCGGGGCGCCAGCAGCGGCTGTACGGCCGAAAACGTTGCAAATGCCACCGCCATCATTGGCACCTCCTTCATCAATGTCGGCAGCACGCCTCGGCAAATCGCAGAGTCGTGGATTACTGTCTGCATGTACTGGTGCGCGCTGAGCGGGTAGCACACGGTCGATGCGACAGTGGCCGCCGCGCCGCCAACGAGGAAGTTCGACGCCACCGTCGCCGTGTAGTTGCGCCAACTCCAATTGTGGTCTACGACAGATGGGCCGGTGTGCGGCTTCGTCACTAACTGCACCTGCCCATCATCGCCCATTAACAACATCTCGCCCTCCGCTTCGTTGCTCTTGATTGGGACAAAGTTGCGCTCGTTGAAGCGGCGCAGGCCCTCAAACACGGTGAAGAGGGTGCCGAAGTAGATGGCATTGGCAAGCAGATTTGGCATCGTGTACCAAAACTGCAGTATTGTCTTGTTCTTTAAGATGCGGGCAACGTCGAGCGGGGCCCTGCCGGTGCGCTGGCTCTCGTCCATCACACGCGAAATCGGGTTGCATAAGAAGCGCATGTTGAAGCCGGCGGCAGCGCCAACCATGAAAGTGGTGAACATCTTTGACTTGGGGTCCGACTCCAACCCAGGCAGTAACTTGTGTGCTACGGGGCAGTAAAACATCATGAGGAAGCCGAACTGCGGCATGCGGCGGCTGATTGTCTGCTTAATGCCCTTCTTGCCGCCCTGGTCAAACGGCAGCGCGGCGGCGCGGCCGACGCCACCAGCGATGGCGCCGGAGATGAAAGTACCGGGGTCGGTAAACGTCTTGAACGTTTCCCGCTCTATTTTGATCATACGACCTACCACGAACAGCGCAGAGGCGTAGGTATACGAGAGAATCTCAAACATGGCGCTTCTCCTTCGTCGTTGCTAGGTGGGTTGTAACACGACAGTTTTTCCCCAAAGCGCTGTAGAACAAAAGGTGTGATAAAGCTGATATCGATTCGGTTGGTGTCCTCAAAACACTTATGAGTGCAGTGCAAACCTGAAGACCAACAAAAAACAAACCAGCGAAAAGGAGGTTTCAACGCCGCACACACAGCGAATGAGTACTTCCTACGACTAATTCAATAATCTAGGGCGAATACTATTAATTGGGACTACCCGCAACGGCTAGCTACGATTTGCAAAAAGGAAGAGAGAGAGCGGAGCAGATGGGCCACCGCAACAGCAGAGAAACGTGGCAAAAAGAAAGAGCTACAAAACAGAGTTTTCACCGCACGCGCTGCTAAGCAAGAGAAGGACAGCGAAGTGTTGTGCGCTTTTGCTGCAAGCGTTAGTGCTAATGAGAGGAGAGGGGGAGAGGGAGATGAAAACGATGGAAAGCGGGCTGAGGGAAGGGGGGGGGACTATAAAAAAAAAAGAAGGCACAAAACAAGCTGGGCAATCCGACTAGCTTTGCGCTCTGTTGCAGTTTACGTAAATCGAGGATATGAACTCAAGTAACTAGTTTAGGTGAGGAAAGAGCTCCAGGAGTAAACTAAAGTAGAGCACAGTTGACTCCTGAACCTTCGAAAATGATTGCGTATCAACGGGGAAGTGACACACGACAACGGATTTTAGTCCTCCCTATTCTTCCAACCAGGAGGATGTACTTTGTGCTTAGAACTAACTCATCAAAATAATTTCAAAAGCGACGTATTACGCGGACGAAAACTGTGCAACGTGGAAGAGGCACCAAAAAAAAAAAAGAAATACCAAAACGAGCACCACAAAAACAACAGTCAAAATAAATAAACCTTGTGCAAGGGTAAACACAATTTGCAAGAGTCTCAACCGAAAACAATAGTTGCCGTCCTCACGGGAGAAAAAGGGGGCGGAAACTGCTGTGGAAAAAACCCGTGATGTCAACTTAAACGTTCAGTGAGGGCAAGGAAGGGAAATTCGTGTCAGAAGTTAGGGAGAAGAAATTCCTGAACGCTGAAAAAAAAAAAAACACTGTCGCATACTTAGCGCCTTCCGTTGTCTATTTTCTCCTCTAGCACGACACCACCACCTCCGCGGTTACCCGTTTAACTGAACATCATATTACCGTCGTAGCCCTTTGGATGCAGCTTGTTCGTGCGCACGCTAACGTCAAGCTGTTTCTCGTGGCGCACGTTTCCGCTGCGGGTCGCCACCCACGCGGCCTCGTGGTTCTGCGCCAGCATGATTTCCTTCTGCTCCTGCTTCACAAGGGCGCGCGACTCCTGCTCGGCGGCGAGAATAGCCTTGCGCTTCTCGTTCTGTTCCTCTGTCTCGCGTGGGCGGGTACGTGGGACATCGCCCTCGCGCTTCAGCACAACCCGCGTCTTGCCCTTCGCCTTCTCACTGCCAAGGACAAGCTCATCACCGCGGACACCTTCCAGCTGCACCGGGTCGAGGCCCTCCGGGCTCGAGAGCCCCACGTCGTAAAACTCTTGGTATTCCGGGCTAAGGATCAGCCGCTCGTGGTTCGACTCACGCATGTGATCACGAAGTGCCTCCAGCGACGCAAAAGACCTTGTGCGCTCGTTGCAAACGATGCACATTAGACCGTTGATCTTACGCGCCAGGTAGGCCAGCAGTCCCGCAACGTCTTTGCAGTGCGACGCCATCGGAATGGCAAAACGGTGCACCCTGTCGAGGTGCTGCACATTGTCTTGTACTTTACCAGAGAGCAGGCCGCAGAACATGCAGCGCACTTCACTCGTGTCCACCTCCCGCTCCTCAAGGCCGACTTTCGGTGCCGCGTTTTTGCTCCTCTGCACCTCCTCCTTTCGCGCCGCGCCCTTCTTCGCGTTGTGCCGGCGGTGTAGTCCCATGGCAGCGCTCCCAAGCGAAGTCGAGGTCAGCATTGACGCCGCCTCCGAGTCACGGGCAATAATGCGCTGCTCCTTGCGCATGAGGTGTGCGGTGGATCGGACGTGCGTCTGCAGCGTCTGCACGGAGCGAAAGGTCTTTTTGCACAGCGTGCACGAGTACACCGGAGCTCCGTTCTCGTCTACACCGGCGCCATCGTCGCTCTGCGCGTGGCGCTGTTCTTGCGGCGTCAGTGGCCGAAGCCCCTCGACGCGGCGACGCACGTTGGTAAGGTGAAACTCAGAGCCATAGTGGTTGCGCAGCGCCTCAGCGTTGTCGAGCGTCACGTTGCACGTTCCACAGCGAGACATGTGTTGTTCTTTCGTTACTCACACTTAACAGGAATCAGCAGGTTAACGGTGGTGTTCCTTGCCTTGTTGTATGCCGCGAAGCTACGGCCGGTTTAGCAGCACTTTCGGTTAAGGGGTCGGCACTGAGAGCGGCAACCTTGAAACTGCAAGGATACCTTTTCCCTGCAACACAACAGATGCGCTGAAGAGAGCGAAAACGCAGAATTCCACACCGACGATCACGGATAACACACCAAAAGGAAAGAGAAAAAAATGGCACGCGTGGGTAGCGGGACAAGCAAGAAGAAATTGAGGGTTGTGAAAAAAGAGGAAAATGGCGTAGGAGTTTGCAACAAACAGGTCGACTAACTCACGAGATAGATCTCTAAGATACTCTCATTGTTACGCGATGTACGCAAGCCGACGATGACTTCTCCTCAGTGTCCGCAAGCACTTCGTGAGTCTCAAATTCACTTCCAAAAAAAAAAAACAGTTTTCCTCGAGCAGCCGAAACCCCTAAGGAAAGTTTGCCGGCCTAAGGGGTCGCGGAAAGGTAGTGAAACACAATCACAAGTCACTCCCATTCCAACGTAAAAAAACCTTCAACTTTCCGCGTATTTTTCCCTCAGAAGCAATCAGACTACTGAGAGTAAAAACAAATGAAGTCGTCTGTTCTGTGTCCAAAAACACATTAACAACGTAAAGTAAATATATATATATATATATATATCATCATCAATGAGTTCTCACTACGTTTCAAAAACACGCTGAAACCAACAACAACAGGTCTCCGGTAAACAAAACGAAACACTTCTCAGCCCTCTGATATCCCCGTTTAAACGAGTTCGTCCCGTGCGTCGCTCTCCCTGTGCAAGATGGTTGCCGCACGGCTGCACGCAATGGATGGCGACTCCGGTACAGCGTGAAACCACCGCACCCATACCGACTGCGCACGCCAATGGTCCTTTCCACCAAGGAAGTAACGCTGACGCTTAATCTCCGCTTGTCGTAGCGTGTCCCGCGGGTTTGGGTGCTGCACGGTGAGCACCGTAAAGTAAATGAGGCTCGGCACCACCAACGCAGCGGCCACACCGACCACCGCCAAGATGCCCACATTGTCGAGGGACTTGCGGAAGACACCGTAATATTGCAGCTCTGGTCGATCGCTATAAACCAGTGTGGAATACACATAAAAGACGGGCATCCCCACCAACATGAGCAGGTTCAACGGGGTGATGGTGTGCGACTCCCACCACACCGTGAAGAGCTGCGACAGCATTAAGGCGCTGTAGGCCACGCTGAAGGTGACGTCATTCGATGCCGCCCCTCCGGTGACGGCGTAAGCGAAGCTTGGCCCGTAGACGTGCGTGCAGAACCACAACAGCCCAATTGACTGCAGCACGCCACGAAGCACGAAGGAGACAAAAAACTCCACCGAATCGATGTCGACTGCGTGCCGCGTCATCTTGTACAGATACGGGTTGCGCTCCAGCACCACCCGCGGCGCACAGCGGTCAAAGCAGTAAAGGATAGTCTGCGGCAACGTGTAGAAGCCGTTCCACATCGTAAGAGAGAAGCTGTTCCAAAAGGTGCCGCCGGACGCGTGCGTGCCGGCGACGTTGTAGGCGAGCTGGATAAAAGAGATGAGCATCGACTTGTAGAAGCTGTACTTGATGACGTAGGCGGTACGAGCGTACGCCTGCTGCCCATGCACGAAGAGCAGTGCGCGCAGGTCGGAGAACTGAGTGATGGAGAAGTCCGCAGCACGCGCCGCCTGCTGCCCCTCCTTGCCGACGATGCCGACACCAACGTGGGCCTCCTGCAGCATCGCGACATCGTTGCCACCGTCGCCGATGGAGAGCGTCATAAAGCCGCGATGGCGGACAAAGTGGGTGATGGCCGCCTTCTGGCTCGGCGTGGTGCGAGCGCAGATGACGCTGCGGCAGCGACTAGAGAGCGCAGCAAAGCGTTCCCGCAGCGCTGCATCCTGCAGAATGGCCTCCAAGACCGCTCCACCCTGTACGATGAGCACTGCCGGCCGAATGGACATTGCCTCTCCACTTCGTGCACGGTGGGTGTGGTCATGGTTAGCAGCAGCAGCAGTACCACCACTGCTACGACCGCAATCATGGTGTGCGACCGACATGTATGCGTTCGGAGAGCTCTGTTTTCCCTCAGCTGTATCGTTCATGTTGTCGTTGTTGGTGTTGTTGCCATCGCTGCTGTCCTCGCCGCGCTGCATAGCGAGTAAACGTGCATTGGACATGTTCTCGGTGTCCGTCGTGCCGAAGAGCAGCACGCGATTCTCCAGTTTGCTGCCACAAACATGCGCAGCCTCTTTGGTGAGCATGCTCGAGTGCCACAGTCCGCGCCGCCGCAAATCTTTGCCGTCCGTCATGGACGGGAGCAGCTCGAGCGGAAAATCAAGCAGGACACGTCGCCATTTTTGTGCCGCAGCCGTAGCAGTAACGTGCTCTCCACCATCGCCGATGCAAATAACGCGGTCGCCCGAGTGGTAGAGGCCGCACGACAGGCCAATCTGCTGCGCCGTCTCCATTTTGTCACCAGTCAGCATCCAAACCTTAATCCCCGCAATCAGCATGTCGTTGATCGTTTCCACCACGTCCTCCTGCAGCTTGTCTTCAATGGCGGTGATGCCGAGAATTTCAATGCCCGTCTCCATCTCCCCTCTCAGTGAGTCTAGGCGTGCTTGACGACCCTCGGTCATACAGTTTGCCTCTTCGATGGAGCCCAAAAAGCGGTCGAGCTGCTCGCGTGAGATTTCCTTCCAACCAACGAGCAGCGTGCGCAGCCCGCGGTGGGCGTAGAAGGCCAGCTTCGCCGCACACTCTGCGCTGAGGGGCGAGCCGCGTGGCTCTCCGGCGGCAGCGGCAGCCATGGACAGCACACGGTCGTCGGCGCCTTTCACCACAAACCAAATCCGTGCTGTCTCCGGTTCCTCTACGATGACGCCCATTGACTTCTTCTCCGAGGAGAAATGGAAGGTGTGGTGAATAAGCCACGTTTCATCGTAGGCCGCGGAGGTACCACCGCCGTGGTGGAATTGACCCAGCAAAGCGGGGGCGCCCTTGGTGCCATGTTGAATGCGCAGCGTTGCACGCCGCTCATTGCGAAAGACGAGCGACACGCCGAGCTTCCGCATACCATTGCACAGAGCAATTTCATCCGGCGAGGCGGCGTGGTAGCAGATATGCTGTGCGTTAGAATTGCCACCGCAGCTCTCGGACTCCAAGTCTGATGTGTGGGAGGGGTACACCACCTCCACCGTGTTGCACAACGCCACCATCTGCGCAAAGAGGCGCACGATGGACAGGGCAGAAGCGCCGCCAGCAACAACCTCCCCCGGTACCGTTGTGGACGTGTCCGCCAGCTTTGCCACCTGCACGTGGTATCCCGGGTTGACCGAGATACTGTCCAATATCATGACATTCTGCGTCAGCGTACCTGTTTTATCAGAAAAGATGTAGTCAATCTGCCCAAGGTCCTCCAGAATGCTTGAGTTCTTGACTTTGCATCCAGTACTTTCAGGCAGAGTGCCGGGCGTGCGCTGCGGCGAGTTTGTGTGCGCCGGCCGCGGTGCGTTGCCGACACAGGTGTGCTTCATCGCATTGTCCCATTCCACCGTGTTCGCCATGTAGTACTTGCACACGTCCACGACAAACTTAAACGAGACGGGAATCATCACCGTGGTTAACAAGAAGAAACGCATCGGGTAGATCACGGCGGACGCACCGACTTCGTTGGCGGGCTGTGGGAGGTACCAGGTGGTCTTGTGGATTTTGCGATTTACCTGGTACCCGATGAAACCGAATACGAACGCGTTCAGCACCTGGCAGACAAAGATGTAAATGGAGTAGCGGCTCACGTCTTTGTCGATCTGCGCCCATTTCACAGGTGGGTCACGCTTGCTCATCCCGCACTTGGTGTCGTCGCCTGTGTACACCGCTACACACACCGCCTGCGCCACGTTCTTCAGAACGCACGACTGAGGCAGCAGATGGTGATGTGACAAAGGAACAAGGATCACCTGCTGTTGGCGTTCCCGCACCGTCGAAGGTGGGTTGTCAGCAGAGGCACTCCGCAGGACGGTTGCACGGCCTTCGAAGGACTCCACCATGGCGGACGGCGGCGGGCATTCCAGCGAGAGCAGCGCCACCGCAGCAGCCACAGCTGGCGCTGGCGGTGGGTCTGTGGCAGAGAGAACGGGGCAGAGTGTGTGCAGCTCGCGCGTCCGCTCGTCCGCCGTCAGCGTCGCCCACTGCACGTTTTCCTTCGGCTTCAGATCAATCTCGCCGTCGAGGTTGTCGGTGCGGATATACACGGTGGAGGTGGACCCTACCACAACAACGTCACACGGAATCTCCTCCTCTTCGACCAGCAGCAACACGTCACCGACGCAGATGTCCGCGTTGCGGCGCTGCACCCAGGCGTTCTGCACCGGGTCGAGCACTGTGCGCAGCTTGTTGTTGTACGCGTAGTCCTGTCGGTGCCGCTTGACATCATCGTAACCCTCTTTCGCCGCAGTCAAGGTGAAAGCGAAGAGCAGTGGGAGCAACGTGGAAAAGGGATTTACAGGTGCGATTACGGAAATGAACTGCAGCATTGCCACCAGCAGGAAGTAAAAATTTAGCGGACGACTAAACTGCTCGTACAAATTCTTGAAAATAAAATTCTGTAAAGTGTAGCGGCTGTTGACGACAAGGTTGTCACAGAACTTACTCGCCGTCGCCTCATTGAGGGGACGAATGACGCGCATTCCTTGGTTGCCTGGCAGACGGGAATACCCGGAGGTGCTGGCATGCGCACGTCGCCGACATCGAATGCGACCACCAAAGCACTGCTGAACACTCTGGATGCACCCCAAACCGCGCCACACCACTCGCCGATATGAAAAGCCGCGCGGGGAACCTATGGAGCTGGGCTTGGCAAACGTCTCGTCGCACCCGCTAGAATCTGCACCGGAGTCGTCCTGGTTTATTTCTAAAGCGTCGCTCCGCGATAATGCGGATATGTTGTTGCTGCGTCGTTGCAGCGCCAACTGAGGACTATGGTGCGGGCCACTCGTCGTCGGGCTGGGCGGGCGAACTCCGGTGCGTGTCGGCGCCACCGACGGCAGCGCGCGAAGGCGGCCCAAAGTTGATGGAACGACGCTGAAGCGGAGGCTGGGTGTTGCCGATAGACTGGAGGAGGTGGGCGCGGCGTTCGGCTGCGCAGCTTCACGCCTGTCACGGTTACCGTTGAAACGCTGCACTTTCGCTAGAGGTGTCTACAAAGGGTGTACCGATAAATACAGGTGGGGCCAATATCGTTCCGATGAGACTTTATAACGTAAGCACGATTCTTAAAAACAAAATAGGAAGAGAAAGAAACACCGCTTTATTTATAATTCTACCGTTCGAGTCCAGCAGCATACGCGCTTTTGAGACAAACCCGGAACTTACGACAATGAGTTGTAGAACGTGGAAATGAAACCCATTTACGCGAAGAAAAACTAGTGAACCGAATCTGCAGTACGCCAAAGGGTTAGGGTTAGGAAATAGAAGAGAGGTAATGAGCACGGGGGGGGGGGGGGGCACAAACAGGTAGTGCACTGCTTGAACGAAAGCTGTGCAGAACGTTCAACTAGAAATATGCGTGTCAGAAGAAACCCGTTTCACTTCAAAAAAAGGAAGAAAGACCTACGTGCTTGCCACGTGTGGTGGTAAAGTTGAGGGAGGGAGGCGAGACACCTGATGAGCGACCATGCGATACTTTTGTTCTAAGTGCTGTGCAATTGTGTCTTGAAGCAGACACAATTCAAAATAAAAATGGTGTTTTAGTCGATCCCTAAAAACACCTTAGCTGCATTTTCAGGCTGCTACTTTTAAAGCAATAGTACACCTGTTTAATAAACGTTAGTAATTCTTTTTTTTCCCTGTTTGTTCGAATTGGTCTTCGCAAGCAGATTATTATTACAAGCGCATCGTGTCTACCGAGACACGGAAAACACTTCAAATCCTGCCCGCGATACCTCGACCATTGCACGTTGCTCTGTTGATAAATCCCATTCCACCACTTCAAACCGCCTCCTCCGGTACTGGGTCGTTTGTGACCGAGGCGGCGTTGCCTTATTAACCCCGTCTCTGCGATCCCTGTGGCGCACATCACCTTGAGACGTGTCAGGAGAAGAAGAAGCTATGAGTGGACTTGCTGTATCATCAACAGACATAGGTTCTTCAGGCTCAACGGTTGCTTCACGTGCGATACACGAACTATAATAACATGTCAAGCTCACGTTGGATGAGTACTAATACTCCCCCACCGTTATCACAATTCCTGAACACACCAAAGTGCTGGTAGCCGTTTAAACCGAAAAGACTTGCAATCAACCAAACTGACGTGCATCTTTTCGAGGACGCAGGTGTGCGCCGCACTTCCCTCGAGGTAACGGGCTAACGCCAAGCTTCTTGGGTTGAGATAACCCGCTGTAGTTGATTTCAGCGCATCTCAAAGTGAGTCACAGTTGCGCTCTGCATCACTGCAGCGCAGCAATGAAACTTCTTTCGCAATTCAGTAAGCCGGATTTGTAGCCCATAAACATGAAGTTTTGTAGGTCCGTTCATACGTTTATGTTACTGAAAGTGTATTCAGCTTAGCACCAACCCGGATTTGTCCGCCGCGCGAGTGTCCCCGCAACCCAATTCGGTAAGCTGCGGGCGCTTGGCTTCCCCACTCAATGGCTACTAGACGCTCGTACCACGGTGAGGTGGCCGACAACATCAGGGCGTTGTAGCCTAATAAAAAGAAAACACCTGAAGTTGAGGGCAGCGCAGCAAAGGCAAGAGAGCTACCAATTTACCAAGTGACTTGAGAGAAAAACCTATTCTTCACTTCCCTATACACATACATTCACATCACTTGGTTTTATGTCCTGAATGTGTGCCACGCATTTCCTGCTGCACACGTAGTGGGTCTAGCATGAACTCCTTACGCATCCGTTCGTGATTGGCACGCATACTCTTCTGTTGTTTCCTTCGTATCTGCGCCGCTACTGTTGGCCCCCACTGCTCCTCGAGTGTCTCTGCACTCTTCATTGGCTTCTCCGTTTTGCTTGTACTGCTGCCGCTGCCGGCTGCGGACTCTGCACGAGGCTTTGGGAGGCATGGCGCGGGACGACCAGAAGTGGCGCTTCCTGTGTTTGCGCGGCGCGGCTCGCTGCCTGGAGAAGTCATCTGCGTTAAAAGTGACGATGACTGCCCAGCCTTCGCACCTCCCACGGTAGCGGCAACGATGCTATCTACTTTAGCAGGTGCCGTAACGAGTGGTACATCGAACGGCACCGCCGCTATCTCGCGCGCGGAGTCCACCACGGAGTGCAGCAGCAGCTCCACCGGCGCCAAAGCAGACGGGTCCTCCGTCAACCAATCGTTCACGTTCACCTTTGCAAATGTGTCATCGTCACCGTCCACATCGTTGTTGCCGTGCAGCAGGCGGCGCAGGCGTGATCGCAACGCAGCACCGCGCCACACCGGCTGGATTCGGCGTACAGCCACCTCGCGACGAAAGGCCTCAGACTGACGATGGGCAGTCTGCAAGTCACGCAGCTCACGGCGGGCACGGCGGATTAAAACGCGTTCGAAAAGCCACTCGGCGATGTAGGCTCGGGCGAGCTGCTTGAAGTGGTCGTCCTCGCGTTGCCGGTACGCACTGTGCGCCACGTGCCTGTTCGAGAAGAGCACAAAATCAGCTTGCAGAGGAAAAGTAGCATGTGCCTTGTTTTTGAGTTGCTCCGCAATACGGATCCAGTTAGATACCGTTGCGCGGTCCAAAGCAAAGAGATTCATCTCTGCCTCATGCTCGGCCCGTCGTGTGTCTCGCTGTGCAGCGGTGATTTCGTAGAGGGAAGAGACGGCTGAATTCGTGTCCTCGCGGTTGCTTGTTGTGCGATGCTCGTCCTCTGCCGCCCGCTGCGCCATGATAGTCGCCTCCCAGCCTCTAGCGCGGTTCAGCTCACGCACAATGAGCGCCTCACGCCACTCTCGCTCGTCCTGTGCGTGCTGCACCACATCGTCCCAACACAGTGCCGTAAACACCTCCGCGTATGACTCAAAGGCTGAGACGGTACCTGAATTCGGGAGAGAAAAGTCAAAGCGTACCGCGCTTCCCCGCAAGTTGTGCGGTACGAGAAGTAAAGCAGTCTTCTCACTTTCTTTTTGGAATCGTACCTGTCGAAGCAGTGGCTTGTTGTTAAGTTCCCCTAACCACGGTAGAATTTCGCAAATGGTTCGCACGGTTTCTTGAGCCTTCTCTGAATTACTGCCGTCTGAAAAAAGGGGGTTGCCGCTCAAGTCAAGCACCTTGAGGCGACGACACGATGCCAACGGATACAAAGTCTCGATGGTGGACAACTGGTTATAGGAGAGTTTCACGGACTCGAGCCGAGTGCAGTGTTGCAAACCTGTGATGTCCACCAGCTTGTTGCTCTCCGCTTGCAGCACGCGTAGCAGTGGGAACCACGCCATACGATCCGCACTAAGCGCTGTTAGCTCGTTGTGATTGATGAAGAGTTCGCTGAGGCAAGAGTGCACATATTGCTGCGAGAACGGAGTTTGCGTCAGGCGGTTGTGTGAAACGAAGAGCTTGCTCCATATAGTAGCAACATTTGTTCCAGCGCTGGTGCCACTGCTCTGCTCAAGCCCGGCAGCTTCGTTCACCTCAGTCAGCTCATTGTTGCCTACGTCCAGCTCACGCAGCAACCGGAGACCGTACAGACACTCCACGGATTCGAGTTTGTTGTGTGCGACAGTGACTACCCGCAACTGTGTGCAGGCAGCTACGGACTCCAACGAGGTAATTTTATTCTCCATTGCTGCACAACGCGTCAACGATGATGTAGCCATCACTCCAAGAGGACTAAGCGAGGATAGGTGGTTCGAGGACAAGTCGACTTCTAGAAGGTGCACGTGTTCAGCGAACGCATGATTGCGTGCAGCGGAGATGTGGCGCAAGTGAGAAGCTGAAGTGGACGCCGAGGAAATATTGGTGCCTACCTGCGCCACCGAGAGGGAAGCGGAGTCTCGTGCGCTGCTTTGGCACTGCTGGTGCTGTTGCGACGCTGTTGGTGCTGTTGTCTGCGTAAGGTTCGCTAAATCCAGTGTCTGCAGGCTTGCATGTGAAAGCGATAGTCGCTGCAGCAAAGGAAAAGTGCGCACAGCTTGTAATACGTCTATGCTTCGCAGGGCATTACCGCTGAGGTCGATGTCCTTCACTAGTTGTGAAGCGGCAACGGAGACCTCCAGTTCTTTTTGCTCCTTCTCTCTCTCCTTCAACGGACGCAGCACCAGCGATCGTAGGTCTTGCCAATCAAGAGAATCGATGTCTTCCAAAGAGAGGCACCACCGTTCCAGGAACTGCGCGGCCTGTGTTGGCGCCATGACAGCGGCGCGAAACACTGGCCACATAACGTGCAATAGCTTCTCTGCTGTGAGAACCCCATGGTTAGTGCTATTTGTTTCCACTTCTGTGCCGCTGCTCGGTTTAGTTGGTGGGGCAGCGGGCACATTCACAATATGTTCCGTCCTGCTGCTCAATGGATCCACCATTGGCAATGTGATCTTTACGTGACGAAGATATTGCATCTCCCCGTCTTGGAGAAGATCACACACATTCTCGAGTTGTCTGCGCTGAGCGACCACCCACTGCAGAATGTGTGCACGCTCCTGCAGGAGTGGCTGAACCCGCCAGTGGTACCAGAAAGTGCACTGAAATGGAATTGGAACATTTCCACTGTTGCCCTTCTCTGTCTTTCCTTTTGCAGAGATCGCACACAATGCAAAACGGCTTTGCTCAAAAGCGTCCTGCATATGCCTCACGTACGCATGTGCCACAGCAGCCTCGGCATTCTCCCGCTTCTCCGCTGCTGCTGCTGCTTGCGTCTTCGCCTCTGCCTCATCTCGCGTCAGCCGTCGAAATGACAGTGTCTCATCCTGGAGGAGCTGTTCGCGGTGCACTTCCCATTCCATCATAAGTGTGAACGCAAGAGCTTCGACCTGCTGCAGCTGCCGCAGCCGCTCCGCTTGACGTGCCAACGCCGCGTCTTTCACTCGCGCGGTGGACAACTCTTCCAAAGCAGCTGCTTCCTCTATAAGAATCATTGTCCGCGCACGACATGCGTCCTCCTGCAAGGCAGCGAGTCGGTCGGTGTAAACTCTACGCAGTTCCTCCGCGGCCAGGGTTTCGCGTACGACCAAATCTTCTTCGCGCCGCATGCGACGTGCCTCATCTAATTCCCGCTGCAGCAGAAACGATTCGATGGCGGCCTGTCGGCGGATCTCCTCGAGAGAAGCCGCCACAGACAGTGCTACTGTCGTTGACGTCGTTCCAGTTGCTGTGCAGCTGGTTGGTAAACCTCCGCTGTGTTTTTGTTGATGACATTCTTCCGCATGTTCATTGCCAGTGTTGAGTGATACACGATTGGTATTGGGCACGCTCTTCAAATCAGTTTTCACACATTCACTGCTGCCGTTTCGACGATCGCGTTCCTGTTGCTCTTCTCGTGTCGGTGAAAGAAGGGCGTCCAAGCGTTCTACAAAAGAAGGCAATACCATCAGGCCCAGCGCGTCACGATTACGATTCTTCGTGACTCGAACTTCAGGCGTACCGCCTTGCTGGTTCGAACGAAGTTTCAGCTGAGTGCTTTGTGCTTGAGCGTTTGTGAACTGTTCCATCATTTGTGTGTCACGGTGCTCCGCCTTCGCGATGTCCTCCAGCAACGCGGCGCTGCGCAGAATCAACTGCGGAATGTCGTCTTGTTTGGTTTGCTGTTTGGTAGTCGCTTCTTGGATAGCAGGAGCAGGGAAGTAAGATACTAGCACTTCCTCGCGTGCTTGTAACGTTGCTTCACGCGATGACAATGAGATCGTTGCAGTTGTTGCTTGATTGGCTTCTGTTGTAGCAAGGTCCACGGTGTCTGATGATGTCAGTAGCCGTGGAAGCTGCATCTCGAAAGCGTAAAGATAGTTGGCCTCAGGTGGGGGACCACTACTCTCCGCACTTTTCTTCTCGCATTCCACCTGCGCGTCCTCCTTTTCTTGTTTGATTAACGCTGCGGCGGTCTGCCCTGCTGCTGCTACCGCTTGAGAAACATCGCCACCGTCACAGTTTTCTGCACACTGATCCTTGTCTGTGCTACTCCAGGGGGTCGAAGCCAAGGTGAAGCGAAGTCGCTCACGATTCATCTGCGCTTGTCGCAGCAGTTTCCGCGTGCTCTCGTCGTCGTCGTCTGCGTGTAGCACCTCTTCCCTCTCCCAGTGTTGGTCCAACACGTCTTCCGACACCAGCGCCTCACGCCGTCGGAGCTCCCCGACGTACTGCTCCACCCTCGCGTTGTCAACGGGGCTTGAGAGCGACTCGAGCAAATAGTCCGCGTCTTGCAGCATCTTAGTTGTCGCACCGATCAGGTTGTCGTACTCAACGTCTCGTAGACTCGCTTCTTCATTGCTATTAGCATTTCCGGCAGCGCTCGTTGGTGCGTCTGTTGAGGCTGGTGGATTCACACTTCCCTTTGTATCCTCTGAGGAAATAAGATAGGATGCGAAGGCTGCTGTGGGAACGCCCTGGACCGCTAAACTGGCCCGACGCTCCCACTCCTTGCCGTTGCGGAGCACCGAAACGAAACGCGACATACTGCATGACTTACCATCTTTGTAAGCCGTAGCGGTGGTCACAGCACTTTTTCTCCTTCGGATGCTGCCTTCCTCACTGTCTCTAGCTTCCTCAGCCACATCCAGAGTGTCTAATAGATTGCTGACGGGCTGCACCAGTGACGCCGGGGTGGACCGAGTTGGCAAGATGAGCAACGGAGCGTTCCGCAGCAAATACACGATAAGCGGATCTGTGTGCGTCCCTCGTGATGTTGCGCACAAGTCATTCCTTACGCAATTGATATCATCTGTGCTGTCGTCATCGAATCCTGTCGGTGCGGCGGCTCCTGTCAGGAAAACATCACCGCCACCGAGGTGCGACTTGAAGTGGCTCGGGGCAGCCCAGTCGATGCTGTCATCCAGCGGCCCTTCTGTGCCGTACTCCGCCAGCAACGCCGCCTCCTCCGCACCCGAAAGGCAGTAGACATCGTCTTTGCTTGCGGTCCCGCCGGAGTCCTCGTTCATTACTGTGGTAGTAAGAGCAAACGGAGTGAGTGTTGTTTCAAAAGCTCCCCGTTCTCTTTCCTTTTTACATCACTGCGAAGTCTTTTGTGTTGCTGTTGTCGCGTTTGCTGTGTCAATGTTGTACTGTGTAGTTAACGCAACAAACGTCGAGTGAATGCCCATGGCTGTGATCTCCGCCGTTGCCACAAATGGAGATGCGGTTTAGCTATTTGGCACAAGAAAATCTAAACATGCTGCTGCAGTCGGTTGAGGAAAAGACAGTCACAAGGCGTGGAGAAGGAGGAAATTCAGTGAAGAGGAAAAGTGCAGGTCACGCTTTACACCCCAGCTTCTGCACGAAAGACAGCGGAGTGAGAAGCTACTACTTTTCCACTGAAGCACATAGATTAAAAGTAACAGGTAGTGGATTTCAAAGGTCAGCTAATTGCAGAATCATTGGAAGTTGGGCTGATACTATTATGTTTCTGTCAACTTCTTAATCACTGTTGTTATTGTTGGTGTGTGTGTATGTGCGTGCGTGTGTGTATTTTTGATGTGCAGCGGACACTGGCCGCGGCAGCGGAGACAAATATAAAAAGGGGACCACCACATCGCAATGAAACCCGCGTAAACAGATCTTCCACATCGAAAGCACTAAAAGTGAAGCGCTAAACAATAATAACAATAACAATAAGTTGAGTGTCGTTAGAATTTATGATACAGACAGTCAATCTTGTGGTGTTCTATGAGGAGGGTACGAAAAGGGGCACGACGGCGATTGCATTGCGTGTACCACCGTCTGACTTCTTTTGTTCTGAGCACAAGTCATGCAGGTAGGCGAACCTCCCAACAATCAATAAAGCCGTGGACTAGAGGGAAAAAGAATGGAAAGGAAAAGGAAAGCGCCTTTTGCTGCGGGGCTGAAAGAGACAGAACGCAAGCATTTTGAGCGATGAGGCAGTGGATGTAACGAACCTCACAACCCTGTGTGACTAGCGGAGACGCCTCTCAGCGGACTTTTCTCTTATGTGCAACGACGCTGAAGTGCTACGCCTCGCTAAACAAAGTTGCCTGCTTTTTTTTCTATTAACATTCAAGAGCCCACAAATCTTGTGGTGTTAGGATCTTTGTGTTTTCGTAGAAGCGCACGTCGTCCAAGTATGCGGGGCGGTTGCCGAGGGAATCGAGTGGTTGGTCTGTGTGTGAAAGAGGAACGAAGGGAGTCGTGCCAATCACGTCTTTCCCCATCATCGCGTAGTCATAGCACGGCAGCGGTTTGGCAGGGAATATACGCTGAAACCCACGCGCGTAGGTCAGCTCATCTTTCAGGCGGAGCTGCACATCGTCGCGGGTCCCAGTGATGCTTTTTGGGAACGTTCTGTCGTTCCGCATTTTCCCATCCGCACAGCTGTTCACCAGCGCCCTTTCGGCAGGCCCGAGCGGCTGTCGCAGGTCGTCACGTAGCATCGTGGAGTTCCACAGGGAGCAGCCAGGTTTCACATCACGCTCAAACGGCTCGATCATCGCGACGTTCAGTAGATCTGCCACGACGTTCGTTTTGGTCGCGTAGTCAAACGAGGAGCTGCTCTCTAACGAGGGAAGCGTGTTCACTTCAATAAGGAACGAATTCAGCTGTGCGTCCAGCATCACATCAAAACCGTACAACTCAAAGTAATGACCCGGCATCCGCACACGCAACACGGCCGAATCGATCACTGGGCGAACCGCCATCAGCGTGCGTGTGATGAGCTGTGCGATGTTCTCCCGCACCTTGTCCGATGGCCGCCGCATCGCCCGCGTGACGGATGTGATGTTTTGCGCGTCGATGTAATCCCACAAACGCTGCAGTGGCCATTTCAGCTCCGGTGCCGCGACGCTGCCATTGTTGCCCACCGACTTGGACGCTGCCAGCGCCTCCTGTATGGCTACGTACTTGCGGCCCACCGAGTAATTTGTCAGGTGCCGGAATCGGTCGTGGAGATGCTTGCCAAATACACCGGTCCGTGTACCTGTTGCTGTAGCCGCATTTACAGCGGCAGTCACACTGCGTATCAACTCTGATGACTCGCCCTCGTCCGTTTCCGCAGGGCTGATGTCGATGTGCGTAGACGGTGGCGCGGTGCTGTCGGCGTACAACTCAGCCGCCAACCGCACCAGTCCTTCCTCATGCCAGTACACTGTCAACGGGTTGTAGGACGTGACGGCCACGTAGAGACGCAGGTCCATCTTGCGGCCCTCCACCAGAAAAGGGTTGTCAATGTACTGCTGCACTACGCAGTTGCGAAAGAGGCGTCCCGACTCTTTACAGGAGGCCTTTGCGTCGATTTGACGCATCACGCTCTCCCACGAGGCGGCGTTGCGCTCGCCACCGTCGGAGATGAGGATGCCGCGGCCGCAGCTGCCACGGGCGGGCTTCCAGATAAAGTGTGTGCCATTAGGCGCCGCTTTCATCGCCACAATCAGGCTGTCCTTCTCCTGCGGGTAGAGCCAGGTGCGGGGCATAAAGCTGTAGCGGTCCCGCGCTGCCTCGCGTTCGCCAGGCGTCGTCGCCGCCGCCTCAGCCTTCTGCTGCGCGTTGCGCACATTTATCGCCATGCCACGCTTGCAGCCTAAGTTGGCGTGGCTCAGCGGGAAGTGGTTGAAGCGCTGGTATTGATTCACCATCGTCAGCTTGCCCAGATAGGCCGCCTCTTCCGCAGTGTGTACTTGTGGAAAGCCCAAGTACGACGACGCGGCTGCAGGTGTTGTGGGGGCGCTGCGCAGCATCTCACGAAAAGGCATCGAGCGACCCCAGAGCAGGTTGCTCGCGACATCGTAGCGGCCAGCGGGGACCCGGCGAAAACCTGCTTTTAGTAGTGGTAGCCTAAGCGCGTAGTACTCGCAGGAGGAGGAGGTGATGTTGAAGAGTGGTAGAGCTGCACCGAGGCGGGTGGGCTGGAAGACGTAAGATGGCCATTGTTCCTCTCGCATGCGAGGGAAGTAGAAGCTCGGCTTGCGGTGTGGACTGCTGGAGGGCTTCAGGTGCACCGGCATCGGCGGCACCGACTCCGCACGCTGCTGCGTGGCGTAGGAGAAGGAGGGGACGTTGTTCCCGGACGCACTGCCATCCTGCATGACCTGTGCGGCAGCGGCCGCAGCACCACCGACTGCGGTGGTCAACAGAAGCAGTGCGTTGTGGCGTAGCATGGCTTCTCGCTGTACACGTAATTCAACAGAGGTGAATCAGAAGCAGTTTTTACCGGGTACTGAGTAGCCCACGGATAATAGAAAAAGAAAGTGTGTTCAATCGTTTTGAGGTACGGTTAAGAGTCTGGTTTTCCTTTCGACAAGTTGATAGTTACGAGATCAGCAAGTCAGAATTACTGCGGCAACGTCAATGGAGCGCAAAACAAAAATATATTTTTTTTTTAATCGAAAGCAAGTAGCAGATTCAAAAACGGGAAGGAAAACAGTACCCTGGTACGCACCAAACCGATAAAGCAGCCTTTGGGTGCCCACACTAACCCAACTGCACAGTTTCAAAAGTAACGTAGAAAAGGTGGTTTCGTGAAGCACAACTTGCTTTGAAAGGCTTCGAAATGAAAGGAACACGGTTACGCTGACGTTGAAGTACGCTTTAGGTTAACAACGATCAGTGAACAAAGCTGCTTTTTGTCTAGTCGCATCCAACCAAAAGAAAGAAGAGAACAAGCAGCCTTGCAATCGTGTACGCCGTGGGGGAGAAAAAAAAAAAAAAACTTCACAGCTTCACTGTAAGGAGGCAACAAGACCACCCAAGCTGCTCGGAAAAGTGCAAAGGTTTTTTTAAAAACGCCAGAGGTTTTTCCTTCTGTTATACTGACCTTGTTGCGGTAGTAGTTAGCCTCGTGTCTTATAAGGGTCAATGGAGAAGGTGGGTTCAACAATAGATGGAGATCGACTGCCGATAAATGTGGCACGAAACAATTGAGTGTGGTGGGTTTGAAAGTTTCTCAACGGTTTATTCCTCTCCTTCTGATGTTGGCAATTTTCTCCCCCGATGTTGCTATTGTCAACTGCGAAAAGGAGGAAGAACACGACACTTATTTAAAAAAGAAAAAATAAGTGCAGCTTTGAAATGCGGCATTCGCATTTCACAACGTGGGAAAAAAAAAAGATTTAGAGAAGGAGGAATGGAAGGGGGAGGAGGGCAACACGAAATAGGTATTCCATATGCGTGCTCTACACGCTAAGAAAGTCGTATTTGACTTCGTCTCTTATTATGTTGGAAAAAGAGTTTGGAATTCAAATTCAACGATGACAACCGCCACGAACTTTTCTTTCTTCTTCCACTGCCGACACCAACACCACGCATTAGCATTTCATTTGCCTTTAAATTCTACTCTTTTTTTTTTCCTTTTGAAGGGTTACTTGAAGGTCGCTGAATAACCCACGTAGTGTATAGTGTCCTCGCTGAAGCGAGGAAACACACACACACACACACGCACACACAGAGAAAGAGAGACGGTGAAAAGCTCAAAACAAAAAATAAGATCACTTAACACGTTACGCGCTCTGCATCTTTTAGAGAGATTTGTTTCGAACAAATACGAAGGAAAATAGATGGTGTTGGGTTGTTGTGATGGCAGCTGAACGCTCACGGTTCTTATAGCTTGCTCTCTGCTGCGTAAGCGATCGGAAAGATGGAATGGCGCATCGGACCGCCGGCCTTCATGCCCTCCACATCCTTCTCCAGCTCGGGAAAGTGCGGAAACGTCGTCCACGACCGGGGTGTGTAGACGGCGTCATCGCCGAGGTAGCGAATAGAGATGCCACGGCGGAGCGCCGTCGCGGCTTTTAGCCAGTGCAATGTACGGAAGCTGAACGCCAAGCAGTCGCCTGGCTTCAAGTCCCACGAGACAATTGGTAGCACGCGTCGTGACGCCTCAACGTTTGGTGGCTCCGGCACGGCACCAACCGGCAGGTCCTTCGCGTACCGGTCCCGCAGGTAGCGGGGCATTGTTGCGGGCCACTTGTGCGAACCCAGCACAAACTCCGCATCACCACTCGGCATCGGGTCCACGACGACGAAGATAGTGAGGTTCTGGTTGCCGCTCACGTTGTAGAACAACTCATCCGAATGCCATAGCGTGTGGATATCCCTCGATGGGATTTCCGCGTGAATTTGCTCGTGGTGAAAGCGGATCACGTTACTGCCCGTCAGCTGCGCCGCGATCTTCGGGATGTCGCTGCGGAAGATGACTTCGTTGTACTCAGGGTGATTGCGGTAGCACGGAAAGCGGTCAAACACTTTTTTCTCCTTCGCGGTGCAGTTTGGGTCAATGTCGGAGCCCTTGTATTGGTGGTCAATGCTACGCCGCAACGTGTCGACCAGCTCCGGAGTGAGGGCATTGCGAATAACCGCCACACCGCACTCACGGTAGTCGCGAGCGTCGGCCTCAGTCACGTGCGCAGGCATTCCCTTGGGTGTCTGTTAGGAACGAACAAAAAAGAATAGAGGTGGAAAACAAACCACAGAGAATCGTAATAACTTCAAAGAAGCGGCCGAGTCAGAAAAAGAACAGAGCGTGGAAAGCAAAGTGGCTGGTTTCAAAGAAAGAAGCAGTGTGCTTTTCACCTCCTATGCTACGGCCGGTAAACGTATGAAAACGGCGTGGATATCCTACAGGTGCTGCCCTGATATTCAAACAGAACTTGGGTTGGGCTAACACTCGGTCGACAGGTGAGGAAGAAGCGCCTCGTAAAAGTAAGTCAAACGCGTGTAGTAATTTATGTGAGCCACGACGAGCAAAAGAAGCGGAGGGAAGAAAAGGAGAACAACAAGCGATTTCGAGCCGAATTATCTGTTTGTCGGGAATGTTTAGGGCACGAAGGCAGCATACCTAGATGTCAGCAGAACTGTTTTACCCCAGAGGAGCAACTGTATTACAACTTCCTTATCGTTAGGTTGCGGCAACGGGTTCGCACAGGATCACGTTGGAAAGCCAAGAAATCAGGTACACAGCAAACGAACGATGCGACCGGTTTTGTTTTCTGGAGTTTTTGATAATTGCTCCTAAGAAAAGAAAAACCCAGCTGTACATACACGCACATACATGGATATCTACAAGAGCTACATGATCGGAGCGTGAAGATAATTCGCACAGAACAGCTAACGGTAGAGCGTGCAACATAAAAAGGAGGGAGCAGAAACTGGTTTAAAAACGTAAAAGATGGCTTTAGCTTAAAACAAAAAGGAAACGAAAGAGCCTTTCGTGTTTTTCTGGTCGTATCTAGGAAGTGTGCCACTGGCGAGACGGAACGCACGCAATCCGCTAGCTGACTCGAAGTGAAGCACTTTCTTCTTATATTATTTTTGACCGTACAGGAAACGCGTGAACAGCAAAGAAAAAACGAAGCGTAACCAAATGAAAGCCTCCGCGTTATCATCCCTTTAACTAGTAAAGCAAAATCAAAGGAAAGGCTCTGACGATGCTGAACACAAGACAACCATAAGCACACACACACATATATATATATATATATATATTAATGCGAAAGGTGTTTCTGGTCAACTTAAACTGCGGGTACGCACATACAACGGGATCCATGCAGAGCCACTTAAAAACTCGCTCATATTGGAATAACCAAATTCGCAACCAAAACAGCTGTTGTGTTGGTCACAAAAAGAAAAGAACTTAAAGCGCTACTTCGGTGCCGTTCATGTCACGCAGTTCTTAGGGGAAACAGAAGGAAGAACAACTGAAGGAGTTGAACAATCAGCAACTAAAAGGAGAAAATGACCAATAGGAGTTTAGCGGACGAATGTGTACGCTTCCGAAAAGGGCAGTCAACCTCCTTTCGGCCCTTTTCGATTCCAATTTTTGGTGCACATGAACGCACTTTTCTCAGATTCTTTATTTTCCGCGGTCGGTTCCTCTACGCCGGCACGACTCTGACGTGTGTACGTGAAAAAAAAAAAAAAACGGCACCTCGCTGTCCCTGCACTGTCCGTTCGTCTTCCTTTTCTTTTTCTCTCACGTCTCTTTGCTGCCGTCTCTCCTCACGATGCCTCCGGTAGGCGGGTGTGTCGCCAAAAATTTCCAGCTGCGGCGGCGACGAACGATTCAAAACGTCGGGAAGTAAAACGGAAAGAAACGAAAAAAAAAAACACTTCTAAAGCCAAACGAAAAATATTGAAGGGTGACCGAAGTCACACCTTTAGGTAGAAGAGAACAGTAAAAGGCGTCGACGTGTGCAACGTGCCTTACCTCTCTCCAAAGAAAAAAATAAAAAAAGCAAAAGGACACAACCTTTTTGCCTTCTCCTTTACGCCGTGTTGCACGATCGCGAGGAAAAGAAACAAGCTGAAAAGCCGCGATACAACGGTGCACGGACAAAGCAACTCACCGGCATCATCACTGTCTTAAGAAAGAGAATGGGTAAACTGTCTTCCCACACCTCACCGCACGCAAGCTCGCCTTTTTCCCCTCACGTGGTTTACTCATCGACGCTTTTACCTTCTGTTCCCAGCGCATCACTCAACAAGAGTGGCAGCTTCTGTCGTTGTCGGTGACTCAGTCATGCACCCTTAACCGGGGTCTTAAATGGATCTCTTTTTACGTGCTCGCCACTAGTTTACAGCTTTGGATCCGATGTGCACACGACGGGGAGCAGCGGGTGGACGAAGGGATTGCCAGACCTGATGCCGCCCGAGTCCTTCGCCAACACCGTGAACGGCGGTTGCGTGAACCACTTACGCGGCGCGTTCATCACGTCGTCGCACATGTAGAGGATCGACGTGGCCCGCTGCACAGCCGTCGACCCTTTCGCCGCGTGCATCGCGAGAAAGTTGAAGGCTTAAAAATTACCAGGCTGCAAGTCTCACAAGAGAATCGATAACTCCGCACGGCGGCCTTCAAAGTCTAACAGCTCTGATAGGCTCCCTTCCAAGAACCACTGTGCGGCATCACACAAAGCCATACGTGTGAGCCAAGAACGAACTCAATGGCGCTGTCCTCTGGTGCCGGCTCGACGGGGACCCGAAAACTGATCGTCTGGTTGCCCTCCACGTTGTAGTACGGTGTGTCCAGGTGCCGCGGGGTGAGCTGTTGTGTCTTCGGCTCTTTGGTCAGTGCGTAATGATAGTGCAGGCGAAGAGCGCGGCTGCCAAAGAACAGGGCTATAGCGCGGTCCAGATCGACCTTTAAGATGTTCTCCTTGCCCACAGAGCCGTCCGGTCAGTGGCAGAGGCCTTCGAAGACTCTGACCTTGTCGGAGTTTTCAGAAGCAATCTTCCTCGACAGGCTGGAGTACTGGTAGCCGTGCTGGTTGCCGCTCTTCAGCGTTTCCACTTGCTCAGGCGAGCGCAAGCTGCACAACTCGATGGTGCCGCACTTCGAGAAATCTTCAACGCGCAGCGCAGACATTACGACGAACATGGTGGGTGTTGGGTGGGGTTAATGCGGTAATGGGGAGGAGATGAAGATTAGAAATATCGGAGCACGTTTGCTTCAGTTTGAGTCGAAAAATAAAACGTGACAGTAAATGTCGGTGCGAGGAAGGTAAGCAAACATCATATGCCTTAAACCCGATTACAAGAGAAGAACACTCGTGGGCGTGGAGGGGAAGAGAGAAAAGAGAGCCCGATCACCCGATAGAGATTGTGGAGATAAAGAGAAAACAGTAGTCGTTTTTCGACAACAACGCCGTGCGTCATTTCATCCATCGGGGAAGTTTGCAAGTCGCTTTCTACTCATTCCACAGTTTTATTCCAAAGTGAAGTTAATTGCCTTATTGCGTGGCTTTTTTTTTTTTTAACGCTGACGTGACTCCCTCTTCTCTTTCTCCTGTCAGTCACCTTCGTTGATCGTAGAATATTCAGGGATGATTTTGTGTAAACCGCCATATTCCCTCAACAGCCGCTGGTCAAATATGTTGGTACAACTAGCCTTCAACTGGCGGAGTGTCCAATAGGTGCGGTACGAGGATTTGCAACACCCACGCGAGGTCAAAAGTGCGCAACGCACCAAAGTACGGCGAGCTGACGTACCAGCTCTGCGCAAGTGGCAGCTGTCCGGCGTACCTGCCGCGCTGAATGAGGCTCTTCGGACGAATACCCATCAGGGCCCGCAGCGCCTCGTAAGTCGAATGCAGGCGCAATCGATTCTCTTCCACAAAAGCGTTAGCGATGGACACGGCACGCATTTTGCCGCAGCCGCGACCGGGCGGATTCCAGATTGGACCCAAATTATCAACATGTAATCCCAGTGACTCCCCTTTCAGCACTGCGTCGATGGCGTCGTGGGTCGGGTGCGCCAGCACGCGAAACATCTGCCGCAGCCCTGCTACCTGCGCATCTAGCCGGCCACGGTGCAACGACAGGAGATGCTCCGCGAGCGCCGTCTGCCCAGCCGGGCTCGCCGCGTCCACGAAGGAGTCTGCTAGCTCAACCAGCAGCGCTGTGGGTACGCCGTAACGTGCCACAGTGACGGTGCCGCTATGCAGCAAGTCCTGCATGCGCTGCTGAAACTCCACCAGAGGCATGGAAAGACGGTTTGCCATTTCAATTTGGTTTGACATGTTTGGCGTGACGCGGCACAGTTCCAGTACGGCATCCGTGGCACCGAGCTGCCGGAGCAACAGGCCCACGCCGGCGGAGGCAGCGCCGTTGCCTGCACTGAATCCCGATGTGCGGCGTCGCTTCGTGGAGGCAACCGTGTGACTTGTCTGTGTTGTGCATACAGAGTTAGAAAAAGACGAGACAGCAGTCGATGCTACCGCAGAGTCAAACGTTTCTCGCTCCGCTTCACCTTGAACACTGAGAACTTTGTACTTGAGAGGGTAGGAGCCCAGCACAGCGCGAAACGGTACGTGCAGTCGCAGCTTTCCCTCCGAGCTGGAGTGTTGTCGTTGCAGCTGCCCTTTAAAACACGTGGGTGACGCGTCAGCATATGTCGGTGCCGGCTTGTCGGCGTTTTCGATTTCTGTTAGCAGCAAAAACAATACTGTCTCGATTGCCTCCTCGCTGAAGCCGAGCTCGGTGGAGAGCGCGGATGGCGAAACGAGCATCAACCGCTGGCCCACACGCGTCGTGGGACTGCCCAAGATAGCTCGCACAATCGCATGCATCTCCGCCGGTGAGAGCAGCGATGCCCACAGACGGTTGCGCAACGTGTAAAAGTCGAACGGGTTATAGAGGATTCGGCACACACTGCGCTCGCCGTCGCGGCCGGCGCGTCCAACCTCCTGCACGTAGCCCTCTAGCGAGCTCGGGGCAGACGCGTGCACAACGCTGCGGATGTTTGCCTTGTCAATGCCCATGCCAAACGCAACGGTGGCAACCAGCACGTCAATTTTGCCGTCGAGAAACTGCCGCTGCGTTGCCGTGCGCACGGATCGTGTCAGGGCAGCGTGGTAGCAGCGAACGACGAGCTCGTTTGAGGAGCGCGAGCAGTGTACGTCTGTTGGCATATGCACTGTGTTTTCTTTACAAAACTCCACCTGGTTTTCGTCCTTGTTCGCGTAGTGCACGGCATGAAACACACTCCCGTTGCCACTGTTCACAGCGTTGTTCTTCTTCTGATCGGCGCCACTCACAAGACGAGAAGCGAAGTTATTGCAATGATAAGGATCGGACGACGGCATGTGCGGGTCCAGCTGCAGCTGCCGCCCATTGTGCTGCCCTCGCGCAAGCTTGGCAGAGAGAAGACCCGACAACTCGTCTGCGTCCGCGCGACTCTGCACGTAGACCAGCATCGGCTTTGGTAGTTGCTGCACCGCCTCCAGCAAAGCATCTTGCACAACCCGCGATGACGGCTCACGGGCCTCTTGCAGAGCCCCGTCACTGCCATCGGACGACGGCATGTTGTGAAAAGCGGCGTGGCGAGCCACAAGGTCAACCACCTGCAACTCCAAATTATCACGTTGCTGTTCGGTACACAACACCGTCCGCTGAATCTTAAAACTACGCTGGATGTCTCGTATGACGGCGGATGTTGCGGTGGCGGTGAGACACAAATACGGTACACGAGAACGCATATCATTACGTGCAAGAACAAAAGACTGAGAAACGTCTTTGCTGCCCGAAAGCCCTGAGGGCGAAACACGCACTGCAGTCGCTGCAGATTGGTCCAGCAACGGACTATCTAGCACCCGGCTGACGTACATGAAGGTGGGTCTGAAATCGTAGGCCCACCCAGACACGCAGTGTACCTCGTCTACGCACAGCATGGCGAGGCGGTGTCGCTGCGTCTGAAGCACACCACGCAGCGCGACATTCGCAATAAATTTTTCGGGTGAAATAAAGATAATGTCAATCGGGCACAGTGGCGACTCGAGCTCGCGGAGGAGCTGCGCCTCGCGCTCGGCGTCCACCTTTGAAGAGAGCACAAAAGAATTCAGATGCGATACGCTGTTGATCTTCTCCGCCTGGTCTTCCATCAACGCTAGTAGAGGGGAAACAACCACGCAAAATCGACTGAAAAGCGTTAGCGGCAGCGCTGATGTATTCTTCACTGTGTTGAATCCCTCTTGTGTGTCTACCGCGTTTCCTTTGGTATAGTCCGTTCTCGTTAGCACAGAGGAGACACCTGTCTCTCGACACCACTGCTCGTAGCGGCACTCAAACAAGAGCCGGTGGACAAGCATTGGGAACTGGTAGCAAAGCGATTTTCCCCAGCCAGTCGGGCACACTGCCAGTGTATTCTGGCCACTTAAAATGGAAAGACAGACCTCCTGCTGTTGCGGCTTAAATACTCCTGAGGTGAAATGAAAGTACATGCGGAGCAAGTAGGCGGACGCGGGCAGCGTTTCCATACAGGGAGCCGCGTGCGAAGGCGAAGACAACGACACATCAAGGGAATACTGTGTCGCGGCATCCATTATTTCGTTCAGCATCCTGTGCAGGTAGGTGACATCTTCTATGTTTGGTGAAGTTTGCGGAGCCGCAACGTTTGTAGCGCCTTGTTTCTTACCAGGTTCACCTTCGTTTTCGCCGTTACCTGCTCCGTGCGTTGTGTGCGAAGTGGTGTACTCTTTTGCCTCTGCTTTAACTTCTTCCAGGCAAAGAGTGGGCTTCTGAGAGCCTACTGTGGCCATGTCAAAGCTCTGCTCGGCGTCTTCTTGTCCGTAAAAAAGGCCCGATTGGTTCATGGAGAGCGTCGTGAGAAACGGAATTGGCTCCTCGGCTTCTCTGTTGCCATCGTCATCACCTTCGTTGCGATGGCTGCGTTTTGGTGAGGTGTTGCGGTTGCGTTTGCGTTCTTTTGACAGGGACATAGCGGTCGGTGCCGAAAGGGGCATTTTGCGTGTCGGAGCCGGTAGGAGTTGCTCTACCGCTTTTTAAGTTCTTTCTTTTTTGAAGCAAGATGTGGGCAAGAGCTATTGTAGGAGTGCACGCGAGGACAAGTGAGTCCACGACTGACTTTTCGCGATAGCTGAGCTTAATTGTAAACGGCTGCTGTGCACAGAGTTACCAAATGCTGTGCACAAAACAGAACTGTCAGCTCTATTGCGTCTGCTGCTGATGAACAGAAAAAGAGGGCGGGGAGCTAAAAAAAAGCACCAGTGAAACGGAAAACAGAAGAAAAGCCCTCAAGCCGTTTCGTTGCAAAGAAGAAAGCGTGGCTTCCGTTCGTGACAAGTGTTCAGTTGCTGTGCGGGCAAACTTACCAGTACGTGAAGCTAAATGAAGTGTTCAGTTTGTTTTTCTGTTAATCCAAAGCACATGATTTCCCGACACATTGTGAATTCCTGGGCAATGGAAAGAAAAAGAAAAGCAGCTAAAATGATCGTTGGAAGACCTCAGATGCCGAACTCGACTTCGGGTAGTAGACGACCGCCGTTTTTGTCGTTCTCATCCTCATCGTCAGACTCTCCATCGAACTCCTCCTCGTCTCCTACGTTCACATCCTGCACTGCGTCTTCACCTTCCGCTGCTGCCTGGCGTTTACGTTGCGCCATTAAAGCCCGCACCCGCTCGCGTGATTCACGGAGGTACACCTCCAACATACCGTCTGGATCGTGGAAGGGGAAGTGATAGCGGAAGCCTAGCAAGGTAAGCTGCGCTACGCCATTGCGCACCTCCACAAGCCCGCGCTGTTCCATCCGATCAAAAGCCTCGTGCAGGTTTGCAAAGCCGAGCTGCCGCGTCCTCGTCGGCGGCCACACGCTCGCCGCCACACGAAGGCGAATGGTGGGCAGCACAACGGGTACTTTGCCAAACTGATCACCGTCTTCGTAGAAGAACAAATCCAACAGCGGTGATACGCGCTTGTGAAACGAGTGTTTGCGATACGAGAGGGACGACGACGGTATTCCTGCTACAGCGGCAGCAGTTGCATCACCATGTGGAGCTTTGAACGCAAGAGATGGGGGGGACAGGGCAACCGGTTCGACGGGCACGGGATTGTCCATAATTTCAGCCCAAAAATCACGGTGTTCGCCAACGTGGTGGGGACCCACTGCGGCTGGCCTTCGTTGAGTTTTCGGCGCGGCTTCTCTCGTTCCTGCTAACGCACTGAGATCATTCTCTCTCGCGTTCCCGTTCAGTTCGCCGTCCCCTACCTCTCCTTCTTCATAAATGTCCATCATGTCAGGCGGTACCTTCGCCTCTCCGGACACCAGAAACTCCAGCAAGTCGTCTGGGGTGATGGTGTCAATCACTTTGCGTAGGGCATCCTGCGTTTTCATCACACGAGCAGAGGACAGATTGAGGTGCTCCAGAAACGTCGCGACGCGGTATTCACTCTGTAGGCGCTGCTGATAGGCGAGGAAGCGCTCGTGACGTGCTGCCTCGCGCTCAGCGCGATTCTTAGCTGCTTTTGCTTGCAGCGCCTCCAGCGCACTCTGCCGTTTGCGCGCACGTGTCGCGGCGTCCTCGTGAAACCGCGCGGCCGCCTGCGCACGTCGTCGTGCGACCTCTGCCTGTATAGTATCTTGCTCCGCCGCCTTGGCGGCGTGCTTCAATTGCATCACTGCGAGGAATTCGCGGTGCGCAGCGGCCAGTTGGTTGGACTGTCGCAGTTGTTCCTCCATCGCACGCCGCGCTGCCTCCTTAGCCTCTGCTTCGGCGGCGTGCTGCACCGCAAGGTATCCGGCTTGCAGGACTTCCACCACGTCCAGTAGCCGCTTCAAACCGCTTTGCGGCACCGTTGCTGGTGGTGCGCACTGTTGAAAAAAAGACGAGCTCATCAAAGAACTCGATCCAGACTCCCAGATGTCACCGCGCTGATACAATTGTTTAAGGCTTGCAATGAGGAGAGTGCTTCGATTAGACGGGCATGCTACGATAACGTCCGCCAGCGTCTGAAGGACGGTGCCATCCACCGCTGCACAGAACAAGCCGAGAATGTAGGCCGGCGGGGCCGGAAACAGCTGCTGACCCAGTGGTGACAGCGGTAGTAATGAAGCATTTTGCACGTTCACTGCCGCTTGCACTACTGCTAACCAGAGTTGAACATTCGTGGAAAGCAACGCTGTCAAGTCTACGGGTGGTGTCGAAATTGCCGTCGTAGGATCGGGAGAAAGAACAAACGGCGAAAGCCATGCCATGGAATCGGTGCTGGTTGTGGCTGAAGTGAGCACCTCTGTTAGCGCGTCCATCGGAAGCAGATTGCCTGGTCGCAGCTCAGAAGCTTCCCTCTCACCCTCAGTTGGCTCGCGGTTGCCAAGCAGCTGGATCCCGACTGAGTAGGTGAAAAAACAAATGAAATTCTGCCAAAGGTTTGCGTTAAGACGCTGAGGCTGATGCTGCAGTAGATAGGTGTAGGATCGCATCACAACTACAAGTAAACCTGTATCGTACGCGCGGTCATTCAGATCGTTCTGTATCTCTTTCGTCAAGCTGACAGAGCGGCGCAGAAACGAGCTGAAGAGCAAGATTGCACAACTGGAAGAAAGTAACTCAGAGAGAGGGACAAGAGGAACTTCAACGTCCACCTCATCAGTCGATTCAGTTCCATTGCTTTTGCAGCTGTTACTGTTTGTAATTCCTTTCTTGCTTCTGGTGTTATCACAGTGCTTTCCTTTCGTCCTCGAGCTTTGCTGGTTTGCGGGCCTCGAAGTGTGCTGCTCTGCCTTCGGGGCCGTCGCTGTGAACGCGCGCAGTGAAGCGCAAAGAGTCGCTTCGAGTAGCTCCATCGTCTTTACGATACCATCAACAGATGCAGCACCTTCAGTATCAAAAGATTCGTCAAACCAAAGTCCAGAGGTTAAGAGCGACACCGCGACGCTTCGTGACAATAGCAGCTGCACAAACACTTGGAGCGGCTCAAGCCACGTTGAGACATCGGTAGTCGGAACGCTTATGATTCCCATCTTCGTTGACGCGTAGACAGGAGATGCTACTGTTGACTTTGTTTTCCTTTCCACCTGCAACACCGACTGTGCGGCACGGACGATTGAAAGCACAAAAAGATATTCCGTTATACACACAGATGCATCTTGTTTTTCGCCTTTGCGTTTAGTGAGCGGTGATATATTGGCAGCAGCTCGATCACGGCCGACAAGATCGCAGAAAATCTGATAAAGAAATGTGTACACCAACATGCTTGCGGTTCCCTCGTTCGATCGCACGGGTCGAGTTGCCACTGCACGCGCGAGCTCCTCTATCCGCGCTGCATCCCACAACCTCAATGGAATCTCCCGCAGCTCTTGGCTGCGCAACAATGTCATCGAATTATCGGTTTGCAACGACGCAGATACAATGTCCACGTAGTAATCGAGCAATGAAGCGTCGAGGCAGGGTAGCAGGGAAGACAGCTTTAGCTTCGGCACAATATGTGCACCGTAGACGGCGAGGATCCGGCTTGCCAGATCCCCGTCGCTGCCAACCACGTCAAGGAACTTTTGCGTATTGTCGAAAAATGACTCAAAGACTTGTCGGCAGTCGGCGGCGAGTGGTGCATCAATCATCGCAACTAGGACACCTCGGGGTACTACACAACCTTTCCTTGCTGTCGTTTCGACTGTCGTCGTCGTGGCCCCACCGACCTTTGCACCGTCTTTATTTGCCGTTAAAGACAATGCTGGACGTCTCTGTCCTTTTCCCTTTGGTTTGTTACCGCCTTTGCCGGACGAATTCGCAGCGTTAGGTTGACTAGAGGTCTGCTGCGAAGACAAACGGAGAAACCTGCGCATGTCCTCCGGTGTGAGAGTGTGTGTTGTGGCCATAAACCGGAAGAGCGTGGCTTCATTATCGGAGACAGTATTTACCGTTCCATCTGCACCACGCTGTTGTTTAGGGACTGGGGATGCATCATTATCGTAAAGAGAGGTCCCAAGGACCATCTTGGCGTCCGCCAGAATGTGTGAAATGGGGTAGGTGGAAAGTGCACTGGCCAGTCCGACAGCTAGCAACAACGGCTTGTAAAGCGCAAGGCAGGGCTTGCGGTCAGGGCTGCCTTCTTTCAGTGAAGCGCAGAGGATAGGAAGGGTCGTGGTTACCTCAGTTACGCCTTCCAGCATTTTTATTTTTCCCGCATCAACGGTGTGCTCTATAACGCTTTGAACAGCGGTTGCTTTTCCCAGTAATTCACTGGACGAGTACTGAGGAAAGGGCGGACGCCCAAGAGCCTCGTCAAACGCCCGCACGACTCTCACTGCCTCTGCTCGCCAATCCATTAGAGAAATAATGTTGTGAAGAACTTTTTGAGTAAGTGTCGAAGGCCGCCGGTAAGGTGTACGCGCCGATCAAGAGAAGGTAGAGAACACTAAAACGGCTTCATCTGCTGCACAAGGTATTGCAACCCATGGCATGCACCCGATCACTGGATGTTGCGTGCCATCTGTCGCCTTCCTTGCACTGCAAACAGTAGGGCCTCTTTTGGAAGGAAAATACACTATGGGGGACCGATCCGTGAATTACAAAACATAATTTGCTCTTGAGTGTCGTTCAACGCGACGCTTGAGGATTCACATGATTCTCGTTTTAACGGTAGTGCTGCCTTAGTCAACCTGACACGGTAAAGCAACAGATCCGATTGTAAACCGAAAATGATTTTATTCGCTCTGTGACATTACATTATTTACCCCGCGTCAGAGTGCCGATTGAAGTGGGGAGGGGAAGAGGAAGCGTCGTAGGCGACCTGGGTGTGCGCGGCGGGGAAAACAAAAATATAAAGTAAAAAAAGAAATTGAAAAGTAGGCGAGGTGAGCCGTTTCTCTTCGCAGTCCCCTCCGTGATTCCGAGCGTCAATTCGTAAAAGAACGGTAACCGACTTGATCCATTTAAGATGACGTTGGTGACGGTGACGCCGCTGGGTCATCGGCTTTCGAGTTCGGAATGCGAAAAACGTGCGCCAGCGCTGGGCCCTCCACAAGGTACACCTGCGAAAACGACGCGCTCTCGCTTTCCGGAATGCGCGGGTGATCACATGCGACAGAAAAGGCGCGCAGGAACTTCAGCCGCAGGTGTACCTCTTCCAGTGAGTTCCGCAGCAGCTCGGCGAGCGGACGACGCTGAATGGGCAAATTGGCCTCCGCCACCTCGCTGTTCCCATTGAAAAGAGCCGCGCGACGTGGCAGCAAGTCGCGAATGCCGAGCGGCGCCTCTTCCTGAGCCACGATTAGTATGGTGCCCACCCCAATTACTTTATTGCACGCTAGAGCTTGAATCAGCACCGCCCACTGCTCCCCAGTACTAAGAAACTTGGGGTGGCATTCTATGTAAACGACATCCTGCTGATGGCGGACGTGAAGCTCCGCCGGATCGCAGCAAACGGTTTCGCACGTCTTGAAGACGGTGTTCGAGTGGTTGCAGATTAAGTTCGCGCGAGCCCATTCGAGATTCGACTCCTCGCGGTGGACGACGGTAACGTGCTTCGCCGTCATGACGGCGTTCATTGAAGCAGAACCGCAGCGGTCGTAGATTGTCAGTACGCGCTTGCCCTTGCCTAGGTCCCGCATCATCCGCCGTGTGCGACGGTGGGCCGGGTTCAGCAGCAACAGATTCTCAGTCGACGACAGCTGTACACCCTGCTTCAGCCACAAGTGACTCACTCCGCCCTCGACGTACATTTGCGGAAGCGGAATGGTGGAGGAGATGAGGGAGATGCGATTCGTGTCGCCAAGAGTTGGAGTGTCGAGTAGCACATCTTCAGCACCGCTGCGACGCAGGAAGTCGAGCAGCGGCGGCAGCAAGCGTTCCGCTCCGCACGACGTCGCCACTACGCGCACAAAACACTCGGAGAAGATGTCGACAAACAAGGAGGGCAAACTGTCCGCGTAGCCGTTGACGATGCGGTAGGTATTATTCTGCGTCTGTGGCAGGATGCGCCGCCGCCGCTCCCACGCTTCGTGCACGCGGGCCATGAAGAAGTCCTCACTGATAGTGGGAAGCATCGTAACGGAGTTCAGCGTGGCGTCGAAGACGTCCACGCGGCCCAGATTTGGCTCGTAGAAGCCGAGTGCGACGAGGCGTTGGTCATCGCGGCGGATTTCGACGATACGGCCAGCTTCCACCTCGCGCTTCGCGAAGTCAAGGCTGTTCGGGTGGAAGAGGGAAAGAGGGACGTTGCACTGCAGGTGGCGGGTGATGAGGTGGTGCCCCTGAGGTTGCAAGCGCAGCTGCGGGAACCTCTGTGCCGCCTGCAGGCGATTCCCAAGTAGAGGGGCAATTGCCTTGTGGTGCATGGTGTGTGTCTGTGCTAACTGTGCAACTTGGTGTACACAACACTTACGAATAGGTTTTCGTTGAGCACTTTATACCAGAAGGAAGGACAGTAAACCTTCTCATGCAAGACGTAGTGCGATAGTATACTCTTCGTAGAGGGATTCCCAGTTACAGAAAATGAAGGGGAAAGCAAGCAAACTAAAACACGTAGTACTACTCAAGCGACCGAAAGCATATGATGTAGAATGGACTTGGCTAAGGACACAAAACTGACAAAGAGGCAGTAGCACGCAGGAATCTAGGAGCACATGTGGCTAGATTACTCTTCTTAAAATGCAAAGGAAGTGAAACCGCTGTCGTTTCCCACGTTTACGGATGAACCCAGAATGCTGTTTCTGTTATTGCGTTGTTCTTGCGGAAGAGGGAGCAAGGTGAAAAGAGAGGAAAAAAATATTGTGGAGCCAAGTCAGCAGCACATCGGGTGGTATTTACTGGAAGCATTGCTGTTGTCCTTGTCATTGGAAGAAATAGAAAAAACATGTCGTTGGCACTTGCTATTAATTTCGTACGAGAAAACACAATGATCGCCCTCTAATAAAACCGGGAAATAGTTGCGCAGCTTCGCTACCTTCGCTATTACTTCAAAAGACTCCCACTTCTGGTTCAAACCATTCAAAAACTTGATGGAGCAGATTATGAATGCAAGCACGCAAACTTAAAGGTACACCCGAGAAAAATAACACCGAGTCCTAAAAGTTTTTGAGCTACAATTCAAGAGAAAGGAAAAGGCAAGTAGAGTATCAACCCCAAACGCTACGGGGCACACTTGTGCGCTACCACCGCTCGTCCTCCATCAGATACCGCGAAGTCCAATCTTCTTCCATTGACATTTCATACGGAGATGTCGGGTAAAACGAAGACGTAAGGTTGCTATTTCGTAAAGGCGGTACTCGAGCTTGCGGGGCTGCCGCGCGGTAATTCAACGTGACCTCCTCCCCTCGCCGAATGTTGCGGGTGGCGCGCACAACGAGGCGCTGCTGCTGCAGTGAGACCACCACCGCTGCGGACGGTGGCAGTAGCGGCTCGTGATTCAACCCATCTAACAGCGGCGCAAACACACTGCATACCCGTTCCGCGCCACGGCCGCTGATAGTGCCCTGCGTTTCAATCTTGCCGAGCAGCGGCATCGTCAGCACGCGCGAGCGCACGACGTAGAGGCACACGAGGAGGATGTCGTCGAAGAGGGAGCGGAACTCGTCCAGAAAGCGGTACTCCTCCATGTTAGCGTGCGTCAGCACGGAGTCACGCAGGTTTTGAGCAATTTGCTCAAGGCACAGATGTGCCTCGCCGGATGCAACAGTGGCGTCCCTGTAGATCGCCTCCACGCCCAGCTGCAGGTACAGATCCAGCGGTAAGTTGTTCACAAAACGCTCAGCGAGCTCGTTGGGCAGCGGCCCGATGCTCTTTGCAACCCTAGTTGCCGGCGTGAGGTGCAGCGCATTTGCATAGAAGTACCGCAGCGCAATTGCGGTCGCCAGCGCCGCCTCGACCAGCGACACTGTCATTGAGAAGATCGAGGGTGACGGCGCACCGAATCCTCTTCTTTCGTCATCACTATTACTGTCCTCAAAATCACCGTTTTCTAAGGCATCATACTTAGCAGTTGCTCTTACGTCCGATGATATACTGGAGGTGAGGGAGACGACGTCCGACGGCGCGTCACACGAGAAGCGCTGTAGCCACGTCCATACTTCGGGCAGCAACGCCACGCCGCGGTTCCACCGTCGCAGCTGCCGTGCGCCGTCTGGGGTGAACTGCCAGCCGGGGGGATGCTCGTGACTTGCACCGAGCTGCGTTATGTAGCAATAGCGGAGAGGCAAAGACAGGACAAGCTCCCCGCGCTGCAACGGCTTGACAGAAAAAACGCCACGCACGCCGTCGGTACCGCGCAGCCGCTGGCACAAAGGTGTGCTGATGGCACCGTGTAAACGGTTAAGAAGGGACATTCCTTTCGCGTTTCTTCGTTTTTCTTCCTTTGAACTTGCGCTTCAAGCCGTAAATTGTTACAGTTGAGTGCGGGGAGAAGCCCACTAGATTGCCTTCTGTGAGCGGAAACCTCTTTGTTGTCTTGGAGAAGCACGCAAAGAAACAAAACGGAAAAGAGAAAAGCTGAGGATTACAGAGGTTTTCTTACTTCCCCCTCCCCCCCCCCTTTTTTCAGTAAGGGAACGGGAAAGCGAGGTTCAACAGAGATACGAATCAACTTAACGGATGCATCTATACGGCCTTTAATGTTCTACTTTCCCTTTTACAAGCTCCGTTTAAGCGAAGATGCCTCATCGCTGTGCCTGTAAATGTATGCTGTAAAAGCGTGACGTTCGCTTGTATATAAAAATACAAACTGCATTCACCATGGCGCTAAGCAGTCATCGAAAGGAGCGCTGATGAATGTAGTATAGTTGGTCCCTGCACGATTATCCCCCGCACATGTAGACGATGTGTACTTTGGAGTTGTTCGACAAAACTTGAATCGCGTAGGGAGATGAAAAATAGATAAATAAATAAATAAAACGCGAGATTCGTTGAAACAATGGAAAAAAAAATATATATATATATATATATGTGTGTGTGTGTGTGTGAGTTTTTTTTTTGTTACCTCTTACGTCTACAACGCGATATCTCGCCGGCCCACCTACACACGGATCACCGGTGCGTTGCAACGCGCCGTCAACTTACCAAAGAACCATACCGACGAAAACAAGCCGTAACGTTAAATGGGGGAAAAGGAGGGAATGTGGTGCGGCCTTTAGCTGCACAGCGTCGTGTTGACTCCTCTTCGAGAATTAAACGAGGCTCTCAAAAGCAAAGCGACTGGGGAGAAGAGAGAGCGAGAGAAACACAAACTGGGAGAACAAAGATGGAGTGAAGCACACGGAAGTACGCAACAAAGTCCGGCGCAGATACAGAGACTCAAGTGAAAGAAAACAAAAGTGAATGTACGAGGAAGACAGTAATACTTCACAAAAGAAAAAAGAAAAAAAAATCAGCAATGAAAAGTGGCTTCCGATGGGCTAGGCCAATGCCAAAAAGGCATCTTCTTGTTAAGCTTCTCGCTGTCGCGGATGCAGTGTCTACTGTTGACGCTTGAACGGGTCCTCAGCGGGGCAGACAGAAGCAGTGTAGTCCACCAGCATGTCGCTCAGTGCCTTCGCATTGTAGCGGCCGGTACGCTCGAAGCGGTTGCTCGCAGCGGCGCTGACGATGCCACCAATCCTGAACCATTCGCGGTTCTCAAACCACGCCGCGGCGGCCTTCTGCTGCTCCTCCTCCTTCTTCTTGCGCTCGTCACTCTTGCCGTCCTTTTTCTTCTCCTCGCCTTTTTTTAAGGCCTCCTCGGCCGCCGCCGCCTCCGCTGCTTTCTCCTCAGCGTAGACTTCCTCGACGGTCTGTTGAATCGGCTGGATGACTCCGTCCTGCCTCTTGGCGGCCGCCTCAGTACGGTAGTTGATGAGGTTAAACTCCTTCGGCAGGTCGTCCTCCGGCTCCAACTGCACGCACTTGTGTGTCACAGCGTTGAAGACGAGGAGGGTGGAGAGAATGCTGCCGTCGAAGATGATCGCCTGGCGACCTGTAGCGCACCCGCACAGCTCCGCCATCGCCGCACCCTGACCGTGGCCCACGTACACTGTTGGCAGCTTGTCCGCCTCGCGCGCGCGGTCGACGAGGCTCTGGATGATGCCGGCCTCCGTGTGCTCCTCGAGGTTGTTGCCATAGTCATCGGAAATCTGGTCAGGGAAGCACACGATGCGACCGACCGGCTCCTCCGTCGACACGTTAATCACCTCGTAGGAGCGCACGCGCAGGAAGAAAACTTTCACGAGGCGAGCAAAGTCGGCCTCGATCGAGTCCGCCGCAGCCGCCACCGCGTGGTTGCGTGACTTCGCCACCTGCGCACGCAGCTTTGACACGACCTGGCTAACAAAGTTCCGTTGGCCCTCGCTGCGCAGGGTGTTGAGGTACATCTTCATGTCCGCCGCCTCCGCATCGGACACGCACATCTCGCTCATGGCGTAGTTACCGATCAGCGTGGGTGTCTCGACCGGCTTCTCGGCCGACGCCATGAAAGCGATGTTCGATAAGAAACGCGCGTCGACCTTCAAGTCAGCGCAGCCGAAAAGGGTGTGAATGGCAGGAGCGGGCATTTTTACGGTAATGAAACGTGAATTTTTCCTTTAGTAGGTGTACACCGATGTTGTGCGTCGCAAAACAGATTGAGTAGGTTGCAAAGGATAAAGCGAGTTAAAAGGAAAGAGAGGTGCGATGCGATCAGATGTGCTAGTAGTATTCGCTTGGCAAAGGAAGAGCTTATTCCAAGTAACGGGAGAGGATCCGAGAGAGAGAGATCAAGACAAAGGGAAACGGAGAGAATGGAAACGGGAAAAAGGTAAATTCACGGCGTAGAGCACGAGCACGGTATGTGGATGTTCTTAGAAGCACTGAGCAGTATTCTTCGTGCAGATCGCTTTTGTGCACTTGGCGAATAAGAAAGAGATGGTATGCACAGCAGTTTGCGCAACTACCACTTCTCAAGTTGCTGTGGACAGCTCATGGAATTTCAACATCACGAAAAGCAGTGTTTTTTTTCCTAATATTTGTCGTTCGATCTGCGCAACGCAACATCGCAAACAACACGATTCTCGCACTCACGGGTAGCCGGCAAGCGAATGAACCATCAACAAGCCCGCTATTGCAGTGGTGCTACAACACAGCAAACGTTCAGCAAATTTCACATTTACAATGATAAGTACCTGGAAGTCTACGTAATCGGTATTAGTGAAAAGAAAAATATTAGTGGGAGATAGAAGGGTGATAGGCTTAGAGAGAAATGAGGCTATCACGTGGAAGTTCCAAACAGCCCCCGCCGTTCGAAAAAGCAACTAGTTTTCTGGCGGGTGAGTTAAAAATGCTGCAAGCTAAGGGACGGATGCATTTCGTCAACTCATCACCGTTAGCAGTGCCACCTTGGGAGCAACTCATCACCTCATCCCCCTCAAGGAAAGATCTGCATGAACATGAAATTCAAGTATTCTTTTTTTTTCGCTTTGGGGTTGTCGGTGTTTGACGACCCGAGAAAAAACAACGCAGCTGCTGACTTCTATGAAATTGGATTTCTATATCTGAAAAAGCAGTAATTTAAGTCCTCCACTCAATGTACTGAAGACACCTACCAACTTGTGTGGTTGGCAGATTGTTAAAAAAAAAAAAACTTAAGTGGTGCATGCGCGAATGCATCAAACCCAGCACTCCGTCATCCCGACTCTCACACACCCACACTATTTCTTTGACTTCACAAAAAGACTCTTGAAAGCGACGCCTGCCTTCTTCATCGTATGTGACACGTGCGACTGAAAAGAGCTGTCGTGCGTCTGGTAGATAGAGGCGACTTGCTCGCTGCCTGTCAATTCGGTTTTACAAGCACGCGGCAGCCCAGAGTAAGCGCGCGCGCCTCCGTGCGGGTTTGCCGTCGCCGTCGCAGAAGTTATTGTTCGCTTTTTTTCCTTCTTCTGTGACGCCTTTATAGGGCATCCCCCATCTTCATGTGACTCCTCTGCAGCGTATGTGAAACCGGCCTCCTTTCCGTCGCCGCCGCGAGGCGACGCTGCCACCGATGTCGGACTCACCGCCATCGGCGGGGAAACGCCTAGCGTGCTAAGAGAGAGTTCGGTGCTCCTGTTGTAATCCTTTTTGATTGTCTTTTCTCCCCCCTTCTCGCCTTCAGCGTCTTTTCCTTCGGCATCATCGGAGTAGGAGTAGGTATAGTAGGAGTAGTCACTAGACACGTTGTTTTCGTCTGCGTCTTTCCTCTCTCCCCTCTCCTCCTCTTCTCTCGTGCCGCTGCTCTTGTTGTCGCTGCTCCCCTCTGTCGGGTCTTGAGCATTGCGGTGCGGTATCTTTACATTTCTGTTGGAGTTTGCTTGATCATCTTCTATGAAACCGTACTCCACTTCTCCTCGACCCTCCTCATCCTCGTCTTCTCTTTCCGAGGCGGTGCCGGGGACGGATTCCTGCTGGGTTGGGGGCGGGTAGTTGACTAGTGCCGAGCAGAACACCGGCGCCTGCACCATGTCGTCCGTCAGAACATCTTCCATAACCGCATCACCTCCCTTGTACTTGTCATTATCAGTATTGCTATTGAGATGCGAGGATGCACCAGTAACCCAATCCACCGCGATGTCCTCACGTAGACTTCCGCTAGAGTTGCTGGAGAACACCTCATTCAGCCCGACGTTCATGACATCCTCTTCTTCCTCCATGTCCGATAGGTTGCAGTGGTGTGCTTTGACAGAATACGAAGCATTCGCCGCTCTCTGAAACGGCTGCTGCTCATGTACGCCCACGTGTGTAAATGACGGTGTTGATGCATCGTTGTCGACATCGTCGTTGTCCTCCTCTTCGTCAAGACGATACTGCGCAAGCTCAGCCGAGCCGGAGGAGGCTTGCGGCACAAGCCGCACCACCGGAATCATCTTTTGCGTCGGTGCCTGAATCGCCTGCGTAAAATTAGACTGCAAAACAGCGGAGGTAGAGTTCAGCGAACCGTGCATGACTACGTCCGCAGCGCTGGCCGAGGTTCGTTGCTCCTCCGCCGTGTTGCCGACGCCGCCATCGTTGTCACCGTGGCGGGTGTGCGAGCAGCCGAGATACGGTGAGACGCAGCGCGGCGGCTGGTCGGCACTGGTGTGCGGACTGACGGAGTTGAGGTTGAGAGCCGGCACCCGCGTCTTAACGGTCACCCGCGAGGTCGGCGGCGTGCTGCCGCGCCGAGACGTCTTCGTGGGGCTGCGCTCACCGTCACGGGGGATGGCCGAAGACGGCTCTGGTGGGCCGCGTCGCAGAGCAGCCGACGCCGCATCGTCGTTGTTATCATTATGACGATTTACGTTGTTGTTGCTATTGCAATGCCCGGCGTTTGTTTTAGGGTCACACTGATGTGGCCGCGGCGAAGCGTTCGATTCTCGCACTTTGGTGGGCGGCAAGGAACCGCTGCTGCAGGACGGTGACCGCAGAATGGGCGCCGACGGCACCGGTCCGTAGTTTTTCTTTTTCAGAAGATCCGCAGTGGCTGCTACTTGTTTTTTCAGCGCCGACCACGCTGACAGAACCTTTGGCTGGTACGACCCAGGTGCAGGCTGAATATACTGCGCGTAAATTGTCCCTTGTGCTTCACCGCGACTCGCAGTGCCACCAGACGGACCGTTGCTCATAATTTGCGACACGTCCTCGCTGTCTGGCAACGGTCCATAGCGGTTGGCCGAAGGAGAGTTCGGCAGTGAGGACGCATGTGTCTTCGCATCCGTCGATGAGGGCAGCCGCACGATCGGACTGTCCGAGTCGGGGCCGTGCGCTGAGAGCTGTGCACTGTCGGCGGAGCTTCCGATGGTGTTGTAGTTGCGTCCCGGTGGTGTGTGACTCTGGCCCAGATGCACCCGATCATTGCTCGATGCTGTCAGGTCATTCCCGTCTCTGACTGAACCATATGCCGAAACGGCGGTGAGGGTGTGTGCAGAGGAGTGCAGTGACGTGTCGGTCCGTCGTTTACCGTGCTTTTCGGTTGGACCTTGTGTTTCGAGAGACGCACCGAGAGCTCCAGCGTTGTTGCGAAATCCAGTTACCGACCTGTGGGTGATTACCCCTCGTCCCCCACCGAACCCTGCAGCTGCTGCGTTCTTGTCGCGGCGATGGTTGCTTGACTTGTCGCCGTCCTCTCCGCGGTGGCCATGTTGCGCCATGGATGGTGGGGGCGACATCGGGGATACCTCCACAAGGCTATCCGCCGTGCTCCCTCGCAGGGCCTCTCCACTCACCACGCCGCCGCCCCCGTTGGCGCTGTCGCTGGCGCTCGACCGCATAATGCTCCGCGGGTCCAGCGTCGGACGCGGCGTAAGGTGACGAGGCGGGGAAGACGAAATCCTGCCTCGTGACGGTTTATCGGTACCTTTTTCGCTCTGTTTACCGCCCCCTTCGTCAGCGCAGTTTAATGCGTCTTGCAGCAGCTGCAGTGCAGCGCTCGTATGTAGCCGCTCCCGCAGGATGCGTAACACCACGTTTGCACTTTCATCGCCACCGTGTGCAGTTGAGAGTAAACCCGGCAGTGGACCCGATTCAGCTTCACCTCTTGCGGTGGGAGTCGTGGTCGGAGAGGCCACTCTTGAAAAAGCGGGTACGCTCGCAACCGGCATGGCAGCGCTGGATACTGGCACGGCAGCCGTATTCGATGGTGACATGCCTCGGTAAAACTCAGCTTGCTGCGTCAACAGCTTCGCCACGGTGAGCCGAAGTTCACTCAGCTCTTCACGCAGACTTCGGTCACCACGACTATCCGTAGCGTTAGCAACGGCTGTGGTCGTTGTTGCCGTTAGTTGCAGTTGCGGCGATGGGCCTTGGTTCATAAAAGGAAGATTTGACGGAACTCGCTGTAACACCGTTTGCTGTTGCTCCCGTTCCTCTTTTTCTTGTTCACGTTCCTGCTGCGCGTGTTGCTGCCCTACCGCAGCAGACGCGGCCGCCATCGCCGCATAGCCGGCCGATCGCTTGTGTCGCTTGCGAAAGTGTGACTCTAACGCATGTCGGCTTGGGTATACGTTCTCGCAAAATGCGCACTGCAGCCCATCAAGCTGTACAGCAGCAGGCGTACGTGACGCACGCGCGGCAGCTGCGGCTCCGCGCCGCTGGTTTTCATTCAGCTCCCGCAGTTTTTTTTTATAAAGCACAATGGTTTCACGCAGCTCGATGAGTTCCTCGAAAGCGGCCGCGCGTTCCTCTTCACAATGCTGGAGGGAGTTGGTTAGCTTAAGGCTACGCTTCTCCTCGTTCTTACAGAGGTGCTTCAGGTACTGCACTGTGCACTGCATCGCCTCCAGCATACGCTGGGTTGTCTGGAGGGCCTTTTCGGAGAGAAACCAGTCCTGTGGAAGTGCTATGCGGTGCCAGCCGATCTGACGAATGGTCGCCTCCTTTAAGTCGCGTGTGTGCTTGTTGTCGGCGTTGTAGAGCGTTTCGCCGTCAACGATGGAAAGAAACGCCACATCGCACGGTGGATCATAGAGCTTGAAGGTAAAGGGCATCCTTCGTGCTCAGAAAAGGAAAAAAAAGACAATGCTGTGAGTTAAGCGATTCCAACTCACAACCCGCTCTCTAACACTGTCCAAAATAGTTGTCAATGTTGTAATGAGAGACCCACTGTCATGCGGTGGACTGCAACGTTATGAACGGCAACTGGGCACTGAACCGTGCAACTGCAAACAAGCCAGAGCCCAATGTTGTGACGCAGTCGTTGTTGCTTCTACAACGCGCATATTCTGCTTGAAGTTGCAACGAAAGTGGGAGGGGGAGGGGAGTTGTTTTTAATGTTCGACTTGCCTCGCGGTTACGTAGCTTCTTTTAGGAGAGGTTAAAGAAGGCAGAAAGCGAGCAAATTAAAAAAAAAACAGTGAATGTGGCGTTCTTTCAAACTTCTGCAGCTTGCAGACACGGAGGCAGTTGGCGTCCATTGTTTCCGTTTGGACCTCATCGTTTGCGTCCCCACCATTCATTAGTGCAGGTTGGCTGAGAGTTATGTTCCTGTTGCCTAGTAACAAAAACTGCGGCGCAAAATGCTGTTGTGACACGGACAAGAGAAGGATGCAGGAAGAAACGGGGTGTCTGTTTAGGTACTCACTTCGATGTCAAGTGCCGGGGAAAACGAAGAAGGTGCATGTCGCCATAACACGTTGATTGCAGCCTTCCGTACAAAACAAACAAACGGAAACGAAAGTAGAACATACTACGCGAGGATGACGTACTGTAGCATCCATTAAAAAAAAAAAAGAAAAACTAAGCCGCCCCTTTTTTTTCACTCTCCGGTGGCAACAGAGCGTTGCGCGCAAACCAGAAAAGAAACGGTCAAAGGCAACTTTCAAGTACTTACCGAGTACTTGTAATTGGAATCGAAGAAAGTAACTTGTTTCCCGTGCTTCTGTTTATCTTCACACAGCGCGAGGGGTGCGTAGAAAACTACGGAAAAAGAAAACAGTGACGTTATATCCACCAACGACTATACATAGGCGCGAAACGGAATTCAGACAACTGCACTGATGAGCGTGACTGCCAGAAGCTTCTCGAAACGTTAAAACAAGGTAAGAAAACAAACAACGAGGACAAATAAACTGTTGTTTGTTAAGCTGCTTAAACAGCCTTTCACAAGATTTGCGTAAAAAGCCCTCATGTGACGACACATCGCAAAGGCCACAAATACAAAATAACAGACGCGAATCTGCTTCTTCGCAAGCTCCCTGCTACCCCTACGCCGTGTAGTAGGTGTTCAGGAACTCGCGCAGAACGTCCTTCACGATAGTGCGGTCGGGGATGCGCTGCGCGCTACCGTAGAGTGACGCACTTGTTGCACTGGCCGGCGGCTGCTTGCCCTCCTCCAGCAGGCGTTTTCGCTCCGCGAGCAGCCCGGCGCCGATCTCCGTCACGTCAGCAATGAACCGGTCCGCCACGCCCGCCTGCGTCTGCAACATCGTCACACCGAACTGCAACCCGGACGGGAATTGCAAGCTGTTCAGCACCCACCCACGCTTCTTCAGCGCGCCACCCAGCTGAAAGATGTCGATCACGTTGCTCGTGAAGGCAAATACGCTCGCACCAGGCTTGCCGATGATCTGAATGAACGGGAGTTTCTCTAGCGCACCCATCATCTTTTCGCGCGTGCTCATGATCTTGTCGCACGACTCCACGTAGCCCTCTTCGCCCATCCGCACCATCGACGCCCACGTTCCGGCGATCACGTTGCCCGGCTTCGATCCGCTCACCGCCGGCGAGCAATACATGCCGCCCGGCCATTCCGCAATGCAGCAAAATTGGTAGCTGCGCAGCTCCTTCGTGCGGTACATCACCGTCGACGTCCCCTTCGGAGCGTAACCGTACTTATGCGTGTCACACGAAATTGACGTCACACCGCGGTTGCGGAAGTCTACTATAGGTGCCGCACGGCCCGTCTTTGCCAGAAACGGCATAATGAACCCGCCGAGACAGCAATCCACGTGGAATCCAATGTTGCGCCGGTAGGCCATCTCTGCAATCTCCTCGATCGGGTCCACAACGCCGTGAGGGAAGTTCGGCGCCGACGCCGCCACCGCAACCGTGTCGTAACGAATGTACTTCTCCATCTCCTTCGGGTCCACGCGACCTGTCGCCTCCACCACCGGCACTTTGATCAGCTCGATGTTGAAGTACTCCGCTCCCTTGTCAAAAGCGGGGTGGATTGTGATCGGCACCACCACCGACGGTCGCTCGATCCCGCGCGTGTCGCGGCCCCAGTCGCGGTACGTCTTCAGCGCCATCAAGATGCTCTCCGTACCACCAGAGGTCACCACGCCACCGGCGTCCGGCAGCTTGTGCCCGTTGAACATGTGTAGCACCATCGACACAATTTCCGCCTCCATCTTGCGCGTTGCACCGAAGATGTCGCTGTGCAGCGGGTTGCTCCACTGGAAGATTGACATCACGTCGTTGACGAACTTAGTGTGCGTCCGTCCGCCGTGGTACACCGCACCGCTGAACCCGCCCTCTTCGTAGCTCATGTCCAGTGTGCTGTGGAACTGCCGCACCAGCTCCAACACCTCCTCCTCGCTGCGCGACTTCTCCGGCAGCGCCAGTGCCTTGAACTCTCCCTCCACCGATGGCATTTTCATTTCGTTCGCAGCGGCCTTGATTTGCTTGCGAATGAAGGGATTCGCTACCGAGCGAATGCCGCGCCACACGAAGGCCTTGGTGCGCTTCACCATTCGACCCTCTCCGAAACAATCCAGTGTGACACGCATTGTGATTGCCGCGCCCACCGTCAGCACAATAATTTGCGTCGGCGTGCGGTCCTTTAACTTTTCATTCACAAATGTGGAAAGTGCCGTCATTGTTTTGTTATTATTTATGGATACACTCAAAGTTTGCCGGTTGGTAGTAAGAGGAATTACGATTAAAGCCGTTGCTTTTGTGAAGTTGGCGTGAGTGCACTTTTGTCAAAGGCAAAGAAGTCCCTATTTGGTTTACCAGACTGACAGCACAATACAGAAGGCTCAATAACGATAAAACCTAAAAGCGTGCGGTCGTAAAGAACCTTGCTGTAAGACTTGATTGGCAGCCTGCCACAGATCTTTTAAGGGTAGCTATTAGCCAAAAAAAAAGGACTGAGAGAGAGATAGACTTGAGAATAAAGGAAGTGAATGCAATCCGACCGGGTGAACGTCACTGCAGCAAAACAAAGGAAAAAGAAATCACAAGACAAATGTAAAAAAAAAAGGGTGCTACACTGATATACTTTTCAAACAGTGGAATTGCGGAGAGATGGCACGCAACTCATTGGTGTGACACGATGGCCAAAGAAGGTGAAAGCAAAGGGACGGTGATGCAGAAAAGAAACATGCAATACGTAAAACTGTAATCGGAGTAAAACAAAGCTTGGTTGCCGTGCAAAGCAAAGCTGCAAGTCATCCCATGACGAACAGCGCGCGAATTCCGAGAAGGCACAATACATTAAAATCTGAACGTGTCCCGACAATGGATGCTCCATTTGCGTTCCCAACGCTGTTTCCGTCAGTTGTGTCAGCACGACCCATAACCCCCACGTCGGTGTGTCGCTTCAAATTCCTTAACAGCCAATTACTGGCCCACAAACTACCTTTCTTCCTTTAGTGCAGTTTAATTTTACCCTTTTCGCTGTTCAACGCCACTGAGAGAGTAGTGTTACATACGTTTGGGGGTTATTCGATTGCACATATCATGAAGGGGCGTCACCCCGAAGCAATAAACAAAGCGAGAAAGGTTGAATGGTACAAGCTGATATAGAACAAAATCCGGAGAACTGGCAAAGACACATGGAAAGTGCGCCGACCTGCACGGACAACGAAGAAGAAACGTAGCACACACAATTGCAACATCACCATAAAACGGAAAAAAAAAGAAGAGCAAGGGAGCACGAGTGCTTCACCAGCTCAACTTCCCCCCCCCCACAAGCCAGCGTATACGGCAATGCTACACAGGCACAGCGCTCTAAAAGAGAACGGTCAGTACTTCACCAGGGTAGAAGATGAAACACGCTGCTATGCGAGGGTGCAAATCTGCCACTACAACCCCGCGATCGTCATTGCCGTTCAACACAATCCGCAGCGTGCCTTGGGAACCATCGTAGATAAATCGCACACGGTCCCCTTTTCGGCACACGGGCAGCTGTCGCACCGCAGACGTGTAGCGGCCCACCTGTCCATCGACGATGCCTGCGCAAGCCGGCTTCCAGTAAAATCCGTCAGGCACCTGGCCCGCCAGGGAAGCTTTCTCCACTACGCCAATGAAGGAGTCGGAGATGTTGTCCAACCGCACGTGCCACGAGACAATACTGCGGTCTTCTGGGAAGCTGGACATGAGCGACTGAAACGTCTCCTTGCTGCGCACACCAATCTGCGTGGCACCACCGCCCCGGGCGACACACCGCAGCTGCACCCCGTCAGCCAGCACTGTCGCCTCCACGTCGTCGTCGACGGGGAAAGTGAGGCGCAGCGGCGGCACAGACAACGCCGTACTGACACCACCGTCGTTGGTGTTGTAGCCGGAGATCGTGCTCGCATTCATCGACACACCACCGCCGTGGTTGGCGGAGCGGCTCAAGCCCATCACCGACGCCTGACGCTGTGACCGTTGTTGCTGCTGCAGGCCGGGCTCGACTGTCTTCAGATCAAGCGCAATTTCTAAACCCGTCAACAACATGTCGCCGAGGTTGACCATCTTGAAGCCACTACCCGTCACGGAGGGCAGGTCCAAGTTGAGGCAGTTGCTGAGCTGCGCGTGGCTCTCGAGCACCTCGTCATCTGTGCCGCCGTTCTGTATGCCGCGGAATTGCAGGAGTGATTCGTTGACAGCGTTCAGCTTCTCCAGGTACTCCCGCCGCGACGAGGTAAGGGCCGCATCACCGCTCTCGCGCAGGTTAGATAGCACGCGACGTACCTCCACCTCGCGCTGCATCAGCTGCTGCTTGAAGGCCTCGAAGCGCTCCGTTACCATATTTTCCACTGAGTCGTACGAGTCGGAGTAATGCACTGCAACGCGGTTCATCTCAGCTGCCTGCCGCTCCAGCCGCGTCTTACTCTCCATGAGCGACTGCAGATCACGCGACATCTGCTGCCGCGCCTCAGCGGCTGCCACGGCGGTCGTCACATGTCGATGCTCGCGGTGCGGCCCCACCTGGAGGCAGTATGCACAGCACACCTGACTGCATTGCACACAGTAGAACTCCGCACGGTATTCCTCATGCCCGCGCAGGTGACAGCGACGCGTGTAGTTCTTGCTGGAGTCGCTCAGCTTGCCAATGACGTGCCCGCGCTTCGCGCTGTTCTTGTGCACTGCGGCAGAGCACTCGTCGCAGAAGATGCCCATGCACTCAGCGCACTGCACCGTAGCAGGAGCGCTCTCGCACCACTGACACTTGCGCGGGTCGGATACACCCTTCGCGAGGGCCTCAACGTAAACCTCCGTTTCGTGATCTGCGTACTGGGCCAGATTGTTGACGTGAATCTCAGTGAACGGTGTGGCGCACAGTGGGCACATGAAGCCGTTATCACCGTTGTCGCGCAGTGTCTGCAGGATGCAGGCGGTGCAGAAGGAGTGGTTGCACTCCAACGTAAGAGGGCGGTCCAGCACGTTGAAACAAATACCACACGTGATCTGCCGAGACGTCATTGTGATACTACTTTTTTTTTTTAATTGATATCGTTGTTTGATTGAAGGTATCAGTATGAATATACAGGTGAAAAAATTTGTAGATCGCACGCCCTGCCCTTGTGTCTAAGTGGCGCAAAGCGGCTGCTATATTTTCAATTAGTCGATTTTGTTTTCCTGAGGATGTGGAACACCGTACATCATGGAAACGAGTGGAAGGCAATAGTTGCGGTGGATTCGCAGACATCTCGATAACGTGCCGCGATAAGAAGGAGTAAAACGCCAGAATCCAAGGTACCTCCTCACAAAACTCTCACATATCCACAAATGCTGCTTTGCAAAGTCGGCTAAGCATTCGAGAGTTTATGCCCAGCATTCCTTCTTGTCATTCTTCAAAAATACAGTGCCGCGTTTGTTTTTCATTTGGCATTTGAAAAACCGCAACAGTCCGGAGTGCAGTTGTTCTTCAGCACTTCCCTTTTTTGTTGTTATTGGCAAGGCATGATCTGTTTTTAATAATAATAATAAACGCCAGTAAAACACAACATAACAGTGCTTTCTTCCGCAGCATCCTCTATAACCTTGCAACCGTTGCTGACCGGCAATTTACCTGAACTTTCGGCTACAAACATGTAGTACGAAAGAGAGCCAATCTAAGACCGTTTGACTTCCTTCACCTTATTTACATAGGCAAATAACGAACTAAATTACAGAAAAAAGCAACGGAGTATATATTAAAAGAAGCACTAATGGAAAGCACCGACATCGGATAATAGTCGGGTATTAGACCTTACCCGTGAGACTCAAAAGAAAAGACTTCAATGACGTGTGAAGTTGCTTATACACCAGACAGAAGCTGCGAAGGAGTCGAATCGAACTTCTGCGAGATGTGTTAGCAGTCACAAGTTACACACCCTTGATCACGACATTCGGCACATACTTTTTTTCCAGTTTTGACAGTCTTACTTGACGTTGCACGCCTCAAAGATCCACGCTACGCCCTCCTCCAATCCCGAGCCGTTCTTAGCGCTGCAGCCCTCAATGTGCCAGCGGCGGTCGCGAAACTCGTTCAGTTCAAGCGCCTCGGCCACCGCCTGCGGCGTCTTCGCTGTAGCTAAGTCCTGTTTGTTTGCAAACACCAGCACCGGCACCGTCGGCACACCCTTCACGACCTCAACAAACGTCTCATGCGCCTCCTGCAGGCGACGCGCGTCGGAGGAGTCAACGACGTACATGATGCAGTCCGTGTTTGCATAGTAGTCCTCCCAGTACTCCCGCAGCGCACGCTGGCCGCCGAGGTCGCAGAGCTTCGCCCGCTTGCCGTTGCGGGTGACGTTCATCACGTTGAACCCCTGTGTCGGACCCTCTGGGGCCTCGATGGGGTGCTCCTCTGCTACGCCGAGGTGGTTCAAGATGGTCGTCTTGCCGGCGTTGTCAAGGCCGAGAATGAGCACGCGCGGCTCGTTCTCGCGCTTCATGCGGTTGCGAATGCCGCGGAGCATAATTACAGCACGAAAAGAAAGAAGGTTTGGTAAAGGAAGCAACACTTAGAAAGGAAAAGAAGAAGCTGTCCCAAAAGAACACGTTGAATAGCACGACGGATGAGCAAGTAGTACGTGTTGTGCGTTTGGCACTGAAAAGGAAGCTCTTTGGCACAGCTTGCTTACAAGACAGGGTAAATTCCTTCTCGTGCGGATTGCGTGTGTGTGTGTGTGTGTGTGTGTGTGTGCTAAAACGAAATAAAAAGAAGAGAAAGAAAAACAAACTAACATCTGTCCACATCGACTGAAGTCGGTGTTAACCTCGAATTTGGTGAAGCGGAGTGTATTACCGTCCGCTTTTACAAAATAATACGGTGGCGTAGGAAGAGAAGAAGTTTCCTGTTCCACTACACTTCCGCTGCTCCAGCAGGGGAACAGGTTAAAATATATATATATATATATATATATGCATGTATAAATACGTTTCCATTCTCCTGTCAGTAGAAATCAATGAGAAGCAGAAAAAGAGAGCAGACAATAAATCTGAAAAAATGTATCGAGGGGCATGTTGCTTGCAATGCACACACAGAAAAAAAAAAACTTTTCTCGGGACTCACGAGGAGCAGCGGAGACAGCGACCGCTCGATAAGCACTGCTGCAGCTGCGCAGATCGTTGTGCCACTTCTTGGCGCGCTGCCTGCACGCTGGCCAGCAACTCCTGCAGCTCCACTGCACGCGAGCTAAGGCCGTCGACCTCGCGTTGCAGGCTCGACATGGTCCATGTGTGCCGTGCCGTCACCTGCCCCCATTCGTACGCCGCCTTCTGCATTTCTTCCTCCACATTCTGCATGGGTCGCGCAGCACTTGGTCTGCCATCAACTCCGACAGAGGAGGAAGATGCTGTGGCTGATGCGGAAGTACCGTCACCAAAAACGCACGCCGCACCTCCGCTGCTTTGACGTTCCGGTAGCGGCAGCAGTTCCACCGCCGTAATGACAGTAGTTGTTGCCGCTGACGTCGCTGCAATCGCATGTGCCAACTGGGATTGCCGCTCTGCACGCAGCTTCTCCACCACGGCCTCCACTTCTGCCTTTTGCTTTGCCAGCGACGCCTTCTCTGTCTTCAGAACATTCACGGCATCTATTGCTTCGCGTAAGCTGGCTATGCATGCCGACGTCGCCGGGTCACTTTCCCACGTTCGGCGCAGAACCTCCAACTCCTCTGCTCTCTCCTGCCAGGTAGCTCGCTCCGCCGCGAGGGACTGCAGTTCCGAATTGGTCGCGGCCGTGTGCACCGCTTCCTCCTCCTCTGTTCGACGGAGGTGATCGGTGACCACCATTGCCTGCAACTCGAGCCGTTGCTCCTCTTCGGCGAGCGTTTCAAGTTCCGTTTTTAAGTGGTGCTCCTCTTCGTCCATCGCTTTAGCCTCTCGCTCAAGGTCAGCTTTCTCTGACGTGGCAAACGCCACCTTTGCCTCCAATTCTTTCTGCCGCATACTGAGCACTCGACGCTGCTTGTCGATGTTGCTCATACGGTCCATCAGGACAGACACTGAGGCATCGTGCGATGACATTTATTAGTTCAAAAACTCTTAACCTGCCAGCTGCTTAAGTTGGTGTGAGTCAAAAGCGTATGTAGAAGTTACGTAACAGCGGAAGCAGTGGACTTCCAGCAGAGTTGGTTCTGTTGAACGTGAGAGCCTGAAATTGTGGTGTTTACCATGCGGCAGCGTTTGCGAATATGCACGGTAGTAAGAAAGCGAAAGAGGAAGGGAAAGAGGTTAGGGAGTGTGGCACTTGCGGTGAAAAGACGTGCGCTGATCAACTGTGCACAACAGAATCAAATTTAGGAAGGCGTTGACAATAAAAACAGCATGTGTTTCTTTCGTGTTCGATTTATCCTCACGTTATAATGCGTCATGAGCATACCACGAAACTATTCGCAGTGCTTGTTTACATCCTCAAAGGCACAGCTGACCTCCGGAAACCCTCATTTGAACAATTGCTGATACTCGTACGCTCTCTTTTTTCAACGATAACAGGGCATAAATGAAGTACTGCTGGTCGCTGTTTTTTTTTTTTTGCTTTTTTCAATTATTATACATTGTGCTACAATACATCAGTGCGCTGCAACGATTACGCTGTTTTACATGTCATCTGCGTCGTGCGGCGCAGGTATGCGGCACCCGACCACGTTCGCGTACGACGCCCACAGATTCTCTTCGCACTGCTCGACAATCTCCGGGCAGAGGTGTGCCGCCAAGAGCGTCCACACATCCTCCACGTCGTCCGGGCAGAAGACAGAGGTCACGGCGTCAAACGAGGCCCCAAAGAGGAGCCCTTTCACGCGCAACGAAAGGTGCTGCGTGACGAGGTCGAAAGGTGCGGCTGCCACCGAGGCCACCACGCACGTCAGCGGGATGCCGTGCGCACGAAGTGACGCAACGACGGGGACATTGCCCAGTTCCCGTGTGAGAGCCTGGCGGAATGCCGCCTCGTCCACTGTCACCTGGGCGTAGCGCCACGCTAGCGAAACGGCGCTGTCCTGCAGCATCGCCTCCAGCCGGGGGTGTCGCAGGGAGTGGGCCACAAAGGTGGCGCAGTGGCCAGTCTCGGTGGCGCGTGTGAGCTCCAATGACACCCGCGCCGGCTGGTAGGTGCCGAAGAGGTATGCCGACCCGGTAACCAGCAGCCGGTGCGATGCATACGCTGTTCTGGTCCTATTGTAGGAGCTTGGCACCGCAATCGCGGTAAATGTAGGAGGAGTATTGCTCGGTCCTCTGTCTGCAGCCTTGTGCTGCTGTTCCCGTTGTGGCAGGGACGATGTGCTCAACAGCAGCTGCAGCAGTATAGGGCTCTCCTCGCTGCCCTGGACCACGAGTGCACCAAAGCGTAGCGGGTGGGTGCAGGTGGTCAAGACCGTTACCGTCGCCGACTCGCAGTTGATCTCCACCGTGGCACCTTGCAGCACGTTATTGTCGATGTAGAGAAGCCCTTGACCGTGAAAGGTGGGGCAGACGCAACGGCCTTGCTCGTTCTGCTGAGCAGACGTACTCAGTGATGCGGCAACTTTCAAGGTGGCGGCCAGCTGCACGTGCACGCCGCAGATGTCGAACACCTCCTGTGACGGGAGTTCGGGTATCACTGCAGTGTGTTTCCAAGCAACGTCCACGGCTCCATCACAACCGCCTCTAAAACACGCATAGCATAACGCCTGCGTCGCGCTCAGAGACGAACGCGGCAGTGCCAGCTCCAGCTGTGACACCGCCAAGGCGCCATCGCGTGGGTTTGAAGTATTCAAGATACACGTGCAGGAAAAACCCTCCTGAAGACCCGAGAGCGACACGCGCGCTTCAGCCTGCAGGGGGAAGCAAACCCACAGTGGGGCGATTGCTGTTGCTGCTGCTGCTGCGTCACCGCTTACCTCCTCCCTATCGCTCAAGTTAACGTGGGCTCCGATCTGCTGAGTCTGCTGAGGCGGTGCCCTCCGCACTTGTGCAATGGTGTAAAAAAACACGTTTGTCACCACCGCCCCGGGAAGCTCCGCGACGTCATGTAGCCGGACGTTGCCGAGGCTGCCGCGCAACCTGACAACCGGCAGCCCGTGCGTCTCCACGCTGCCCAGCAAACTTACCGGCACTTCGGTTACCACCTCGCCCGCGTCCTTGCCCTGCGCGACAAAACGCGCGCCGTGAGAGACAAACGTTGTCTGGTAAGCCCACCGCTTTGCCGCTCCGTCAGTCCTCATCGTGATCTCGAACTCGAGAGTATCGATCACCAGCCCGCGCAAACCGAAGTTGACGCCATCGGCCGGCACGGTGAAGCGCAGCTGTGCGGAAGCGCCGTCCGCCACGCTGCCGCTGCTCTGCTGTGCAGAAGGCGTGGTAAGCACCATCAAAACCAGACTTCCGTCCTTATTATTAACATTGTTGTTGTTATTGCTGTTATTCGCATTGCTCTTACCGCTGTTGTTGTTACCATTGTTGTTAGTGCGGTGGCGCCCGGATGTTTTTGTGGTGGTCTTTTCTTCCACCGCAGACCGAAACAGCGATGGCGGCAAAATGAAGCGCAGCACGTCAAAGACGGGTGCGGGACAGCTATCCAGCGTGCGAGTCTGCACGAAGTTGACGCCAGCGTACAATGTGTACGGGTAAGGTGAGGTGAGGGCCTCCGACTCCTTCGCGGATGGAATTCCAAGTGCGTACGGTGGGGTGAACACAACGTCGTTCAGCGCAAAAACCACAGTGGTAGGTTGCTCGTGAAAACTCGTCACGTATAAGAAGGGTACGCCAGGAAAATGCTGACTGGGCGACCAGTTCACCTCGTTGATCTGCACCACGACGAGCGGGCTCGCCACGTGCTCGCTGAGCGGAAGGATGAGATCGGTCGACGAAAGCAACACATCCTTACGGCGCTGCAGTGCAGCGGAAAGACTCCAATAGACGCAGAACGACGCGCAAACGTCGTCAGGCGAGAAGCCGTACCACTCATGCGCCAGCTGGCCGACCACCTCGAGATAGGGGTAGAACCAACGCGTTGTTTTCTTGGTAAACTTGAACGCCTCGCGAAGAGCAAGTGGGTGGTTCACTAACTCTGCCAGCTGCAGCAGTTTATCTCCACCAAGCGTCATATTAGCAGCAGACTCAAGCAACAACAACATCACGTCCGATGACGCGTACTCCGGTGGCGACAGCCAACGCGCATGAGAGCGGTGTGCCATCGATGAAGGGGGCGGCAGTGACGACGGTTGGGTCTCACCGCTAATCGCGACGGCATTGTTTTTGTCAGTGGCAGCACCCGCGACACCGTCGTCGTCGTCGTTCAGTTTCGCATTTGCGTGCGGCTGCCGCGTCGCCTCCTTCGCCGTCTTCTGTATAAACACCTGGTATTTCATCCGCATTTTCTGCACCGCCGCCGCCAGCATCGCTGGCGCACTTAGCATCTCAGCAGCGCGCAGCTTGGACTCGGTGCTGCAAAACTCGTCAAAGGCGTCCCGGCAGTCTCGCATGAAGGCGTCCTCGTTGTTGAAGCGCTCCGTCAGCCAGGCACGGTATGCCGTGTTGGTAAAAGAACCGGGCGGTGCGCTACGCATGTGGGCGGTGACCGCGGGGCTCGTCCGGCGAACGGCCCAGCGGGCGGCAAAAATGTCCAACACGTACCGCCACGACGACGACGACTTACACAGTGGCGCGGCGTCCAGGCTCGCCTTCGACAGTCGCAGCCGCCAGAACGACGCCGACGGTACCTCCTCCCACGTCAGCGTTACCGTTGTGTCCGTGGGCCACAACAGCGTGTGTGCCACAGCGACGAAGTCTTCGCCATTGTCGCTTGTTTCCACCCACACGCTCTGCACGGGGGTCTCGCTCTTGCCCCTGGGTGACACAGCGCGCACATCATCGTTCAACGCTGCTGCGACGGGGTCTCCAGAGTCTGCATCATCATCATTGTTAGTGTCGTCGGTTAACCGCAATGTCTTGGCTGTTGCACGGAGGTGAAGTGTGATCTGGTCTAGCAGGATGGGTGAGTTAAAGGACCACGTGGCTGTGCACGCTACGGGTCCACTTGTCAGCGAGCCACTGCGGGTCGGAGAGACAGTGCACTGTAGCACGGGAGCCGCCTTTAGAGCTGACCTACTCGTCTCAATGGTCACCTGATTCGTTCCGCTCAAGCAGTGCGGGGCTTGCACCTCCGTGAAGCCGGTTGTACTCACCATTACTCCAGGAACCTCTGATGTGTCTACTGTCGTCATGGTCGTGCTCACGTCGGCAAACCACTCCACCGCCCGCACCTTCTGTTGCTGTAGCTGCTTCTGTAGCTGTGAACACGTTGCATTCACCGACTTGGGGAGCAACCGCAGGCGCCACTGCGTGCTTGGAGAGACCAGAACACCGTCCCACCACACGGACGTCACCACGGAGTCCTGCCCTGCTGCTGCTACTCCAACCGCCACTGCCGCGACAGCGTTTGCGGGAGTCGCGAGCGACGTTGCTGGAGCCGTCGACGTCGATGTTGGTAACGCCGTGGTTGTGGATAAAAGCATTGGTGTGTGGGCTGTGGTCCAGTCGGAACCGTTTAACAACTTTCGATGACTTTCTTTCTGCGTGTTCGCGCCCCCCTCCAGCACCGCTGCTAGAAGCCACGAGACGCCATCAAGGCCCAGGTACTCAACCGCGTAGCGGGCGGTCGCAGAGGGCAGGGACGCTCGAACGCCGATTAAACGCTGCGGTGACTCAAGGTACAAGTCCGTCGTCTCGGCAGACGCAGCTGAAGAGAAGGCACCAGCATCAGCGCCGGCCGTCGCACCACCACCGATAGTGGCAGAGAGGGGCCATATCGGGTCGCTCGGAGCTGCAGTCATCGCAGCCGCAACCGAAGAGCCCACGGAAGGCGGCCTATTCACCACCATCTGCACTGAACTGCGTCTCGACGTAGCAGGCGTGACGGACAAGGTGGCGACTGGTTGAACGGGGATTGTCGCGTCTAACAGCATCTCGCGCGGGGACAGCTTCACAAGACGCTCCGCCGGCGAGGTGCCGAGGTAGAGCCGCACAGGCAAAAACGTGACGTCGGAGTTGATGTCCAGCACCCGAATACGCCACATCTGCCGTGGACCGCAGCTCTGCCACGACAGCACCGTCTGCTGTACCTTTTTGACTGCGGCGTCGCTGAGGCTAAAGGTGACAAGGGCGACCACGTGCCACTCCGTCGCATTCTCGCTCCACTCCATTGCAACAGACGCCGTGCAGTCACCACTGACGAGAAAATCGATCTTGCACCACGTCACAGCCTCTGCTATGCGGTTGAACAAAACGCTGCTGTTGACGCTACTGGTGAAATTGCTGGGCACAGCGGCGGCTTTTCGAGCAGACGGCCACAGCAGCCAAGTGGCGTTGAGATGCACACCGGTGGAACTCTGCAGGCTCACGAACGGTCCTTCGTACGTGTACGCGCGGAAGGCGGAGAGCTTAAGCGCCGGCGGTGGATCACCTTTTCGCTGTTGCCGACCAATGGTGCCGCCGCAGCTGCTGCCGTTGTGGTTTGCGAGTTGGGTCGCCGTGCAAGCTAACCGCCAGTAGCGGTACGGTCCATTTGGAACCCAGGAGAGAGAGTAGCGGGTAGCGTCACTCGTGTTGGTGGTGGTTGCAACTTGGATCCAGTGTTCGCTATCCTCGCCGCTGCTGCCACACACGGTCCACGTCAACTGCGCATTCGCTGGCTTGCTCTCCACCGTGAACGCCACGCCGCTGAGGACGACCATCGAAAGCCCGTAATCCCACACGAGCTCATAGACAGCATTGACTTCCGTTTGTGGCCGCAACTCAATGTTGGACGCCCGTGTTCCATGAATGAAGAACGCGTTGCATTCGGCGTTTGAGCATGCGCTGGAGTCGGTGCCTGAGACACGGACCGGAAGCTGTCGGAACCGCCGACGCGGGATGCTTAGCAGGCGCAGCTGCGAGTAGCTCTGCAAGCATGCATCACTGCCGCTGTTGCCGTTGGTGCTGCAATCGGTGTTGCTCAACAGCAAATCCGTGCTCTCGTTCCCGTCGCCTGAGACAATCCGCGTGAAGCGCCAGAAACGCGCATTGCTGAAGCACCCCGTAGCTCGCGGAGCCCACATCGTCTCGCCGATCACTCGTTCACCAGCTTTCTGGAGATGCACTGCGACCTCCTCCCACACCAGTCCGCGCTCGCTGCACTGCACTTTCCACCGCGTCGCCGCACCGCTGCGGCCGCCGCTGCTGATGAACTGCATCCCAGCTACGAGAGCTCCTTCGTTCTCATTATCCTCGTCATAAGTATCTCTGGAGTCAGAGAAGGACCTTGATTGCTGCCGTAGCAAAAGTAGGGACTCCAGGTCGAGCGTGATGTAGCAATGGCGCTGACGCGTCCCCCATTTTGGTAGGAGGAGTGGGACAGCAAAGAAAAGTGGTGAATCTGCCAAGGGAATTGACGGCGCACAACTCGTCGCCGAGGAAATTGCTTGCGTTGTTCCCCCAGGGCTCTTCACAGTGAGCACCTGCACCATCTTCTCGTAGAACATGTATAGAGTCAACGGGGCTTGTGGACTGCAGAGCACGGTGAGCAACGTGCTCTCCGAGGACGCCGCAGGAAGCGCAACGCCGTAACGCGAACGCAGATGTGAAGCGAGGCTTACCGGACCGCAGACAATTTGTTTTTCCTCCAGGTCGAACTCGAGGTACCGCAGCCTTTCTCCCGGTGGAGTGGCCGCCGACGACTCCTCATAGAAGAACGCAACGACGCTTTTGCCGTCGTTCTTCGACCAGCAGTTCACGGTGGCGATAGCACGGGCGATGGGTGTCGTTGTGCAAAGTCCGTCAAGCAGCGCGGAGTAGCGCCACCCCACGGCGTCCCCTCGCGTCACGCCTTTCACAACGTCCCACAGTAGCATGATATCTCCCCTCAGGAGACACAGCAGTCCAGGCTCCTCATGCGGCGATGGATAAAACGTGGCATCCCAGCCAAGCACAAACGGATAGGGCAAACCGGCAAAACGAGGATCATCGGCAAAGCATTGCGATGTTGCGGACGGCGGTAGGCGGGGGACTTGAGCCACATCGCTATCGTCACATAAGGAAGGCTCTAAGTGCAACTCAATGCAGGAGGCGCCGCAGCAAACGAGGCAGGCTGAGCTTTCCCGCTCTTGTTGCGTCGTGAGGAGAGGAAAGGTGGTATGGTGGTCGTACCAACCACGCGAGTGCCTGCTTGGATCGTCTACAAAAACAGGCAGCATGTTATCACGGCTCAGCAGCAGCTCTGGCGACGCCACCACGAATGCTGCTTCGATGCTAATTGGCGGCACACTACCACAGCCTTCCCCTCCCTCTCTCGTGACTTTACCAGTCAGCTTACGCAACGTGAGTGGCAGGGCAACGCAAGGCGACAAGGGTACCGATGGCGCAGTCTGGCGAAGCAGCCTGTGCGGGGCCTCGAACCAAAACAAACGTACAATGCCCACCACGGCGGGGATCGGCGTATGGAAGCGCAGGCGCCAGAATCGCGCCGCCCCTGGATCGACAGTGAGCGGTCCACCGCCCCACTTTGCTGCAGTGACGGCGCCAGTGATGCGCAGGACGGCCTGGAAAATGTAGACTTCGCCTTCGACGCTGCACTCAACCGAGGCGGTCAGCGGAGCCAGCTGCAGCACCACGGAGGGCAGAAGGGATGTGTCCAGCACGAGCAACAGCGCAGAGAAGATTCGCCGCGAAGCAGAGAGACCGAGATCGTACTCGATGAAGAATTGCGGAGAGGCAGCCCTCTCCGTCGCTCTTTTGCTGCTGTTGCTGCCGTCGGATGAAGAAACCACACCTTCCGTTCCGCTGCTGCCGTAAAAGAAGACCTCCTCTCCCCAATTATACACGCCACCTGGCCCAGAAGCTGCAGCAGCGCCAGATGTGCCATCCTCTTGGCTCGACACAATCGTTCCACTGCGCGACAGCGCCAGCGGCATACGCTGCGCCACCGCCGTCGCCGTCAGCGAGGACATAATCGTCGTCGGTGGAGGGTCGGCGACGCCGCGAGACGCCGCTGCGGGTGTGGTGGTAGCCGCAGACAACTCCACAAAGTTCGCCGCGCTGCTGGCGCGCAGGCGGTGGGTACGGCTTGGCGAGTCAATTGTGGTGGACAGCGAATCCCGAGTTGAAATTGCCGTAGAGCTGCTAAAACCGCCAATGCCAGCAGCACTGCCGCCTCGTGCGGAAGGCAGCATGTCGCGCTGCCCTTGCTCAGGGTCGAAGAGCTCCAGCTGGGGTGGTGAGGTGTTGCTTCCTTCGATACAGCCATCACAGCTTGCCAGATCACGGTTTACATCATCCAAGGCAAAATTTGCTTGCACCGCTAGCGCACACAACACGGGAAGCACATTTGGCGAGCTCTGGTGAAACACAAGCGGCAGGTGTGCAAAGGGCGGTGGGGTTGTCGTCGTTGTCACTGTTTTGGTGGCTGGTGCGTTGCAACAACGCAAAACCCACTGCAGTTTCCCGCCTTCTTGACCGGCACCAACCACATTAGGGTTATTTGTATCAGCAGGTATTTTTATTTCCCATTCCACTTCCACCACCTCACCTCGGCGACTCACGAGCCAGTGGGAGGTCGGCGGCTCCGTTCCTGCTGCAGTGCCGCTACGCGTCTTGAACCATGTCATTGGTGCCGTGCCCAAAACAAGTTGCAGTTCTACGGAGATATGCAATGGTGAAGAGGAAGACGGCACCGCGGCTGCTCCGTCCGCTGCGGTGTCGGCGTCAGAGTCGATATTACTTCCACTGAGCACTCCGCCTGCAGTGGTGTCATTACTATTACGAGCCGCATCTGCACTGAGGTGCGGCGAAGCGGTGCACCGCCCCAAGTGCGCCGCATTCGTGTCAAGCACGAGCTCGCTCTTGCCCTTCCGACTCAATGCCGATGCAGACGCACGCGTTGACGCCGTGGTGCTCCGCGCCACAGCAAGTTCAGCGGCTGCAACGGCCGTGGCAGTAAAAGCACTAGTCAGCTGCGGTTCATCTAACTGCCCCACACCGCCAACACACCGCCGCGTCAGCACATCAAACACGACGTAGGCGTAGCCGCGAAAGAAAACGAGGTTGCTGGAATCCGGGATGGCAATGACACTGTCAATCCCATCTAAAAAGGCGGCAGGGAGCTTGCGAAACTGCCCGTGCATGTGCAGCGGGTAGGGGCCATCAACGCACTCCAGCAGCTGTAGGTCAAACAGCAGCCACTCGCGGCCCGAGAAAAAGAAGGCGAGGTTGACGTTGGTAGGGTGGAGTGTTGCGGCATCCACACCGCCTGCAAAAGGAAAAGCTGCCGTCAAGGCGTCAGAGACCATCAAGGTAGGACCGCACAGCAGCCGTGATTCGCTGAGGCTGTACACGGAAAAACTGTTGCCTATGAAGAGCAGATGCACGTCTGGCGAAGGCGCGGCTTCGTCAACGTCGTGCTCTTTGGCAAAGTGCATCGGAATGACAAACCATGGTTTGCCGAGTAGGTGAAGGGGGATGTCGTTTTTCTCGTGCGCCTGCTGCAGACTAGAGCTGGATGTGGCAGCGCCGTTGCCCGCGTTGCTGTTACCGTTTTCTGAGGCTGCGCGAAGCTCCTCTGCCGTCGCTGGTCTCTCCGTACTCGCAGACGAAGCGCCAACACGGTTGCTCTGCGTGCGTGTACGGAGGTACTCGACCACGCCAATGTGAGAGGCGTCCTGCAGCAGGGCGTTGCACATCGCCCGCTCTGCCTTCCAGATCTTCTGCAGACGGAGCTGGTGCTTGTCTTGCGTCGTACTCCTCATTGGTCCGGAGATGGGCGTGAATGCTACGTTGAGCGGCCTGTTGCCTGCTCCCTTGCCCTCAGCCTCTTGTGTTGGGGTTGTGGTGGGGGTGGTGTGGTTTGGCAGTGGGGTTGCAATGTCACCGTCGGCCGTTGGTGCGCTGCCCACGCGACGCTGTGTCGGCGACGACGGCAATGGTGTCGATGCGCGCAATGACTGCCTCCTGCTGTTGGCAGCAGATGACGGTGTTGGTGTCGTGGCAGAGGTGTTGGTGGCGCTAGCTTGCACATTGACCTTTCGCCGCCCGCCCTTAGCGGGTGACACCGTTTCGACCCTACCGTTACTGAATTTGGCGGCTTCTGCTGGAAAAGCAGGGTCGTAGGACAGGTTGCTGAGCACTGGTACGCTGCCGAGGGTCTGCCACACGCGTCTGTTGACGGCCCCGCCGTTGTTATCGGCACCAGCGATCATTCTTTTTGTTGCTGTTGCTGCTTCTGAGGGAAGCGGTGGTGATTCGATGTGGGGTTCCTCACTCGCGCTGGGCGACGGGGGTACCACCTCCGCGGCGGTGGCAGGCAAGCTCTTCAGCTGAGCAGTTGCTCCGACAGCTTGCTGCAACCACCGACCGCTACCCAGCATCTCGCTGAAGTAGAACAGCAGCTGTGATGGGTAGCGGCTGGAGAGCAGAATCCGCTCCCAGTAGGTGCAGTACCCATTGCGGAGAGAAAGAACGCCACTGACGTCACCAACACTACGGCCGTTGCCGCTGTTTTCTTGGGAAGCCGCGACAGTCAGCGCAGACGCTGCAGTTCCGTCGCCGAGCGTAGACACGCCCAAAGCCTCCCGCAAAAACGCCAGCGCAGGCGGAAGATGGTCCGCGTCGAAGAGGCTCTTTAATAATTGACTCGGTACACGACTACCGACCAACTTCCACCCAGCATCCTCCATGTGCCTGCGGCCCTGCGTGTAGGATTTCACATAAATGAAAAGCCGCCGAAGCTGCTGCACGTTGGTGTCTGTCACTCCCAACAATGGCCCCACAAGCTCATTTGCGTAAAACGACGCACGCCAGCCTGCGGCGCGGTACTCCATCGTAACTGCGTCGACAAACACGAAGGCCAGGCCGCGGACACATTGCAGAAACACCGTCTTGGGCACGTAGAGGTATCCGTTGTGTCCGACGTGTCGGCCGAGCGGGCACTGCAGAATGAGTAACACCGTGTTGGCCAGTGTCAATTGCCCGATTACCTTCGCCGTAGTGCAGAAGCCGTGCGTGTGCGCCGAGGCAGTCACCGGCACCACACCGTCCTTCAACGAAAGCCATGACAATGCCAGCTTCACTGTGACAAGGATGGATCGGCTTTGCTGCCGTAACGCCCACAGCGCGGCGCGGATGTTGTCAAAGAGGTCGCGGTGCGGCCCATCCACAGCGCACACGCGCTGGCGGCGGTGGGCGAAAGCGACGTGCAGCCACCGCGTCACGGCAGTCTGCCCGCTCGCAGCGCTCCACGTCGACCAGTCCGCAACGAGGTCACGCGGCGGACGTAATGATAGTGGAGGTGGCTGCAGGAACGCGTCGGCGGCACGGTTGTTCAGGTCCGTCTCCTCAATCAAGCAAGATCGTTTGAACGGGGCATCCTTTTCCGGCAGACAGCCCACTAAACGCACCGCCTCACATGCGCTAGCGAGGTCCATGCCGATGCTCGTCGGCGGCATTTTGCGCAGCTGCCGGCCAATCGCGAAGATGAGGTACGGGTCCATCGGCACACCGTCTGTGTCGCTGATAGCACTCGCCACTGTCACAGCGCAGTTGATTTCCTCACTCGCTACGTCATTTACTACCTCCGCAGCGACATCAATCACCGTGAAGTCGACCAGCGGCAGACGCAGCAGTTCCTGCGCCCCACCGAGGACGCTCGTGAGGGGCGGGAAGCCACCGACGTAGCTGCAGTTTACACCACCGTAGCCGTACAGGGCATAGCGCAAGAGATGGCGCAGGCAGCGACGCGAGCACGGCTGCACGCTGGCGTAAGTAGTCAGCATTGCACATAGCCGCAGCAGGCCCGCCGGTGTGACAGCAACGTTGTGTTCGTCCAAGTCGACCTGCAGCGTTCGAAGCAGCCACGTGGCGCCGTCGGTAGAACAGACGCTGGGCTGGCCACAGACGGTGCACGGTGAGACGTCGCGGTCGGCGCGGTTGTCGAAGAAGTCGTCGATGTCGCTGCGGGGTTTTTTTGTGCGCCAGCACTCCTCCGCCTGCGCATCCATCGGGCCCGGCTGAAAAAAGGACTTGGCTGGTAATGAGGAAGCGGTGGCAGAAGAGGAGGTGACCACTACTCCTAGCTCGCGTTCAAACCTGTCCAGCTGATGAGATAAGTAAGCTCTCAAGAAAGGTATCGTTGGCGCGTCAAACGACGCTTGCCAAACCAGCCTCTTCGCGACGCTCCAAACGCACCGGCACAAATCCTCTGCCAGCGTCTCTCCACACGCCTCGCCGCACACGCTCAAAATACCGTCGTTGCGATCCACGCACTGCTGCAGCGCACCACACAGCATTGTCAGACCGGCCGCGCTGATCGAGCAAGTGTGTGGCTTGAGGTGCTCCAGCACAAATCGAAGGACCATCGTTTCGCAGGAGGCACGCGCTTCAACCGACACACCAGCGCCGCACACGACACAGGCACTCATCTTGCCCGACACCGCTGCCTGCGCGTTGCGCTGGCACTGCTGCTGGATAGCGACAAACTTGGGCAGTCTTTCATCCATCAAGATTTCGGTGATGTGGGGGTTGCGCACTGCGAGGTGCAGCAACTCCTTCACGGCGCCGATGGTGAGGTCAACACCGCGTACGTCAATCTTTTCCAGCTGGGGGTGATGGGCGAGTCCGGAGCACAGCAGCTTGACATCTTCGGAGCTTAGGGCACAGCGGCTGAGCAGGAGGCCGCGCAACGGAATTCGCTGCAACGTCTGGACAATTGGGAAAATGCCACTTCCGCCCAGGTAGCCGTTCTCAAACTGAATCAGCACGGTCTCGTGCAGTAGCTGCTTGAGGAAAGTAGAGTGGATGTGAAGACCCTTGCTGCGGCATGCTTCTTCGTAGAATTGTGCGGCATCTTTGGCGCCAAGGAGCTCGAACGAGCAAGATGGCGGCGTTTCAACTGAAGAGTAAGGCACAGCAGCTGCCATTGTTTTATCACAGTTTGTGAGAAGTACAGCGATGCGTTGTATGCACCGCTCAATCAGCCACCAAAAAGAGAGAAGAAAAACTAGAAAGATTAGGTGCTTCCAGCGGCGGGTTAACAACAGCAAACACGAAACAACAGAAAAGCGCTCTTTTGACGGTTTCAGGGAAAAAAAAATCTTTTCTACTTCTCCAGCTTCCCCGTAATAGCCAACAGTCCGTTGTTCTGTGTGACGTCGGCTGTCGTTGTTTGTGCGGAAAAGAGAAGTGAGGAGGAAAGGAAAAGAAAGGAAGGCACGTAGTAGCACATCCCGATTGTGTAAGTGCGATTATTGTGGTTGCCTTGTTTTTTTCCCAGGAGGCAAAGACCAGGCGTTCTTCTTCAGGCTTTCCACAGAAAAATAATAATAATAATATCAGGAAATGGTTCCACAACGTCCCCTGAGAACAACTACATAAACAGACTGTCAACACAGGAATTGTCTGTCGCCGAAGCTCGCGCAGTGCTGGAATAGTGCACGTTGCCTGACAATGCGTGCGGAAAGAAGTTATACGGGTTTTCACCCGTACGTCGATTTCCTAGGTGCCGTTCTGCTGTCGGTACAGTCTGTTGTGTAACACAGAGGTTTCACAACAGCATTGTGTCTATCAACTTCTTTCATCCGTAGCGAATTAGGCCGTTTGCAACGTGTAAAGGGAGTGTTTGCATCACACAACTTGCCCCGAAGAAACGAAGGGAAAAAGGGAGAAACAAACAGCACGTGTACGATTCACAATAAGCACTGGCGTCCACTGAGTGACTACTGAGGTAAGAAGGACTCAGAAAAGGGGCAAAAACTGTTTCGAATGAGAAAACTAAACCTCGGCCGACACTTTGCGCAGGTTGGAAAGGTCCGACTTAGAGCGCTTCGTCATTTTAGGGACTGAGTGGCGGTGTGTGTGTGTGTGTGTGTGTGTGTACGGAAAGGTTCATCTTGTAAGCGTGGGAAAGAAAGAGCGCAAAACAACATTCAGTGAGTGTAAACACGGCGACGGCAGAGTGTCACTTTGTTCGTTCCTACCTAGTAGCGAACACAGCTACCGTGAATAAATCAACGGTAACGTGCCACAATACGACAACTCCACAAGAAGCCGAAGACTCTGGCTATTTCAGATAGAAAGTGGAGCACGCCTTTCCCTCTACCCGACGCGAAGCTTTACGCTCATGTGGGTGAGTAGCGTTACAAAGACAGACAAGCGAACACACGACAACGCCAGCCCCATTAATCCAGATCAACTCCCCTTTGCGAGGTTCGCCCGCTCGCAGCACCCGGCGGCGTATTCGTCGCCTCCGACGCCAACGCTGTTGACGAGCCTGGAGTCACGTTCGAGCTGGACGGCAGCGGCTTAGCTTCCTCCCAGGGGAAGGGCCAGGTGTGCCGAGCTAAGTACGCGGTCACCATCCCCTCCAGTACCGTCACCACCATCGCTTCAATCGCTTCGGAGCCTCTTTCCGGAATCATGACGGAAAAGCTGGACAAATATGCACGCAGAATGATTTGTGTGAGCAGCACGCCCATCACCCGCTTCGTACGGCATTTGACGGCCCCTACACGGCGGCGCCGCAAAATCAGCTTTCCGACTGTTAGCACGACAGACGGCACCTGCCAGGTGAAAAAGTGGAAGTTCCATTCTTCCTCCGAGCTGGCAAAAGCATAAAGAGCGTAGCTTGCGTACGCACCGGGGTTGAAACGATCGATGATGGACAACAAATCAGACCAGCGGGTGAACATGTAGTCCAGAATGAAACGCGGCGTCGTCGAGGCGGCGAGGTAGCGCACAGGCATGATGAGCACCGACACACCAATCTCGGTGCTCATGGATAGCACGTAGCGCATCGCCTCCCGCTCCGACACCTCCAACGCGCTCTTTCTGCCGAAAACCTTTTCTGCCACGAAGCCACGGCCGCCGTAATAGGCGGAGGAGTGAAGGCAAAGACGCAGCAACGCGCCGTAGCCGAGGCGGATCGTTTCGAGGCTAGAGCTGATTGGAGGGAGGAACTGGGTGCTGGAGCTGCTAGGTGCCATGTGACCAAGACCACCCGCCATCGTTGAGGTGTTGTACAGACTCATCTCTTTTGATGCTGTTGGTACTGCGTGTGTCTCTGTTCGACAAAATCACACTTCGCGAGAGCGCACGAAGTAAAGCAACCTCTTGTAAATTTGTGATCAAGTGAGACACGCACACACGCACAATTCACGCGCAGACGTAGAAAACAACAACAACAAAAGAAACACCATTTGGACAATACGTCGACATGATAGAAGAAAGAGGAAGGCAAGGGAAGTGGCCGATGTACTAATTAAAAAGACATGACTGCGGCACCGAGCAGGCGCAGTATGGCCTAGCGAACCGACAGACAAACTCTGCAGCTGCACTTCTGCGTAACAGAAGGCTGATTAAACTGATACTGGGTCGAAAGTGAGATGTTTTGTAGCGTGCAGTGACCTTTTTCATGAATTTCTGAGTGAACTTCTCTTTTTTTTTACTCTTAAAGTGCGACGCCGTACAGAGTACGCACAAGCATGAACAAGGTGCTCATAATCAGCTGCTAGGGTAGCCCGGTGAGAAAACGTGCACACAGCTAACTCAGCCTTGTCACTCACGAGCACTCTGCGGCGTATAAGGGCATCACCAGCTCGCGCGGGAGCAGCAATGTCGGCGATACGATGAGAAAAGGCTTCGGTAACTCCCCACCAGCCGGCGCGAGAAAGCTCACGAACTCCTTTCCCACCTCCAGCAGCACGACAAAACCCGCAGCATTCGCCTCCCCTGCGGAAGCCGCGGTGTCGGCCCACACCACAGACGCTAGGCTCAGATCCGGCACCTCCCTCCAGTCAAGCCGTTGCAGGGTCTCGGCATGCAGCAGCTCCAACGCACTCATGCGCGCTACACCCCGCACCGGCATCCGGGGCGTGCGGACAGTACCGAAGAGGTAGTGCTCAAGCTGCAGCCGGCGCCGCTGCTCCGCCGCGACTGCGCTCGGCGGCACCGCGCCAGCTAACCGCGGTGCACGCAGGAATGTCACACTGCGGCGCAGCACTGCGTTGAAAAGAAACTTCTCGAGGTCGTAATTTGCCCCAGTGACGATGACGTGGGTGACAGCAAAGATGGAGATGAGGTCGCTCAGCAAGTCGTGCTGAATCTCGCTGCTCGGTGACATGGAGTGAATCAAAAGGCCACCGGCTTCAAACTTTGAGTTTGCGAAGCCGAGCGAGGTGGCGGCCTGCGCGACGCACACGCACAGATCCAAATAACGCTTACGGGTAACACTCGTGACGGCTGGGGTGCCGTGGAAGAAGGTTAGCGGCATCATCACGTCAAAGTCTTCCGGTGCGACAACAGGTTCCTCTGCAAAGACGGCGGATATAGTACCGGGGCACCCAACTAGCGGCATCGCGACGTCGAGGTCGATAAACCCAATTCCGTACGGGCTGCCACAACAAACGGCCATATTCAACAGTGAGCGCACCATTATCTCCCGCTCCCACTGATTTTCACCTACCACCAACACGCGCGGGCCTTGCCACGACTCTTTCAGCTCCTCAGGGCTGGACAACGCACTGCGCTCACGATCGCCGATCGCCACCACCGCGTCTGCGCGTGCGGTGTCAAGCAGCATGTGGATATCATCCAATGTGCTATTCAGCGGTGCCTGCGATAGTATCGCTGCGCCCTCAAGCTGGAGAACAGCGGTGTCGGAAACCTCAACTACAATGCACGTTTCTGCGGGAAAGGAGTAACGTAAGTTGCGCGTCAGGGCGGCGCGATGCAGCTCGGCTCTGCCGCTCAACAGCACAATCGCGCCACCATTACCATCCTCACCTCTGCTGCTGCTGCGGTCGATACTATCATTATTGCTGCCGTTGCACTGCCTTGCTGACCACTGAATAGTAGCTGACTCTTGGTAGAGGTGGAGGGTACGGCGTGATGAACGAGCCTCCATATCGTTTTCTGCTCAACTGGTAAAAGGTGAGATATAGTGTGTTGTACTTCTCTGCAGCAGAACGTAAGGAGGGAAGAGAAAGGAAGAGGGGGGAAAATGAGAGACGGTGCTTTAAAAAGGGTGAGAAGCAGCTTGAAAGTGAGGCTGAGCAAGTTGATGACTGCCTCGACCTAAGCGTAGCGCGTTTTAAAAAAATGGCGAAGCACATGGAAGTTCGAAGCGTGAAGCAAACAAAGCTGTTAAGTGTCTTTTATTCTCGCCTGCCTGTCGAATCTCACGTGTTTGAAAACGTTAGGAGTCGCCTTATTGCAAGCACGGCACTTTTGAGGGAACGCAACGGCAAACAAAAAGAGAGAATTCAGGAAACTACAAGAGGGAAACATCTTACTTTCCTAAGGAAACACTAAGAAAACAGCTTCAGAGCTCCTGTGACAGGTTCGAGCACATCTGACGGGGATGGACCCATCGCGATCACTACCACTTCATCCGCGTCGTGCTGCGCAACCTTCTGCGTCGTTACGCCTCCCCCATTATCGAAGTGGGAGCGGTGAAGCCGCACGATTGGCAGCCGCATCTCCGCGGCACCCCTCGCCACTGCATCCATCGTCACCCTCTCTGGGCACTTGAGTGTGATCTTGGCACAGCCAACGCGATTCCACCACAGGTACCAGTGCAACCAGCGCCGCTGGTCTTCTGCGTTTGGGGTAAAGTCTGTCGACGGCGATGGGGAGAACATGCAGCCCCTTTCTTTCTTATTGGGCGTGGCGCTCTGTTGATTATCCCTTTCGTTACGCTGGTGCATCTCAGCCAACTGTACCCCGGCCGTCGCGATCAGTACTGCGATCTCCTGCGCCGACATCTTCGGCTGCACCGGGTGCCGCACGACAAACACCACTTTCAGCCGCAAGTCTTTCATACGCTCGTACTCGCTGTCTTCCTCTTCGTTCTCTGAAGTCGATGCCCAGCTGCTGCTGCTATCGCCACTGCAACCCTGTCTCTGACCGGCATTCACATCACTTTCTTTTCCCTCGGCGTCTGTTTTTCCTGCTGACCTGACGTAAGCAGCGTTCTCCGTGCCTTTCCGCTCTGAAAAACCGTTTTCTCCGTTTGGCGTGGCATTTTTTTGCCGGCACATCCCTTCCAGTAGCTTCTCCGCACGTTCACGGCGTGAGAGAACAGGTGCGGGTGTCGCATGTGTGTTAAGCTTCACGTTCCCAGACGAAGAAACGCAGTAGCTGAGGAGCGCGTAGCAGAGCAACGCCAACGCACAGCCAGAAAAAATGCCTGCCACGTAGGCAGAGGAGCACCCCTGCGTGTACATTAAAGTTGGCATGGTTTCTTTTGCTTCCAATTTATGCACACTTTGATGTGCATGAGACTGTGTGTGTAGGTGTGCGCGGCTAAACAGAATCAGCCCCTATCTGAATGAGGTAAAAAAAAAACATGGAAAGAAAAGCTAGGGGTACGTTGAAAACCGCTGCTTCTTTGGCCACTTCTTCTTTTAATAAAGCACCCCAAAAGTGGCACGTACCAACAGCTCTACCTGAACCGTAACGTTCAACTCAACTCGTCAGCCAACTGCATTTGAATTAAGATACTCTTCGTTCTTCTTGAATGAGCGCGGGGACCAAGCGTTGACTTACGGGCAGCACTAACCGCTTTCTTCTTCGATTAACGTAGTTTTATTCCTCCATTTTCGTACTGTGTACATCACTTTTCACCTAAAGTAGGTACATATTACACCTGTATATATATATATATATATATATATGCACAGGTCAGTGCAAGTGAAAAACAGAAGCAAGAGGTGCAGCTGGTTGAGGCAACAAATACCAAGTCAGGGAAGTAGCTAACGCACAGAAGAACAGAAATACAGAGAACCTAAGAAAGCAAAATAAATAAATAAGAAAAGGTGACGCGCACGAAGACAGGAAACAAAAGAACTATGTGATGCTGTGTCTTCATCCGCATTGCCTCCGCTACAAAGTTGTGTGTCGCTTGTGCCGAAGAAGAATACCTGGAGAGGTTTCGTTCACGGGATGCACGTTACCCAACCTGAGAAGGCTCTTTCGGCGAGCTGCATTCGACGCCGTTTGTTTCGCATAGCCCGGCGTTTTTGTGCCGTTGACACAGTTATTCGTCACAGTGCCGCTGGTGGGGCGGTTACGTGGCGTCACTATACCCGATTCAGTGACGGCCGCGGTGCGTGGACTTCGCTGTACCGTCTCCGCCACCGCGCTGTGCGTCACGTGAACCCTCTCCAGTACCAGGCGCTTCATTGACTTGCAATTCGCCGCCGCAAGTGACTTCTCGCCTTCCGTATCCACCGCCTTTCGCGGCACGGTACGCGGACTGTGAACGACGACACCCTTGCCAGGCCCTGCATCGGTAGCACCTCCAGCTCCACCACAACCGTTAACAGGCGCGCCACGCCGCGCACTCAGCGGGGTGCGAGCGAAGGTCGAATATTGGAAACGGGCTGCCGCGACGCGGTTGCCGGTGCGCAGGTTCGATGCCCGGGCCGTGCGAGACTGCAGCACACCAGTGGACGCGACTCGGCGGTACCCACGCGGCGACGGCGACGGTTGCGGGGGCGGCGGACGGGCCGTGTTGGGCGCTCGTGGCGTCCCGGGAACTGCAGCACCACCAACTCCACCAGGCCGCGGTGAGCCTGAGAGAGACGGCGGTAGAGGTCGTGTTGACCCCCCAGCCGACTTGGGTGGGTTGAAGATATTGGAGAGCGACGAATGCGCCCCAAGAGGACTGTTTTTGCCGTGCTGACGTGTGCTGCCAGCCGCAGCCGGCACGTCCGCAGAGCCGGAGACGGGGACGTGGTGCAGGCCGAGCTTGGCTAGCTGAAGTGGCTTCACGTACGGCGTTGTCGGAAGATCGTGCGGTGACGACGACGCTGCACGTTGCTGTTGGACGTGCTGGGGTTGCGTATCTGCTTCCCTCACCGGAGTCTCAACCGGGGGCACCGCTGCCGCGACCGGTTTCTTGCCGCGAGCGGACAGAGGGTGTCCGCCAGGGGTCCCGGCCAGCTTGCCAACCACATGTGAGGCAGTCGAGTGCACTGCCGCTGCGGGCGCACCACGGGCCGACCGCATCAGGTTAACGCCTCTTTTCACACGCGGGTTTACGGGCACTTCCAACACACTGCCTATTCGCCCCGCCGCGTTGCCGCCGGTTCGAAATGGCTGACCGACGGTGGGACCCAGCGGGCGTGTGAGAGGCGCACCCGAGGCAATGGCTCCACGGCCACTAACGCGAGTGCGCGGCGTGTCGAGCGGAATGCGATAGTGAGGCCCCGCAGCAGCGGCAGGCCGCGGCGGTGCCACGTAGTTGTGCACGACGCGGCGCGCGTGCAGGCTGGGCGGATTTGGTTCCGGACTTTCGCTCAAGTATTCCGGCCAGTCACCCACCTGCGAGGCAGAGGAGACGGCATTGGTACCTGCCATGTTACCTGTCACCGTGGTCGTGGTGACAGTGTCCTTGTCGCGGTTGAGGGTGAGAATGGTGCCGCTGCGCCTATCAAGGACGCCGCGCTGCTGCTCGTGCGCCGTTGTCATTGCAGTCGGTGGTGCGGCGGCGGCGGAAGCGTTACTTGATGGAATCGCTGAGGTCACCACCACACCGGGACACTCCGGCACCACCGGCATCGTGTGCTGCGGCAACTCCGATGCTGCCAACCGCGGAGGAGTACTCTGCACCAAGGCCTGCTGTCGCTCCTCGCGACGGCGGCGGTCCGCCTCCTGTTGCATGCGAAGGTACTGGCCACGGCGGCGTTGGCTCAAAACAGCCATATTCACTACGTCATCCAGCAGCCGCTCTCGCTGATCACGCGGTGTGGTCGGCATCTTCCTCGGCGTGACAGGCTGTTGTGGCAGGTGCTGCTGTTGCTGCGTCCGTTGTTGTTGGGCACCCTCTCCCTCCCGAGCCGACGTAGGTGTCGCCGCGTTGGTGGAGCGAGAGCCTTCCCGTGGTGTGCGGCCGTCGCTGTGCGGCGCACGCGCGCTGCGTGGGGACTTCAGTTTCCTCGCACTGGTCGAATTGCCACCGTCTCTCATTGTCCCGCCAGAGGCGGACCCACGCCGTCCCTGCATGAGGTACGCACTCGGCTTCACTTGAATAGGCAGGCCCACCGGTGGGACGTCGGAATACACGTCCTCGTCGTCCTTAGACGACTTGGGCGTAATGGCAGCAGCAGCAGCAGCAGCACGACGTTCGGAGTTCACCGGAGGCGTTGGTCGCGGTGGCAGAGGGGCGTTCTTGCGCCGCTGCTTGTTGACAAGCAACTGCTCATTGCGCAGGGCAGCTTGGTGGTAAGCCATCTTGTCCTTCAAGGTCATGTTCCGTGTAGTGTCTGTAGCGGTCGCAACTCCAACGTTGCTTGATTTGTTATTCATCAAGTTGTCCTCGCTCAGCTGTCGTGGACTGCCGCGGTCCTGCCGCGCACCGTTGCAAATCCCGCGGATGCGGGTCGACTCTTTCGTTGGCAACTTTGCCTCCTTGAGCGGACTAAACGGATCGACGTGAACATCCTCGGAGGTTGACAACGCACCGGGTTTGGTGCCTTCAGCACCTCTTTGTTCCAACGAATTATCCAGCACTACACCGTGATTGGCGTCCTTCTTACTCGCTGCAAAACCAACAGCTTCCTTTCCGGCCCCTCCTTCGGTCGCCGAGGAGCTGGAGAGTGCTTGGGCACCATCTTCAGTAGTCGCAGAACTCGCTGCCTTCACCGCCGCCTGCTGCATGAGGTAAGTACGGATGCGCTCCACTGTTTCATTTATCACCTCCTCTACCTGTGCCGCAGCCAGGTAGGCGCCTTCGGCGGACGTGGAAATGCGCAGCTGAGCGAAGGATGAGTGGAGCGTCCACTCCAAGTCTCCGATAAACGACTCAATATTAAAATCGTTCTCGTCGGAAACAGCGCCAGCGGCAGAGCTGTCGTCGCTCAGCAACAGCCAATCACTCACTACCCACCGCGAGGGCTGCCGCGCCTCTGAAGCGCCATCGCGAACGATCAGAAGCTGCTTGATGGCGTCGGAGCTGAGATTGCCGTGTGGCGGTAAGTTTGCACTCGCGTAGCCAAACGACTCGACTGCGTTCAGAATTTCTAGAAACACCTGCTCTTCCATCACGCCCCAGCCGGAGCGGATGATATCGCCAAGAGAAAGCCCGGCGAAGGCGTCCACGCTGGCAACGTACGTGTCGCCAGTCGACGGTTGCTCCTGGATGTAGATATCGATGGGCAGTGCCACGGATGGCGGAGCAGTGCCTTTAGCGACTGCAGAGAGCAACGCATCGATGCGAGCCTGCTGCCGCCGAATGGTTTGTACATTTGACGCCGACAAGGCCTGCTGTCGCTGCTGCTGTTGCGCTGCAGTGTTTCCTTCGCATGCGTTCTCGCTCTCCTGCTGAACAGGAGGCACGCGCTCAAGGGGTAGCCGTCGACTCCGCACCTCATAGGCAGCACCCGTCATCTTGTCTTCTGCGCAAAAGCGAGGACCATTCTTGCTTTCATCCGCCTCGCTCACGCAGCTACGCACCGTCAGCAGGGGAAAGAGGTCGTGGTCGATGCTGCTAGGAGTTTTCAGCGAGCTTTTGAGCATGGTCATCGTACTCGAAAAGGCTACTATAACAGATCAGTGAGAAGAATATAAAAAGAAAAACAAAGATCTGCAATCTTGGTGCGTTAAAGACCAAGTCGAGGCAAGGCACAAAGCAAATATACTGCACCTCACGGAAACCAGAACAGCTACCTTATTGAGAGAACAACAATCTAATGTGTGGAGTGTAGAGAAAAATACTCACAACCAGAGGAGAATGAGTTTCCGTCCAATGTAACTGAACATAAGCAATTTGTTCTGGACAGGTTGTTTGGTAATCAAGAAACTAACTTGGAAGGGGAGAAACCCCAAAAAAAAAAAATAATGATAATAACTGAAATGTGTTCGGTATCAAGCTCCAAAGTGGCAAGAGTCAAGCGGACGTCCACACACAAAACAAAAACGCCCTTCCTCAGGAGCAGTTACGAAACAATGTTTGGGTGAAAGTGACTCTGCTTGCTCTACACTAAACGATTAGTTCAGAGAGAAAGATCTTACCCACGACGGAGGTAATGTGCAATCTACCCTTCTTTGTTTCTTAATAATCCCTCCCAAATAATAACGGCAAAACAGTCGGCAGCCGCACCGCCGTTGAGAGTGTGTTAAAAAGGGAAACGTTAAAATGAAAAAAAAAAAGAGTTAGAAAGTGGAAGTTCAAGGAGTCTTAGTGTACGCGAGCATCAAGGATAGTTTGCGATAGGACAGGTAGCATTGCAAACACCGCGACTGTATTAGCCACGTAAGCGCGTCGTAAATGATCCTCTCTCCCCCCTATGCAGTGGTGGCACATCGTCTTGCCACTTTAGCGAGCAGCAACGTTCCAATATGAAACAGCCAGGCACGCTACTACGAAGCTGTATGTCCGCGGTTGCCGTCAGAATGCACTTTTCTCTCTTGCAATACAGTCGCCCTCCAGTGTCGAGAACAACACGCCTGAACGTCAAGACGCTTACACGCGCTTTTAAGTCCGCATTAAAGCAGCAAAGGGATTGGTGTAAGAAGGAAATGTCGTGATTTTTGTACGCAGCGCTGAGTTGATTCCCTGAATCCTTTTTCTTCTTTCTTTTTGATCGGGTGCCTGTGAAAAGCGGATCAGCACCAACAGCAAGTGTACGTTTTTTTTTTTTTTTGCTTGGTTGTTTCCGTTAGTTCATGACGGGACAAACACGACACTGACAACTTCTTTCCGTTTACCTCTTTCCTTTTTCCAAACGGCGAAAAGCACGCGACATAGATGAAAACGCGCCACTGTGCACCCGGTAACGAGGGGAAAAAGCACTGCCTTACTCAAAAAGCACAAAACAACAAAAGTGTACTTACCTGACGAAGACGAAAGGTCAGGGAGCGTGCTGTGAAAGAAGACTAGGTTGAAATCAGCAGCCACGAAGGAAGTTCAAGTAGGAACACATGAAGAACGAGAGGTGGGGAAGAAGCCCCTTGACGTGTTAGTATACGATTGGCGTTGTGAGAGAACAGGAAAACGGAGAGAAAATGTAGCATTGGTGAAGGCAAAAAGGGAACACGCAAAGATCGCGGAAAAACGAAAGAAGAATACAAAGGGGCGAAACCAAAAACAAAGACACGTTTGCTGATTCGGGAGCTGAAAAACGTACAGGTGTGACTACAAAAATAGACTTGAACAAGTGAAAAAAAATCAACAAAGCGCAATTTTGGAAAAACAAGACGCAAACGGGTGAGTGATAAGATAAACAAAAAGCGGGAAACACATTGCAGAGCAAAGAAGCAAACAGTTGGAGCAGCGAGATAGGGTTCCCTACACACAGAATCACCAACGGCTACATATATTAAAAACCACTGAAGAGATAACCCGCCTGACGCTTTGCATTTGACGACATCCACGCGCGTACACAAAAGGTGAAAAGAGAACAAGAAGAACAGATGAGCAGCCTCGCAGCTCATAATAATAATAACAACAGTCAGAACAACAAAAACTGACAAGGGAAAAAGGTGGTGTTGGGATACAGCTCGGTGAACGCCACGAACAGTGGTACCTTGACAGAGAAGAGGGTGAATGAGAAGAAAAAATAGGTAGGGAAGCAGTGACGCGACAATGATTGTGCAACCTACACGGAACAAGAGGAAGAACACCGCTGCACACAAACATAAGCACTTGCAATTCGCGGTCCCACACATAGAGGTAACAACGGCACTCGGATGGCTCCACGACCATCAACAATAATCAGCCACAAAGAGGGGAATGAGCATTTAAAAAAATCTCAGTTCATAGAGAGCCTTTTTAGTATCCGTAATTGGAATACAAGTTGCTCTCGACCGTTAGCTACAGCTGTGAAGTACGCGCGTGCTCCTCTTCCTTCTCATTTCCTGCTACCATTTCCGTTCCCTTTTTTCCCTTTGCTTCTCCTCAAGCAACGTCCGAGCTAAGCGTCATGGACATTGGCACGCAGCTCAGCTTGTGTTCGAGGCTAACAGGCGCCACCGTCACAAGCTCCAAAAGCTCCGGCTTTGATGCGGGCAGCACGGCGCAGTTCGCCTCGTTGCTCGCCATCAGAGCGGGACTGTCGCCGCCTTTCGCCGTTCCGTTTCCGGCCGACTTGCAGTCTACCACCGGGTCATCTAGCGAGGGGCGGCCGATCACGCGCGACAGCAACTGATCCTCTGCCGTGGCGGAGCCGTCGTTGCTGCTACGGCGCCGACTCGTCGAGGTATACGAAATCGTCTTCGCCACTTCAATACAGCCCACGTAGTTCGGCAGGTAGTAGACAGTTTGGTGCGGCGGCGGGTGGCCCAGCACGTCGGGCGGTAGAAGCGCGTTCAAATCCACCGGAGTGAAGTACGCATTGACGTAACTGTACAGCTGCGAGAGCAGCTCGCACGAGAAGGTGGAGCGGTCCTCAGTCTTGAACTCCGCCGTGAGCACGTCGTAGACGATCTTCAGCTCATCCAGCTTGTTGTTCTTGAGGGGCTCGGTGCACAATGGGTATACCCCAAGCCGCTGCAGGGCTGTCTCCACGTACACCGGCGGCGACGGCGATGGGTTGTGGGAGTTGTGCAGGTTGTCGGTCGCGCTGCCATGCGCCTCTGCCTCCTTCGTCGCGAACTCCTTCTCCGCCGACCCACGTGACCCGGTACTCTCCACGCCGCCGCGCCGGTTTGACTCGCCGAGGCGCCGCTTCGCGCACAGCCGGCGGTGCGTCGTGACCACCATTAAAAAAAGACGCACCGCCATCGCGGCCATCTCGAGCGGCAGCACGTTCAGCGTCACGGCGCCCTTCGACAAAATGAGGGAGCGAACGTGGTCAAGCGCGGAGCGGTGCTTCAATTCAAGCGGGCGATAAAGGCTGGCGCGCTGCATGCACTCGGTGCTGCAGTACTGACTACACTCATCAGGGTCGGGCCCAACCGGCGAGGACAGAGCGGGGGAAACGATGGAGGTGGGTGAAATGTGAACGGGCTCGGAGCACGGTACGTTGCTGGAGACGCCGGAGCACGCAGCAGAATCGAGCGTCCACGTGTTCAGCGTCCGAAAGCACACAACGCAGCGGTGCACTGGCTCTTTGGAGGCAAAGACGGAGTGTGTGGCTACGATTGGCGTGCTCTCTTTGCACAGCGTCACGCCGGCCGGCGTGGCAGCGCTGACGCGCAGTCGCTTGCGATAGAAACCGTCTAGGATGAGGTAGCACCCCGCCTTCTCGCCGCGCAATCGTGACTGGAGAGAGTGCATGTAGCCGTTCAACTCCTTTATTCGCTCCAACTCGGAGCTGTAAGGCAACATAATGTACGCGTGCGCGATTGCCGCGGCGGCCTCAGTGAACTGGCCAAGTCCGCAGTGGGCCCGTGCGACACTGAGATGGCTGCGCACCCACTGAGGCTCCAGCTTGACGGAAGTGCGCGCATCCCACAGCGCCTCGGTGTAGCGCTCTAAGAAGACGAAGACACGCGACCGCAGCACATATGCGTCCACGAGCGAGGTGACGCTGCTTTTTTCCGCTGGGGCTCCACTACCGCTGTCACCAACAGCAACGCCATCAAGGTTCATATCAAACGTTTTCTTTCCATTCCCAACTAAGTATTCGTTGACTGCCGTTAATGCCTTCTCGTAGCTGCCTTGGAAGAAAAGGTCCTGTGCCTTCTCAAGCGCCGTGCCGCGAAGCTTCTCCGCGTCATAGGCAGGCATAGCCTCATAGAGGTACCGCGTGACCACAATGGTCTGCCCAGGTGAAAGCATCTCACCACGCCCCACTGCGCGTGGGCCCAGCATGCCGTAAGCGCCCGACCCGAGCCCGTACGACTCCCCGTGCCGAGGGGAGCTGTCGTAAGGCTCTACTGGCTCCAGCGAGAGGCAAGAGGTGGGGACGCAGAGGGCAAAGTGCAGATCTGCCGCCTGGTTGTCAAAACGCACAAGCGTCATTAAGCCCGAGTGGCGCACCACCGTCCCGCTGAGTCGGCCGTTGCACACGGGCGGGTAGGCCGCGCTAAAGTAGCAGTTCAGCTGGGTCGCCACGTCGTCCTCGTCGACGACCCACACCTTCGCACCAATGGGGATTTGATTCTGCTGCAGACACGGCATGATAGGCTTGTGTTGCAGGGAGTTGAGGTCGAAGATCGGGTCAGGCACGAAAAGGACGCCGTCCTCGGTACCGTCGTCTGTGTCCACCTTAGCCCCATCAGCGAGATTGCACATCGCGAGCTGCGGCTCGCCGCCATGGAAGGTTCCCCAGGCAGAGTCCGAGGAAGACGAGGAAGATGAAGCAGAAGATGAGCTCTTCGTTCGAGCAACACCCCCGGTGCGATCACGATCGGCTGCCGTTGCTGAAGCTGCTGGGAGCTTGGCCTCCTCCTCACCCTCGTCGTCACTATCAACGAAGCCGTCGCTGTCGCACTCTACGTGACGTCGGCCCGACACGACGCGCAATCCGGTAGGAGATTCCAGCCGTCGTGCGGCCGGCGTGGAGGTGGCAAACTGCTGCAACGCAGCGCTAAACATCTCAGTGGAGGAACTCAGTTGGTGTACACCACAGCCCGCACCGGCCACGGGAATCGGGTGCGACGAGTGCGACCCGCTACTATCTAAATTATCACTCATTCGGCGATAGGTTGGGGGGGGTGAATAGTGGGCAAATATAAAGCCGATAAATGCAACAGCCAAGTCAAAAACAAAAAGATAGAAACCCGCAAAGCAAAGTAGCGAGGAAAACCGAAACGTGAAAAAAAAAAAAAACAGAAAAATGACGGAAACCAAGGGTGTGTATGTCTAGGGAAAAGTAAGATTACTGATACCACGTGCTAAAGTGTGTCTATCTTGGTTATCGGTAAAGGGTTTCCACGTGTGTGTGTGTGTGTGTGTGTCTGTGTGCAGTCCCTAAACGGTAAAACCAGCTAAATTTGTAATGCTTGTAGTAATAACGAAAAGTGTGCAGGTCCCCCTCCCCTTGGCAGTTGCTGCCTAGGTGCCCTTCGGTAAATGGCGAACACAAAATGCTGCGGGGGTACTGCACTCTTCTCCTTTTCCAACGTAAAACCAAGCTCCGATTAACTGGCGCGCTGAAAACGAAGCAGATTTGAGAAAACCAACACGAAACAATAAAAACAAAAGAAAGCGACGGGTAAAAGCTGGCGGATTCGTTGGCAAAATGCGTGATCGCCGGCTGAAAAAGAAAAGGGGGAAAAAGTATTTTGATTTGAATTTCTTTTCTCCGAGCTTGCCACAAATAGTAGTACAACAGCACGAAAGAGAAGATGAACGCCGCTGAGAGGCCGCTATCCTTTGCGAACGTCTACCTTTTCACCGGGTAAAACAAAAACAGAGGATACGTTAATTATAAAAAAAAAGGATTATATAGAGAGAGAGAGAGCGAGCGAAGGCACAAGCCGCGAAAACGCAGAACTCTGCGCTTGAACTGAGATAAATAAATATGAAAGAAACGTGAAAAACTAACGAACTCCAAAACGAATAAGAGAAACTTGATGCGCTTCTTTTTTTTCTTCTATTCCCTTTTTTCCTTTGATGGTACCATGCAACGACTGAGTTGGTTCACGTTGAGGTTCACACCTACAACAAGCAGTAAAGGGGAAGAAAAACGAACGCCGTGCTACAATGTTTCGAAAATATGTTCAGGAGAAGAACTGCAAGACAGAGTCAAGTACGATTTATTTCTGCTTGCGCCCCCGGCAAATGTGATTCGTTCCACCACAAAACACTGGCTGTGCTTTCGGAAATTCGAGGGAAGAGAAGCCGCCGGTGTATATTGGCTCACCGTTGATCTGAAGTGTAAGTAGAAAAGCTGAGCAAGAAAAGTCCTGTCTTTCTAAGCCTGTTCTTTTGCCGCGAAAAAGAGACGGTGAAAAAGTTACAATGAGCGCCCGAACAAGACGTAAAACGGTTCAAGCTTCCGGACGAAACCCTACGATGCACGTTGCTTTTGTAAAAGCAGTGAAGCAACCAGAAAAAAAAAAAGAGCGGGAGGTTGGTAAGCGACGACACACCAACAATTGGAAGAGAAAGGGGTAAGAGGAGAACTCGAAATGGAGTGAAGCCAGTTCTGGCCAAGATGAAATACGGCCGAAATGAGGTCGTTTAAGGGACTGCACGTCGCGGAGTCGTTGCACGTACCAGAGAAACAAAAAGAAAATACTTCCTTTTATTGAGCACCACTTCCGAAAAAAGGATTTCCAGTGTTTTAGTGAAGCGAACAAAGGGCTACCACAGGCATCAAAGACGTACACAACGTCACTTCGTTCTATTTCAGAATGACCTCTTCTTTTTTTTTGTTTTTTTTTGTTTTTTGTGAATTGAAGGGACAACTTAGAGCGAAGCCAAGTTAGGTATTGTGTGAACGTCATCAACAGACAGTACAGCAACAACGACGAAGGATATAGCCTCATTCTTTTTGCTCTTGTTAACCTCCGGCAATTACCGTGAAGTGATCTGGTGGTGGTTTTACGGCGCGGTAGTACACTTCGGGAGGACTGGGAACCACCGCGTCCTGCATTGTCTTGTGCTCCGCGGCTGCGATAAACACTAGCGCCGCCGCCACCGCCGAAACCTGCAGGCCGGCCTTGTGCTGCGCGTACGCCTCCAGTAGCACAGCACGGTTGTCCTCCAAATCATGGTAAAAGTTTGTCCGCTTGCGTTGGTGAGTTGTCCGCTCAAAGGTACGCTTGTACATGAGATAAAAGACGGCGGTGACGAGCAGTACGTAGAATTTCAGAAAATATGGGTTGCGGGTAGGCAAGTCGGCGCTGTCTGCCAGTCGATCTGCGGCACGCTGGAAGTTTGACTTTTCGTTTTGCTCCTTCTCCTTCAGCACGGCGCGGCGGCGCAGTTCGGCGTTCATGTCCGCCTGTGCAGCAAAGGATGCGTAACGAGGTTGGTGTGCTCGCAGCAGCGGACGGTCCAACTCCACCCAGCTCTGGTCGTCGCGGCTTTGGTACAGGTACTTACCGGTGGGGGTACGGCGCTCCGTCGAAGGGTCGAGTGCGCTGACCTTCTCCATTTCCTCGTCGCTGATACACCACGACGAGGAAGAAACGCCGCCAGTGTTGTCGCCCTGCTCCGCGGCATGTGCCTGCTGATCCACCGTGAAAGGTGCCATCGTCGTCTGACGTGGTGGCTGCCGGCGCCCGTCCGTGGTGACGCCTACACTTCCTCGTCCGGCGGTGGACGAAGGGTCCTTTGGGCCTGGCAAGTGCAGCCGCTCGTAGCCGCCCTCTTTCAGCAGCAGTTTGTACGCATGGTTCACCTCCTCCATCTTGGCGCTGTCACCCGACTCGGCATCTGGGTGGTACACGCGCGCCAGCTCGCGGTACTTCATCTTCACCTCTGCCTTAGTGGCGGTGCGGCTGAGACCAAGAATCTTGAACGGGTCCCGCAACGGCAGGCGCCGCATAGCAAAACAACGCAGCATTTTGAGAGACTAAAGCGTACTTCCTCTCTACTTAATGGCAGCAAGCCGATGCTTTTTTTTTTCTTTTACTGCCCCTTCGCGTAAAACATACAAAAACAGCAGCGACAAGAGCGTCACTCCACCAACGCGCTTTGATTGTGTTGATCGAAAACCAGAAAGAAAAAGAGGTGCACAACGTGGAGAGGATATTTAAAAAAAGGAGATTTGCGCACTCTACTAGAATTCTAACAAGCGCTTGTGCCCGGTGGCACACACAACAAAACCCTCTCATGTAAATGATCGTGAAAAGGAAAAAAGAAAAACACTGAATAAATCTGTACACTGAATTAACCACTTCAATTTCGAATCGAACGTCTGCAGAGCTACTGAGTGTTACACAGTTCACAAAGGTGTATCTTTCAAAGAGCAGCAACGTCTGAACCTCCTCAGCCTGTTCTTTTTGCTGTTGTTCGTTTGCTTTGAATGATGTGAGAAGTGTTACTTACGGCATCGCCACATCATACATGCACACACGATGCAAAGAATACTGTTCGGTGAAACACTTAGAAAAAAGAGGAGAGGCTGCCATTGCCATTAACTCAAAAGAACTCAACGCAAACCGACTTTTTAGTGACTTTAAACGATTAAATAAATAAAAAGGAAAAAGACGGGTGCAAGTCCTCCTCTGACGCCGCCTTACTTCGCAGAGACGAGACCGCCCACGATAAAATAAGAACGAAAAGTGTAGCGCCTCTTATTTGAACAACAGGAAACTGTCGCCAGAAAGACTGCATCGCACACGAGCCTTTCTCCCAGTCTCTCAGCTCTTAGAGTTGTTCGCAGCCGCAGCCGCCTGCTGGTACTCCGTGCGGCCGCACTCCATCACCGCCTTCTGCAGCTTGTCCGTCGCGGCGGACAGGTCGTCCTTCGACACGTTCGGGTTCTCCATCACCTTGCGCAGCTCCGCCACCAGCGTCTTCACGTTCTCCTTCTCCGCGTCGCTCACGTACTTCCACTCCCCAAGCTGCTTCTCCGCCGTCGTCAGCTGCGTCTCCGCGTTGTTGCGAGCCTCGGAGAGCTGGCGCTTCATGCGGTCCGACTCCGCGTGCGCCTCCGCGTCGCGGATCATCTGCTCGATCTGCTCCTTCGACAGCCCGCCATTTGCCGAGACCACAATACCCTGCTTGCGGCCTGTCGCCCTGTCTTGCGCGGTCACGTGGCAGATGCCGTTCGCGTCGATATCAAACGTCACCTCCACCTTCGGCACGCCGCGCGGCGCGTAAGGAATGCCGTTAAGGTCGAACTGGCCCATCAGCTGGTTCTTGGATGCAATCTCGCGCTCGCCCTGGTACACCTGGAAAGTGATGGCCGTCTGCCCGTCGTCCACAGTGGTGAAGGTGTGGCTCTTCTTCGTCGGGATCGTCGTGTTCTTCGGGATGATGGGCACAAAGACGTCCCCGACAATGCCGGTGCCCAGTGACAGCGGCGTCACGTCCACTAAAATGAGACCCTTCACGTCGCCGCGCAGCACGCCGCCCAGCATCGCAGCGCCGAGCGCCACCGCCTCGTCCGGGTTCACGCCGCGGAACGGCTCCTTCTGGAAGAACTTCGCCACCTCCTCGACAACCAGTGGCATGCGCGTCATGCCGCCCACAAGCACAACGTCGTTGATCTCCTCCAGACCAACATCAGCGTCTCGGACCACCTGTTTGCATGGCCTCAGAGAGCGCTGAACAAGGTGGTGAACCACCTTCTCAAACTGCGCGCGAGAGATTTTTATTTCCACGTGCGCCGGGCCGTCCGCGTTCGCAGTGATGAACGGCAGGTTGATCTCCGTCTCCATCGCCGACGACAGCTCGCACTTCGCCTTCTCCGCGGCCTCGCGCACGCGCTGCAGCGCCATCCGCTCCTTGCTCAGGTCGATCCCGCTCGTCTTGCGGAACTCCTCCAGGATGTAGTTCGACAACGCAAGGTCGAAGTCCTCGCCGCCGAGGTGCGTGTCGCCGTTCGTCGCCTTCACCTCGAACACGCCGCCCGCGATCTCGAGCACGGAGATATCGAACGTGCCGCCGCCCAGGTCGTACACCGCGATCAGGCTATCCTTCGTCTTGTCCATGCCGTACGCCAGCGCGGCGGCCGTCGGCTCGTTCACCACGCGGATCACGTTCAGGCCGGCGATCGTGCCAGCATCCTTCGTCGCCTGTCGCTGCGCGTCGTTGAAATACGCAGGGCACGTCACCACGGCGTTGCTCACCTTGTGGCCCAGGAAGTTCTCCGCCGTCTCCTTCATCTTCTCCAGCACAAACGCGCCAACCTGCGACGGCGAGTACTGCTTCCCGTTGCCGTCCTGCACCCACGCGTCACCGTTCGCCGCGCGGATGATCTTGTACGGCACGTTCTTGATGTCCGCCTGGATGTGCTCGTCGTCGAAGCGGCGGCCGATCAAGCGCTTCACCGCGTAGAACGTCGACTGCGGGTTCGTGATCGCCTGGCGCTTCGCCGCAAGACCCACCAGCTTCTCGTTACCCTTGAACGCCACAACGGACGGCGTCGTGCGGAAGCCCTCCGTGTTCTCCAGCACACGCGCCTTGTCGCCGTCCATCGTGGCGACGCAGCTGTACGTCGTGCCCAGGTCCACGCCGATCACGTCACCCTGCACCTTGTCGGAGGCGCGGCGCACCAGGCATGCAGCCGTGGCCGTGGCCGTTCCGCAGACGCGACGAGCGAACATGTGTATCAACGTGGGTGCCACAAAAACTCCTGACTTTGATGTGGATAAGCTGTGGTTGATTCTTCGTTAAGATTGATAAGTGGTTCAGGTCACGCTCAAAATTACTGTTGTGGATCGTTTGTCACGGTGTCCAAAGGAGAAAAACAATTTAAGATTTACGTATGGTATGAACTGCGGGTTGTATTTTACAGGGAACATGTTAATTCAACGGTAAGGAATGCAACAAGCTGACTGCCAGTGTACAGGGCAAGGGAGCAATTTGTTGGTATCGTTTTGTTATTGTTGCTGCACGTAGGCGTGTGAGTTATGTGCAACACCGCAGGGTGCTTGTGGTAAGGCTATAACGACGAATACGGAGAGTGACATGCTGGAGGTAGAAAAAAAGAAAACGTCGTCTGCGTCAAAACACTACTGAGCTATGTTACACGCACACAGGCTCACGAACACCATCATAACAGAAAGGGCTGAACTCGTCTAGCATCCTTACCATCAGAGCCTATCCCCGGAGGCCTCAGACACAAGCACATTGTCACATCTTTGGTTAGAGGAAAGAGCCTCCATGGGTTTTTAACTCTCTTCTACTATGTGGTGAAAGAAGAAAAACGCAGCGAAACACGGCTTATCTGACCGCAGATCTGCACGCGTTTCCCCAAGAAAACGCATCGGAGCTTGTGAACTGGTCAGCACTGTTTTTGAGCGTATTCCGTTGTCATTTGTTTGTTTGTCTTCGTTTTTTTTTCTTGCGGTGGATAGATAGTAACACTACGAGAAACAAAGAAAAGGAAAGCACGACAGTAGCCGGGGTGAGATAAAACGTGCGGGTGTTCACTTCGATACTCAAATATACCTGCTGCAATTCAATAGAAACGGGAGCTGTGCTTTGGTTTCACCCCTCGGTACACCAACATCCCATACCTTGGAGGAATACGCAAAAGCGGGAGAGAAACTGTGCAGAAAATCGAGAATGTCAACCTTACGCGCATCTTTTGTCTGTCGCCCATTAGAGGAGCGCCCGTTTCGGCTTTTGAGCCAAACGCAAATCAGCTTTCTTTTTTCTTAAACACGTTAAAAACAAACAAAAGAAAAGAGAAGAAGACGAACGAAGTCCCTCGTTATCGTTCCACCGTGCAGTGGAAATACCAAATGAGAACAACGAATAAAACGGCGCACAAAAAAAAATATATATATACGACATTTTGTTCGAAGAACACAAACTAACCGTTGCACGAGTATAAATAAATAAAATAAATAACCAGGGGGGGTCAGACTACAGAAAGCACTTTCCTTGAAACGAGAAGAGACACAAACCACTACAAACAAGCATGTACCACTCACAAAGCAACAAAAGAGAAGCTCACATCTCAAAACTATCATACTAACTTCAGAAAACAGAGTCCCTAACATCGTCGTCACAGACAACTGACCGCCGAATACTACTACGAGAACAAGCCAGCAACGACCAGAACGGTGAAGCAGCAGAACAAATTGAGAGCGTACCATCCAAATCAAGCAAGTTAACAACTAGGATATACAGCTGTGGTTCGGCGGAACCACAGAAACCCTCACAAAAAAATAGTGAACACCAAAAAGAAACGCTACTCACAACCGAACAGATCGACGCTTAACTCATCACCGTCAAACAGTTCCGTAACAACCTTTGACACCCACCTACTTCTTCTCCTCGCTCTGCTGCTGCTCACCCTGATGCTGCTGCTGCTCGCCGGAGTTGCCGCTGTTGCCGCCGCTGTTCGCCGCAGCCGCCTGCTGGTACTCCGTGCGGCCGCACTCCATCACCGCCTTCTGCAGCTTGTCCGTCGCGGCGGACAGGTCGTCCTTCGACACGTTCGGGTTCTCCATCACCTTGCGCAGCTCCGCCACCAGCGTCTTCACGTTCTCCTTCTCCGCGTCGCTCACGTACTTCCACTCCCCAAGCTGCTTCTCCGCCGTCGTCAGCTGCGTCTCCGCGTTGTTGCGCACCTCCACAAGCTCGCGCTTCATGCGGTCCGACTCCGCGTGCGCCTCCGAGTCGCGGATCATCTGCTCGATCTGCTCCTTCGACAGCCCGCCGTTCGCCGTGATCGTGATGTTCTGCGTCTTCCCGGTCGCCTTGTCCTTCGCCGTCACGTGGCAGATGCCGTTCGCGTCGATATCAAACGTCACCTCCACCTGCGGCACGCCGCGCGGCGCCGGCGGGATGCCCACCAGGTCGAACTGGCCCATCAGCTGATTGTCCGCAGCCATCTCGCGCTCGCCCTGGTACACCTTGATGCCCACCTGCGTCTGGTTGTCCGCCGCGGTCGAGAACGTCTGGCTCTTCTTCGTCGGGATCGTCGTGTTCTTCGGGATCATGCGCGTGAACACGCCGCCCAGCGTCTCGATGCCCAGTGACAGCGGCGTCACGTCCAGCAGCACCAGACCCTTCACGTCGCCGCGCAGCACGCCGCCCAGCGTCGCAGCGCCGAGCGCCACCGCCTCGTCCGGGTTCACGCCGCGGAACGGCTCCTTCTGGAAGAACGTCTTCACCGCCTCGATCACCTTCGGCATGCGCGTCATGCCGCCCACAAGCACAACGTCGTTGATCTCCTTCAGCTCCACACCGGCGTCCTTCATGCACTGCTTGCACGGCGCAATCGAGCGTGTGATCAACTTCTCCGTGATGCTCTCGAACTTGCTGCGGCTGATGTGCATCTGGATGTGCTGCGCGCCGTCCGCGTTCGCAGTGATGAACGGCAGGTTGATCTCCGTCTCCATCGCCGACGACAGCTCGCACTTCGCCTTCTCCGCGGCCTCGCGCACGCGCTGCAGCGCCATCCGCTCCTTGCTCAGGTCGATCCCGCTCGTCTTGCGGAACTCCTCCAGGATGTAGTTCGACAACGCAAGGTCGAAGTCCTCGCCGCCGAGGTGCGTGTCGCCGTTCGTCGCCTTCACCTCGAACACGCCGCCCGCGATCTCGAGCACGGAGATATCGAACGTGCCGCCGCCCAGGTCGTACACCGCGATCAGGCTATCCTTCGTCTTGTCCATGCCGTACGCCAGCGCGGCGGCCGTCGGCTCGTTCACCACGCGGATCACGTTCAGGCCGGCGATCGTGCCAGCATCCTTCGTCGCCTGTCGCTGCGCGTCGTTGAAATACGCAGGGCACGTCACCACGGCGTTGCTCACCTTGTGGCCCAGGAAGTTCTCCGCCGTCTCCTTCATCTTCTCCAGCACAAACGCGCCAACCTGCGACGGCGAGTACTGCTTCCCGTTGCCGTCCTGCACCCACGCGTCACCGTTCGCCGCGCGGATGATCTTGTACGGCACGTTCTTGATGTCCGCCTGGATGTGCTCGTCGTCGAAGCGGCGGCCGATCAAGCGCTTCACCGCGTAGAACGTCGACTGCGGGTTCGTGATCGCCTGGCGCTTCGCCGCAAGACCCACCAGCTTCTCGTTACCCTTGAACGCCACAACGGACGGCGTCGTGCGGAAGCCCTCCGTGTTCTCCAGCACACGCGCCTTGTCGCCGTCCATCGTGGCGACGCAGCTGTACGTCGTGCCCAGGTCCACGCCGATCACGTCACCCTGCACCTTGTCGGAGGCGCGGCGCACCAGGCATGCAGCCGTGGCCGTGGCCGTTCCGCAGACGCGACGAGCGAACATGTTGTTACCTCAACAGAGATTAGGAAGTGCTTTGAAGAGGGTTAGTAATAGGTAGAGCTGTTCTTCCGCTTTGTTTGTCCAAGAAGAGTACTCAAAGGTAGTTCGTTATATATATATATGTGTGTATATATAATTGTTTAGTGTGTGTGACGAGTAAACAAAGTGCTTAGACAACAGAAGAAAAGACGGTGTAAAATGTGCTAGTGTGACTAACGGAGAGGAAGAGAAACGGGAGAAGTTAGACCTCTTCGGCAATGAAAAAGTAAGTGTGTCGAAGTGCGGGTGTGTAAAACGAAACGGAACAAAGGGATTGTTTCATTTTGTCAGCAGAATCGAAGGAGAGGGAGACAGTGGAGAAACGTCAAGGATGGTTGCCTACCGTAGCTGCAAAAACCAGTGCGTAACGCCTGCTCCCTGTCGCAAAGCAAACCTTGTGCCCATTTGCTTGTTGTTTTTAAGCCACGTGCTGTCCTCTCTGAAGCATGGAAATGAGGCAGATAATAATTATTATTTAAACACTGATCGTATTCGTGAAAACTTTCCTTGATTTTAAAAGTCATGTGAAGCTTGTCCTTTCCTGAATTGCTCAACCACTCTTGTTTTGGTATTTAGATTTAGAAGGGAAGAACACAACTCAGTTCTGCCTGCCGTACAACAAGAATCAGTTGGTGGTGGTAGATGTAAGCAGAGCCTAATCCACAAAAATGTCTTTTCGCTACAAAATAAAAAAAAACTGTGCATTGATTTTCAAAACCCGCGCAATGTGAACTCTCTGCAGTTAGGTATTGTGCGAAGGCAACTGCTAGCTTTCGTAGTTCAGCACGAAAGAACAACAAAGACGTTAAAAACAAAAATGCACTTTAAAGTTGAATTGCATGCGAGTTCAACTCTACGACAATAATACTATGTAGTGAATTGTGGAGCCCGTAAACGATAGGGAGTAGGAAGTGAAAGGATATACATGTATATATACATATATATATATATATATATATTCATGTATATAGTTGCAGTACGCCGGACACGCCTGGACAAACAGGAATCGAAGCTGCTATGTTGCCGCAGACCGGGTTCTTTTTTTTTTTTGAGTTTGTTCTTTGCTGATATGCCACACAATGCAATACGAAATAAGTCCCAATTGCTTGACTGAGAGAAAGAGAGGTTTTATAAGGGAGTGTTTTCCACCGTCTCCTTCGCCTTCTGCACGAGGTATTCCGCAAGGTCCTCCATGTCTTTCTCTGTCAGCCCTGGGTAGGCAAGGGAGATCCGAATAATGGCCTTGCCATCGAGCTCGTGGTGCACGATCATGGCACGGCGCTCCGCCCCCATCATCTCGAGCATGGTGTGGTTGCGCTTGTTGCTCGCGTTGTCGTCTTTAATGCGTAAGCACACGAGGCCGAATTTTGCCTCCACAGGAAACTCCAGCACGTCACCGCCGCGCTGCTCGAGCAGGTCGTGCAGATACTTGGCCAGCGAGCAGTGACGGCGGATCGTGGCCTGGATGCCCTCCATTCCCATGTACTGCAGTGTAGTGTAAACTTTCAGCGCACGGAAGGGACGACCCATGCCGAGCTGATAGTCCTTGAAGTCCACCACCGTGTTTGCGTCGGTGTACTTGTTCGACAGATAAACGCCCGTGGCATTCAGCGACGACACGATGTGCCGACGGTTGCGGAAGAAGAAGAAGGTGCAGTTCGTCATGAGGCTGAACCACTTCGAACCGTTGATAAAAATGCTGTCGGCGTCGGCGAAGGCCGGGAGCAGCTGCGCCCGCATCTCCGGGCAGATTGCCGTTGCACCGGCGTAGGCGGCGTCGAGGTTCAGCCAGGTGTCGTACTCCTTGCACACCTTCGGGATGCCCTCGAAGTCGTCGGTGGCGCACACGCCAGTGGTGCCATAATTCATGGAGACAAAGCACGGGATGAGCCCCGCCGCCACATCGGCTTCCACGGCTGCGCGCAGATCATCGCCGTGCATCGGACAGTTGCCGTTCGCCTCGCGACGCGTCTTTAGCTTCCGCACGTGCCAGATGGACAGAATGCGGGTGGCTTTCTCGACGCAGAAGTGGGCCTGGTCGCTCACATAACAGACCAGCTTTGCCGAGGCGGCTGACTTTTCCTCCTGTGTGGCGAACTTCTCCAATGACCGGTTCTTCGCCGCCAACAGCGCCACCACAGCCGCCTCCGACGCTGTCGGCTGCAACACGCCACCGCCGGTGCTCTCCCACGTCATTTCCTCGGGCAGTCCGAAGGCGCGGGCGAGCCAATCCGTCACGATCGTCTCCAGCTCCGCTGCGGCCGGACTGGCCATCCAGTTGAAGCCCGGCTGGTTAAAGCCACTCGCCAGGGTGTCGCCAAGTAACGCGGCCGGCGAAAGCTGTGCCGGAAACCATGCGTAGAAGTCCGGGTGCTGCCAATGAGTCATGCCCGGAACGATGTGCTTCTTAATGTCGGCTAAGATGCCGGTGAAACTTGCCTGTGGCGTCTTCGGGGCATTGCGGTTGCCGATGGCCTTCTTCAAGTAGCCGGGCTTTACGTCTGACTGCGCCGGCATATCACGGTTTTTGAGCGCCTTGTGGTAGTCCGCAATGAAGTCGATGACACGGCGGCCTTCTTCACGGAAATGCTCCCAATCCATCGTCTCCGGGATCGGCGGCAGCGGTGGACACGTCGGCTTCATATTTCCTCACCTTTATTCTGCGTCGGCAACAAATCAAAGAAGGCTCCGCTTTGAGCTGCCAATGCTTGAATGATCATAAAACCGTCGAAAAGGAAAAAATGACCGAAAGCAAAAAAAAATCAGATTAGCATATCCGTGAGGAACTCCGCGATACACTGAGAGAGGAAACAAATGGTGATTGCAAGGGACGATTTGGGAAGAGAGGATAGGAGAGAAGTGTGAGTAGGAGACACCAACAGAGGCCTAAACATAACTCTACTATCAAAAAAAAAAAAGGTGAGACACACCTTTTTGTTGCTCTTGAGGTTTAATAGAGTAACAACATTGGGGCTTTCTTACGGTGCAGATCCTGAGTACTTGAAGCGGAAAAAAAAAAGATTCATTTACAGACTGCACTGTTTGTCCTGCCACCACTGCTGACGAAGAAAAACAAAGAACATTCCACCCCCCGCACACGCACACACAAACACACACACACATTCCGCTGAGAGGGACGCCATTTTCAATTTTTGAATCTATTTGCAGTTTGTACTGAATGGCTCACTTTAAGCCTCTAAGCAAGTGCGACACATCGAATTCAATTCTAACGCATAAAGCATCTAATAACAAAACGCAACAAAGCAGTAAACGCTGACGTGTTTACGCGTTTCAGCATCTGTGCCTTCGCACGTGGCTAGATTCACGCGGGGACGGCAACAATTTGGGTAGCAGCACTTCTTGGGGAGCAAAAAGACATCCACGCGGTCCCCTGCGCAAGCGCCACCGACGTCACCTCTGAATCAGTAACCGAACCAGCTGCAGCAGCAGCAGTAAGGTGATGGCTGTCATTCGAATCTACGCGGCTGCGTCGAGGCGAACGCAACAACGCCTCGGCCGACCAGTACACCGTCGGATCAGGCACATCCGATGTGTCAATAAGCGCTAGCCTCCCAGCCAAGTCACCTGCGGCGATGCGGCCACGGTTCATTGACACACACCGCACCGGTGACCGTTTCGTGCTCATGCCAAAGGCCTGCTCCCGCTGCGAACCCTCCGTGCAGCGCAGCGTGAAGACACGCCCGCCAACGGTGCCCACGCACACCTCTGCTGTGTCCGGGGCGGAGCTCAGGCAGGTGATCTGATCAGGCAATGACAGCACCAAGCTCGGTGTGTGGCGGTAGCGCGTGTCGTACAGCAGTACCTTGCCGTCGTAGTTTGCGACAACTAACGTGTAGGGCTGCAGCGGGACAGCTGCCACAGCGCGGCTCGGCGCGGGGTTATCGAGCGTGGCGCGCAGCTCCGACCGTTCCACATCTACTATGTCCGCCCCGCGCTCTGTGCAGGCCAGCAGACAGCTCGGATGACCAACAACCTCGTGCAACGAGCGGATGGGCAAGCAGTCGGAGCTGGCATAGCAAGACGTCAAGGCACGGGATCGGCGGGAGACCACTGTGACGGTGCCCGTGACGGCGCCGACGGCGAAGAACTGCCCGCTGTTGAAAAAAGTAGAGGAGAGTAGCGGCGCCTCACCGATGGTGTCGTAGGGATAACTCTCCACACTGCTAGCGGACAGCCCAGCGGCGAGGTTGGCGCCGTAGAAGTTGTCATCCAAATTAAAGACATGCGTGCCGTTGAGGATTGTGGAGACGAGGCACGACGAGGTTATGCAGTCGTAGCGGATGGAGGAGACCCTGCCCGTCACCTCGAGCCGGCACGCCGTCTTGGACGGTGGATCGTGTGCGTTGCACATTGCTTGTCTGCTCCTTTTTTGTTTGTTTTTTTAGAATCGATCTGAAGTTAAGTCCGTACGTGAAATATAATTTATGTAGTTGCCGTTGGTGCTTTTGAAAACATCTTACTTTTGGGATAAACAAAGAGTTGCTGTTAGTGTACATTTTTTTTTTCGGAAGCGGACATAGGGGAATTATAAGTGTTTTGTCTACCTCGAGTAAAACTAAAAAGACTGGATAAGGAGTTCGTCGAACGTGCGATCCCACCCAAGCATTTCGAAATCGAAACTAACTCAGTGTTGGCGAGGCTGCTTAACTAACACCTTTTAGGCACCTTTGCGCCACTCAATCAATTATACTAGAAATACGGAGTCCCAAGGGCGTGCCTGTTTCCGTGTGTTGAAAACAAAAGAGAAGCGGAGTCGCTTTTGTTTAAGATCACGAGAAGTCTTCTTTTGGGGTATGTGTGTGTAGGGAGGGGGGAGGGTACCAGTGGAAAGCAGTGTATTTCTTCGCACCTTCTTTCGTCTTGATGAATTAAAACTGTGATCACCAACACCCAACACTACTTCACCCCTACACAACGACATTTAAAAGTAAAAACACGGGCCAAGAAAAGCAAAAACTTCAATTCTTCGTCTTCGCCTTCCCCTCCTTGCGCTGGCTGCGTAGCTTCATGAACTTAAACGGATACAAGAGTAACCCAATCGACGCACCGAGCCCCACCGCAGCGGGCACGTGGATCGGCCCAAACGCAAAGAAGCACTTGAGGTTTAGTCGCACAAACTCGCGACGGCGCAGCGCCCATGTCTGCTCGTTGAAGATAGCCCACATCCCCGGATAAAACAAATGCGACATAATGAGGCAACTGATGGCAGGTACCTGGGCGGTGAGGGGCCCCAGGTACGGCAGAAAACCCTGCCTCGCCTTTGGGTTCGGAATATAGGGCTCCACCAGCAGCCAGTAAGCCGCAGCGCTCGCCACGAAGTTGACATTAAAGAAATCGCTCATCATACGCGGTACGATAGATCTCTTGTTCTCCTGCGTCTGGGAGAGCTTCAGCAGCGGCGACATCGGAATCGACATGCAGAGCGGAACGGCGAAGAGCACACCGCAGATAGCTGTGCGAATCACACGACGGTAGGTGGAGTACTCGTTGAAAGCGTCGCACCGCGAGTTGCTACAGCTGCCGTTGCTTAACGATGAAGTCCCGCCAACAGACGCGGACGGAAACGCAATGTAAGCCATTCCCTTTGGGATGTCGGGCAAAAGTGAGTTCAAGGTGAGGATAATCAGAGGAGACAATATTATTACGTACAACCAAATGTAAATGAGAAAGAAAAGTACAGCATCCAGTTAAGACAACGAATTTCTGGGGAGGACAACAACAAAAAGAAAGAGCAGACGCACACGCACACACAAACGTACTTCTGCATCGCTTAGGTTCAATTGCACGACCAAACGTCCCAGGAGGCAAGCCGCGGCAAACTCGTTGCTGCGTCTTTCTACGTTCAACTTTACCAGGCCAACTCTACAAAAAAGGTGGAGAAAGACACCGTTGCTGAGCATGCGCTTCACGAAGCGTAATGGGTATCTCTTTTTCAACGTGCTGTTCTAAGCCTCAACGGTAAGTTATCGCATATGTGAATCCAAATCAGTCGGCCAGTGTCGGCGTACTGTGTGGCCAGCTCTTGTACCACTCCACATCCTTGGCCTGGATGCGGGGCCGCACCTTCAGCAGCGCCGCGTCGATGTCCGCAAGTGTCACACAGGCGGCCTGCGCGTCCGTCGTGATCGCGTGAAACGCGGCCTCCTTCACAACCGCTACCACCTCCGCCCCGGTGTAGCCCTCAGTCCTATCCGCTACGTATGCCGCCGTCAGCGCCGCCGCCACCGGGATGTGCCGAAACTGAATCGCCGTGATGGCGGCCCGTTCATCGTAGCTGGGCAGCCCGACGTACACCCTCCGGTCAATCCTCCCGGGCCGCAGCACAGCACCGTCGATGCTGTCGGGCCGGTTCGTGGCTGCCACAAAGACGAGCGCGTTTTTCTTCTCAAAGGCGGCCGGCAGACCATCCAGCTCCGTTAGGAACTGCGAAATGACGCGGTCCGACACCCCGCCGCGGCCCCGGTGACCGCACATACCGTCCAGCTCATCGATGAAGACTACACACGGGCTGGCAGCTCGAGCCCGCTCGAAAATGTCTCGTACCGCTTTTTCGCTATCCCCGACCCACTTCGAAAACACCTCTGGACCTTTTACGGAGATGAAGTTCATATGGCTCTCATTCGCCAACGCTTTTGCCAGCATCGTCTTGCTGCAACCCGGCGGGCCGTAGAGCAGGACTCCTTTCGGTGGAGTGAGGTTAAACTCCGTAAAGATCCAGCTCTGCTTGCCCAGGCACCACTCGACAACTTCGCAGAGGGTCCGTTTCGCCTCCGCACTGCCGCCGATGTCGTCCCATGTTACATTCGGTGCTGACACCTCAAAGCGCTTGAGCGAGGACGGGTGAACCACCGCTGCGGCAGCGCGCAGATCTGCGTCCTCTGGCACGACGGACTGACGTGTTTGAAACGCCTTCACTACGGCCGTCTCTGCAAGGCGGTGGACGTCGCGCTGTGTAAAACCGTGTGCCCACTCAGCCACCTCCCGCAGGCACTCGTCACTCACCCTCTGCAACGTGGTGGCAGTTCCCCCATCAGTAATCCTCTTGGCGCTGAGCTCAACGAGGCATGTACGCAGACACGCAAGACGCTCCGTCGGCCCTGCTGGCATCCCGAGCGACACCACGTGTTCACCAAAGAGTGAAGTACCAGTGAGGCACCCATCCAAACTGTCCAGCGACGGCGCGGATGCCACCACCCACACATCGTGGTGATGCTGCTGCAGGTCGAGCAGCTCCTCTGCGAGGGTGTGGGCGATGAGGGACATGGCCCAGCGCGAACCCGCTGACGATGTCTCACGGGCGCAGATGACGTGTAAATCGTCGATAAGAAGGACAGCAGGAGCGGACTGGCGTACTCGCTCGAAGGACTCCCGCAGTGCTGTGGCGGTGCTCACCTCGCTGCCCTCACCTTGGGGTAGTTCTTCCACTCGCACCCACTCGATGTGGCGGCTCCCGCTGACAGCCAATAAGCATTGCAGGTCTTTCGGTATATCTTGCGAAGTCAGCTGGCCTGAACCTAACTTCTTCAGCCAGCGGCTCTTTCCGGTGCCGGACTCGCCGACCACGAGCACGCACAGAGCAGCCTCCGGCGGTGCAGACGCTGTGTCCTTACCGAGTGTAACAGAAAGAGGAAGCGCCTCTCTAGCCAGACTGTCTGTTGCCCCACTTTCAAGGTGTAGCAGCGTCGCATCCGTGACCACTCCCCACGTGAAAGAAGAGGAAGGAGAGGGCGACCCTCGCACCGACACTGCGTCCGCTGCACTGCTGCAAGTACTGGTCAGCTTCACTACCTCCAATGTGAGTCGCTGCGTGAGCACGCGCTGGGTCGTCCGCAGGTGCACGTAAGCAATTTTGTGGTGCAGCGCGCGGCGGAACATCGCCTGCCAGTCCAGCGTCGACGAGAGAGACGCCAACACGGGTGGCGCGTCCGCTGCAGCACCCTTGCCTTCAGCGTTGTTGCTGCTGGATGAACCGTACGTGTCCTCTGGAGGAACGGGCCGCAATGTGAGGGAGGTGAGGACTGGGAGTCCGTGAGCAGCCTCGATGGGGACAGGGCTTACGCAGACGCGTTTATCAACCAACACAGCAGCCATATCGTCATTCACATACAGTTTTTCTGACGCAGCGGCGCCGCTCATCTGCCGCGCCTCCGCTACCACCTCGCTATAAGACGTCGACAGTCGCATTACGGCACCACTCAGCATACCGAGCTGATGCAGAAGGCGGGGCGGGGCCAAACACTCACTCGGGCCCAAGGCTGCGTCGATACCGATCTCAACTTCACGGACGGGTGGTGCTGCGGGGAACGACAACGATGATGCAGAAGCGGGAGAAGGTGAAGGTACAACCACATCCATCGCACTAAGCACAGTGCTGCCTTTGGATGCTGTGGACATCTTCTGGTGTGGAACAGGTGCAGGGATTTGTTTTTTTTGTCCCATTGGCACTTCTGACGGCTTGTCGCTCTTATCGGCCGTTGAAGCAACTACAGGTGACTCTGTGGTAAGAACGGTGGTGATTGCTGGTGCTGTTCGAACTGTTGTATGGTTTTTTCCCCTCACTGGCTGTCGGCAATTTTGCACTTCAGAAGACCGGCCCGGGCGTCCGCGAGAGGGCACAGCCGCGGCCGCAGCTGTGCCTGATGCGCGGGAATCAGTAGAGGCCGCGGAAGAGGCGCCAGAGCTGCTGGAAGGCGTTGCCGCCCATCGTGGGCCGCCGGAGCGGTTACGGGCTGGGGCGGCGGCGCCCGGTCTGCCCACGCGCACAAAACCCGTGCCGTCCGCGTTGGGTCGAATGGGAGGCACCAACCGCTTTTTAGCAGGCATAGTACCATTCGACAATCGAGTTGACGGATAATAAACAAGCTGAGAGGAAGGAAAAAGACAAAAAAATAGTGAATGTGAAAGAAGAAAAGAGAAAGAAAAGGGGATTCGCTTTGAATTATGACGTGTTTAGAGGGCGAAAAGAGGAGCTGTGCCCTTTACACCAAGGTGATTTCCGCTTCCCTCGTGGTCTTCTGTTAAATACATGGGTTGCTGTTTTCCTCAAGCACGACAACAGTGCGTTGCGACGTCTAGCAAACCAGAGCCTCCTTTCGCACTCCCACATCACACGTAATTAGAAATTAACGAGAGTATAGAAACGTGCTGTGGTCACACCTTCTATTGTGACCGTGAATGTGGAGGACAGATTTTCACACGTAAACACACCCTGCTACCGTGCTTAACCATCGCATGTACTTTAAAACCGAAGGGAGTCATAGAAAAGCACAGCAGTGCTATCCACTACTATGCTTCACTCCTTTTCATCACGGGTGATGTTCGCTCTCATCATGTTTTACCAGAAAAGTAATTGTTAGTCAACCGACAAAACAACAGCAAACAAGTGGCTTCATTTAGGCTTCATATCACACGTCAGCACAACTAGCTTGGTGTGTGTCCTTACTGCAGAATTTGATTTTTAAAGGCAAAAGCTAAACGCGAGAGGACAAAAAGAGAAAAAGAAACTGAAAACACAACGTTGGATGTCCCCCTTTTTTTCTTGGAAGTCCGACTCCGTACTGATCTTCAGTTTGGTTGAGCAATGGATATCCCGAGATGTAACGGCAGTTCTGCATCCCGTGACCACCCAAAGCCACCACCCTCGTATCGCAACTCTGCAGCGGTACACACCCAACTTCGTTTTCTTTGTTTGCTTTACTTTTTTTTTTTTAATCCGACAAACGAAAAAAACACTCGCACACAGGAGGAAACATGGCTATCAATTAAACTTTCAAGACAGGGAGAGGGGGGATTCGAAAAGAAAAGGAAAAAGCCGCATTCGTTTTTCGTAGCTTTTGTGTGCCGCACTTCCACATGACAACGCTGGACGTATACGTCCTCAGCGGTGAGGAGTGAGTGCGCGGGCGCCTTTGCGCGGGTCGGTGCAACCCCCTTCTTTTTTTTCCTTGTGAGAGCCGCTCCGAGCTTTCAGAGAAGAAAGACTCTGTCAATGAATAACACTTCGTCGAGGAGGGGGAGGGTGGTGCTCTCACTTTTTCCAGCAGCCCCCTTCTGCAAAATGTCTCGATAAGCATCGGAAAGTGACAGATAGACCGGTTAAGTTCTCAACACCAAACGTCACACGACCTCAAACGCGCAACCGTGCCAACTGCAACGCAAAGACACTCACTTACGAAAAACAAACACAGGAAAGCTAGTGCATTCTACGTCGTGCGTTTTTCTTAGAACAACCTCAAGGGCAACGGTAGACAATACCAGTAAACGAAGCAATAATCTGTGAGAAAAAACAAACATCCTCCACTAGAGCAATTAACAGAAAAAGGAGAACATCAGCTCTTGAGAACCAGACCGCGACACGAGTTATATAAAAACCACAGCAACTACCGTCGCACGAGAGGCATGACGAAACTTCACCGGAGGAAACTCTCAACACACCACAGAAAGTGGGAAAACACTAACAGAAACAATCGACTTTCTACGGCAAGGAAGAGCACGAAAAGAAAAAAATTTGGCACCCACCTACTTCTTCTCCTCGCTCTGCTGCTGCTCACCCTGATGCTGCTGCTGCTCGCCGGAGTTGCCGCTGTTGCCGCCGCTGTTCGCCGCAGCCGCCTGCTGGTACTCCGTGCGGCCGCACTCCATCACCGCCTTCTGCAGCTTGTCCGTCGCGGCGGACAGGTCGTCCTTCGACACGTTCGGGTTCTCCATCACCTTGCGCAGCTCCGCCACCAGCGTCTTCACGTTCTCCTTCTCCGCGTCGCTCACGTACTTCCACTCCCCAAGCTGCTTCTCCGCCGTCGTCAGCTGCGTCTCCGCGTTGTTGCGCACCTCCACAAGCTCGCGCTTCATGCGGTCCGACTCCGCGTGCGCCTCCGAGTCGCGGATCATCTGCTCGATCTGCTCCTTCGACAGCCCGCCGTTCGCCGTGATCGTGATGTTCTGCGTCTTCCCGGTCGCCTTGTCCTTCGCCGTCACGTGGCAGATGCCGTTCGCGTCGATATCAAACGTCACCTCCACCTGCGGCACGCCGCGCGGCGCCGGCGGGATGCCCACCAGGTCGAACTGGCCCATCAGCTGATTGTCCGCAGCCATCTCGCGCTCGCCCTGGTACACCTTGATGCCCACCTGCGTCTGGTTGTCCGCCGCGGTCGAGAACGTCTGGCTCTTCTTCGTCGGGATCGTCGTGTTCTTCGGGATCATGCGCGTGAACACGCCGCCCAGCGTCTCGATGCCCAGTGACAGCGGCGTCACGTCCAGCAGCACCAGACCCTTCACGTCGCCGCGCAGCACGCCGCCCAGCGTCGCAGCGCCGAGCGCCACCGCCTCGTCCGGGTTCACGCCGCGGAACGGCTCCTTCTGGAAGAACGTCTTCACCGCCTCGATCACCTTCGGCATGCGCGTCATGCCGCCCACAAGCACAACGTCGTTGATCTCCTTCAGCTCCACACCGGCGTCCTTCATGCACTGCTTGCACGGCGCAATCGAGCGTGTGATCAACTTCTCCGTGATGCTCTCGAACTTGCTGCGGCTGATGTGCATCTGGATGTGCTGCGCGCCGTCCGCGTTCGCAGTGATGAACGGCAGGTTGATCTCCGTCTCCATCGCCGACGACAGCTCGCACTTCGCCTTCTCCGCGGCCTCGCGCACGCGCTGCAGCGCCATCCGCTCCTTGCTCAGGTCGATCCCGCTCGTCTTGCGGAACTCCTCCAGGATGTAGTTCGACAACGCAAGGTCGAAGTCCTCGCCGCCGAGGTGCGTGTCGCCGTTCGTCGCCTTCACCTCGAACACGCCGCCCGCGATCTCGAGCACGGAGATATCGAACGTGCCGCCGCCCAGGTCGTACACCGCGATCAGGCTATCCTTCGTCTTGTCCATGCCGTACGCCAGCGCGGCGGCCGTCGGCTCGTTCACCACGCGGATCACGTTCAGGCCGGCGATCGTGCCAGCATCCTTCGTCGCCTGTCGCTGCGCGTCGTTGAAATACGCAGGGCACGTCACCACGGCGTTGCTCACCTTGTGGCCCAGGAAGTTCTCCGCCGTCTCCTTCATCTTCTCCAGCACAAACGCGCCAACCTGCGACGGCGAGTACTGCTTCCCGTTGCCGTCCTGCACCCACGCGTCACCGTTCGCCGCGCGGATGATCTTGTACGGCACGTTCTTGATGTCCGCCTGGATGTGCTCGTCGTCGAAGCGGCGGCCGATCAAGCGCTTCACCGCGTAGAACGTCGACTGCGGGTTCGTGATCGCCTGGCGCTTCGCCGCAAGACCCACCAGCTTCTCGTTACCCTTGAACGCCACAACGGACGGCGTCGTGCGGAAGCCCTCCGTGTTCTCCAGCACACGCGCCTTGTCGCCGTCCATCGTGGCGACGCAGCTGTACGTCGTGCCCAGGTCCACGCCGATCACGTCACCCTGCACCTTGTCGGAGGCGCGGCGCACCAGGCATGCAGCCGTGGCCGTGGCCGTTCCGCAAACGCGACGAGCGAACATGTTGTTTTAGGCTTGTGTCTGAACTTAAATATGAAAGAATTGTGAGTCTTAAGGAACTGTGGGTTTTACTGCTGTTATTGTTCTTCGCAGGATAGAAATCAGTGGCACACGTGTTATCACAGTGATTTCCTGTTCGTAGAGGTTTGTAGATCTAGCGTTCATACGCAGTTGTCAAGGATTAACGAACAAGCGGATTGTTTCGGTGTCGAGACGGGCGTGGTGTAGCAAGTGTTGGTAAAGAAAGTGGAGCGTGGAATGGAGAAAGACAGTTACGAGGAAATTGCTGCGTTGCGCTGACTCTGTAATAGTGACGGCACAGGCCTCTCCCACTTTCTTGATCGCCTTGTCTTTTTTTTTTTGCCGGTGCTAACGTGTGGTATTCTGTTGTTCTGAAAATAAAGTGATGTGTTTTTGGAGACACAGCTTTACGGAAGCCCTTCCCACCCCCTCGTTTGTAACTTCACAGTACTTAAGCTCAACATAAATTACTATTTGTCTGCAGAAAACAGGCAAGTAGGGATGCGTTACAGTAATGGAGTCCTTACCGCTTTCTACCTTTTGTGTATTGCGATGATGGTCTTCGTCGACGGATGTCAAGGGATTAAAGTGCTTCTTCGAGGTTGAGCGAAGCCGTGCAAAGAGAGCAAGGCGATGGTACGTAGCTGTCGTCGAAGGTAAAACTCAAGTGTAAGAATAAACGAGGTCATAGTCGTTTATAGTTGATGCACGATACGTGAAGGTAGAAGAACGTCACGCGAAACGGCGGCGAAGAACACGGAAAGCCACATCGGTTTCTTCTCTGGTCAGACACACACTGGTTATTACAGCCGTCGCAGTATATTATTCGCGAAGGAGCAAAACAGGACAAAAAGAAACTTAAAGCCCACACACATACTGCGGGGGAAATACTCACGAGGACGAGAAAAGAAGCACAAAACTCGTTTGAAGCGGAGGAGGTCTCGGGAGTGGCCAACAAAACAGTTAGATGGGTGTCTTTCGGGACGTAAGACAATAAGAGAGTGCTTTTGGCAGCTCATTCAAACAAACGTCACCTACATCATCAAAGTCTCTCTTATGCACGCGTTGAGATACACTCTTTCAGGCCGCTGAAGAGCGCGTCACATGGACAGCAGCAACACACACACACACACACGAAGGAAAATCTCTGTGAAACAAAAGCGAGGAAGTTACATACAACAGAAAATGCAATTAAGGCAAATGAAACAAGAAAAGGTAGGCGAATACACGCGAACATTTCTTTTTTTTTTATTTGAAAGGAGCAACAAGAAACGGATATGCGTACTTTACTAAGCCTTTGGCAAACACTCTCGCTCAAAAAGGACCATCAAGGCAACCGCAGCGCTAAGGGTGCAAGTCACTTCCATCATTTCGGCTCACGCTAAAGCCGCTACATTTAGATGGGCGCAGCGGTCGCATGAGAACAAAACGAAACCTAAGAGAAAGAGCAATAACCCATAAGACTAAGCGCACAGCAGAAGACATCAATTTAAAGAGGGACGGGAACAAGGTCAGGACGCAGCTTTTCTTCCCGAATACTGTGACGTCACACGCCGCAAACCTCAGAAAAAAGAGTATTAAACTCGAGTGCGGAATGGAAAAAGGGAGAAATCCCTCATCGCAAGAAGCAGGACGTAATGCATCTGATGAAACAACACCTCAGACCATGAACGTGAAGCAAAACCAGATGCGAAACTGCAGCCTCGCATCCTCCCATAAACGAGACAACTTGGTCGAAGTCCGCAAAACACGAATCGTTTTACAGAGGCGCACCCAGGAAAATCTCGAGCGATAAACGAGTTCCCCTATGCATCAAAAAGATCACCACCTGCAACGCCGCCCCAACGAGTTCAACACAGCACTTTTCATCGGGAAACGCCAAAGTCTTTTGAGCGTGGAGAAAAGATTCGAACAAGATAACCTCTCAGCCATTAGCGTTTTACAGAAACCGAACACGCGGGGGCTTCTTGAGTTGAACGACGCTGTAACATGGCTCCACGCGCAGCTGGTAATAGCGCAGCATACGCACCCGGTACCGCTCCCTTCCTATGGTGGTCGACAGCGCGGACTGCACACGGTGTAGGCTGGAGTTTACCTGGGTGTACTGCAACAGGGCCGTGTGAAAGTAGTTGAACACCGCGTGGATGCTACTGGCACAGTCAAACTGGGGTATGGCATTCACCTCCTCGATTACCGGGTCGAGAACACTGAGCTACATGTTCAAGTGCTTCTTCGGGGAAGGATTCGCGATACCTTTTACGCTCACAGAGCCCTGTACCGGATTGAGGTAGGACTTTAAAACCATACGTTAGGAAAAAGTCGAGCAACACTCTGCCAGCATCCGGGAAGTCGGAAGCCCTGTAGAAATTAACTAAAGCGAGTAACATAACTGCCTCCGCCTCCAGCCTCAGCATCGTGGGTGACTTCCCGCTGTCGTCGAGGATCTTATTTTAATTGAGCATGGCTAACAATTTATTAAGCACCGCACTGGTCTCCGAATTGGCCTCGACTTTTCCTGACAGCACCTCACTATCTCCGCCAGCGTCGCCTCCACTCTGTCGCCGTACCGGACACAGCACCGGTGGCCCGAGCGGGAGTCCTCAAAGACGGCGCACGGAAGATCGAGATCGTCGCGGAGGAAGTTGACCTGCGTGCCTATCTCACTCGCAGCCCCCATCCACTGCTGCGTCTGCGCTTCCGTCGGGTTGGTGGTACTGGTGGTGCAGAAGTGCAGCGTGACGCCCTTCGTCTTTTTCTGACCCGTTGCCGTGGCACCCATTGGTTGCAGCGACGCCCCGGAGCACACCTGCTGGAGTACCGCCTCCATATTGGCTACGCAGAATTGACAGGAAGCCTTCTCCTCTTCCATCATCGAGTTGAAGGTGTTGAAGCTGAGCACCTCGTCCGCGAGCTTCGACGGCACCACTCTGCCCACGCATCACGGCGGAGACGGTCGACATTGCTTCGCAAGCGCCTTCAGCAGAGGACGGGTGGGAATGAAAACCATCTTATCGAGGTCGACCGCGTGCAGCAGCGGTACCGAGCTCGTCGACGCATCAAGTGTGAAGCCTGTCGCATAGCCGCTGGTGCTGAGGTAGTAGCTGTTGTTGGAGCCGACGGAGGCATACGAACCACAGATACCGCCGTTGGTATTGCTGAGCGATTGGCCCCAGAGGCCGCTCATGTGTGGTGTACCTACGCAGCCGACGCGGGCGGGCGGTAGGCCTGCAGGCCTACCGTCACGCAGCCCTGTAACGCCATAGTGTGTCGCGAGCGGCGACGTCTCAAGGATGATTGCTGGCAGTACGCGTAGCTGCCGTCGTTGGAGACAATGACGACGCGGGAAAGGGAACGCGCATTGGGACTGCTGTAGTGGTGGTTGGGTTACATTCTATCCCCTGGCGAAGATTTTTGATTGTCTAGTTTGTAAATCTGCATTGCGTTTTTTCCTCCTTTTTAGTTCGTTTTCTGCCCTCAATGCATAGATGGGTTGTTGCAATGAACTCTGAGCTCACCTTTCTTGCTTTTTCCCCCTTTCAATGGCTCCCCGTGTGCGTGCCCGTTGTTGTCGTGGACGCTTAGGGTCCTCTGGGTGGAGAAGAAACTGTTGGCCAAAACGTAAGGAGAGAGGAACCAGAAGACATGGACAAACGCTGTTAGTTACGCGGTGCTTGACACCTCGACTCAGGACAAGTCTGCCTTACTCACATTAACTCCAAAGAGCTTGAACAAAGCGAAGTCTTGCTCGTCATCAAAGGGGCGGCGAGAAGAAACTAAAAACAAATTGACCTCGAAAAGGGAAGCCATCGGTATTTGCCTCCTCCACTCCAAATATGCAGCGCATCGGCAACGGAGAGTACACCTTGCGTTGTTTTCGGCTTGGCGAAAAGGGGAGACGGGTGTCTGCTTGCTCGGAGTAAAGAAACGGAAAAAAAAAGATTTGGGGCGTGTTTGAATCATGTGGCTGAGAAGTCAACAGCTAGAGTGAGAACATCGTAGAAAGTCATTCATAAGGAATTGAAAAGGAGGGTTTTGGAAACAACAAAGATAGGGTAGGTTAGAATCAAATACACGCCAACAACCCCATTCAAACCGATAGTATACAGAACAGAAAAGCAAACAGATTTTTTTATCATCACATCGAAGCCGAAAACGGGAAATTATGGGCACGGAAAACAACACAACAGCATATAGAACCAGAATAAAACGAAATGAGTGGAAGCGACAAAAACGACTTTTAAAGAATGCAGTTTTCCGGAGTGGACTGCAAACTGCGCCGAATCAGCGGAGCCGCCGCAATGGCGCGCACAATGTCGCTCAGCCGCACCACAATACAACTCTCCTCGGCCGACGGCGATGCCTTGTTGGTCCCACCCCCATCAGTCGCACTGGCGTTGCCCGCTGCCGCCACTCCTGCCGCCGCCGTCGCTGCTGGTGCCTTTAACAAATCTGGCTTACCGGATGCTGCAGCTGCGTTCACGGAGAGCTCGCGCACAACGATATCCGGCGTCTGTGGCTCGACTTCCTGAATTGCCGCGGCGACGTCCGCTAGCGTCACGACGCGATCACCCTCCTCCAACTTCGGCGGTGGCGGGGCCACCACCGTGGCTTTCACGCCGCCGATGCCGCGTGTACTGGCAGACGAAGCGCGGGACGTCATCATCGTCGCCCGCGCGCTCAGAGCCGACACAAACGATACGTACAACTCCGCACTCGCCCGGCACTCTTGCACCAGCAACACCTCCATAAAAGGATGGCTATCTCCGCAAAGGGTATCGACGCTAAACGTCGTCTCGACTCCCAGCGCAGCCCGCAGCTCAGCCAACTCCGAAGCGCTCTTCAGCTCCAATACCGGCTGCAGGCACTCACTCAACGCCTGCCGCCGCAGCCGCAAGCTCTGCTGCTCCTGCGCCAGTGCCCGCACATCCCGTCGCACCTGCGCCACCACGACGGCGGCATCCACAGCGACGCGAGGCGGCAGCACGCCGTGCACAGTCCACAGCAGCACGTGCAACGCATCGCTATGCCACTCCTGACCCTCCCCGTCGCGGAGAAGGTTCATCATGAGGTGGGCGACGGAGTCGTACCCTTTTAGGTCCTCCCGCGTGGCCAACTCCGTCTGTAGATACTCGTACAAACACTGCCCAATGCGATCGCTGTTGGTGGCCTTTGTTGTTGCACCTTCGTCGCCGCGCCGTAGTCCATCCTGCTGGTCCATGTAGGGCGGTAGGACATCGAGGAAGAAGTGGTAGACGAGAGAGACGGTGGTGGACGGCGGTACGGGGCGTCGTGAGACGATGCCGCTGGCCCGCAGGTACACCGGCACCTCCGGCCCGTAGCCAAGCCCGACAAGTGGCAGCGTCAGCGGAGGGGCGAGGACCGGCATGAAAACGTAGCCGTGCGAGCTTGTTGACGACGCCTGGAAGCCCTCACTGAAGCGGTGTTGCGCGCGGCGCGAGGCGCGGCGCTGACACGGGCTGCCTTCCACCGCCTTTGCAGCTGACGTAGTTGTGGTGGTGTTTGCCGCAGCAGCAGTTGCGGCCGTTGTAGGCTTCACCGATGCAACGTTCCGGTCTTTGCCTTCGCCAGCTTCAAGTGCGACGAGCGGGCTGTTGCTGAGGATCGAGTTTGCTCGCAGCGAAGAGCTACCTTCCTCAGTGATCTGCACAGAGGTTTGCCTCGTAGCGGATGGCTCCTGCAGATGGAGTTGTTCTTGCTGCTGCTGTTGACAACGTTGCTGCACTGTTTGCAACTGTGTCTCTAACATCCGTACGCGCTGGACTAAAAACTCCACCTGCAACGACGTCTCTTTTGGGCCCGTTACCGTGGGCAGCGACTTTGCACCCGCTACGCAAGCGGTAACTGCAGCAGCGCTACCTTTCCCGGCTCCTGCGGTCCCAGTTGCGTCGTCGCCTTCGTCGCTTGCGGTGGTGAGTGTGCCGACGTTCGCGACGTACTCGGCGAGCTCCGGCAGCTCTGCGTGCAGCTTCGGCCACGACGGCCGTGGTGTCAGCAGCGCACGCGACGAGGACGACGGCGATGACGAATTGGGACTGGAATTGTTCCCTACGTCCTCCGCCGCCCTGATAAAGTTAATTCGCTCCTCTTCAAGGGTGGCGAGACGACGCTGCATTACATCGAGCTGTGTCCCACGCACCGCAGCGGTGCGGCGCCACCGCCGCGTCAGCCGTTGCGCCGCTTCGAGCTCCCCTGCAAGGTATTCCTTCATGAGCTGGAAGTCTGTCAACGGGACAAAGTCAGCGTACTTCTTGCGGAAGAGCTGCAACTCTGCCTGGGCCTCGCCAGCGATGCGCTTGAACTCGTCCAATTCACTCACCTGTCCCGACACACCAGCGACAATGCGTTCGTACTCCTTCAAACGGCGGTCGCACTCCCGCACCGCGCCGATCAAAATGACGATCTTCTCGAGATCGTCCTTGCTGTGGTGCTCGAGGTCGTCGATGCGCTGATGCGCGGCGTCGAGCTCGCGGCGCAGCTCTAACGCGTCCGTCAGCTGCGCTGAGCGTGGCCGCTGCCGCACCGTCTTCTGCCGCTCCTCTTCTGCCAGTGTCCGTGTCTCTAGCACCGCCTCCATGCTCCTCAACTCCTCCTGCAGGTTGCTTACTTGGCTGTGCAACGTTGTCACAAGCTCCTGATTTGTACTGCGCTCTACATCGCGGACTGTCAGAGCTGCGTAGGCGTCCGTGAGGAGCTCCGCCTGCGCCTGGATGACGTTGTCGTACGCGCTTTGAATGTCGGACATGAGAGACGCGTAGGCAGGAAAAGCGGAGCAGAGAGCGCGGAAAGCCTCGCGGTAGGGACTCAGCTGGTCCAGCACGCTCGGAGCCGGCACACCGTTCGTCGAAGCGCTGGTGTTGCGGATAAGCTCACGTTGAATATACGCGTGTAGCTGTGTGACAAGCGAGGGGGCGGCTGCCTCGGTGGCGCGAGCCATACTACTGGGACCGCTATTAGTGATCGTCGAAGACAACAGTGGCGGGTGTACGTCGACTGACGCACGAGAATTGTCCGCATTTTTAGTAGTGATTCTCTTCTTGCTGCTGTTACTACCGTTGTGTTGAAGACGTTGTTTGTTACTAGACAAGGGATGTGGGAACGTCGCGGCATCGGTGGCGGTAGTGGCGGTCGCGGCAAAGTTCATTGTCTTCGCACCTTGCACCTGCCGGCCCGCGGTGGATTTCATTTTCCCCTTGAAGACCGGGAGTGTTCGCGCGGCGGCTGGCACGACGGGCAACCGTGTGACGTGTTGTTGTTGTTGTAGCCTGCGGAGCGAAGAGGTACAGACTTCATCGACGGTAGACGCACAGGCTGCCATGGGGTGAGTCAAGCTGCCTTCTATTGCAACTTTGGGATCAGCGCTTGTATTCTCAGCTGCACCGCAATCGCGAGCGGCCTCGTGGCGCTGCACTGCGTCGAGTTGCAGCAGGCGACGAGCGGAGGGGCCGATACTGGAGAGCGCATCGGGGAGAGTGAGGGAGGCGCACCAGTTTGTCCGTGAGTCGCTGTCACCGTTATTGTTGTGGTGGTGATGGTGGTTGAGACCGCCGCTTGTGCCGGGGTTCGCCGGCTCCGTCGCGGGCAGTGAATTGTAAAACCTGTCGTAGAGGTCTAGCGTGTTTTGTGGCAGCGGCCCAGGTGAGCCTGCCAGAGTTGTGTGGGTGGATGTGTAATTCTTCGCAACGGCATTGGTGTCGCGCCCAAGGCCCACCGCCTTCACCGCGGTGGGAAGAGAGGGTGAGGCAGAGTACTGCAGTCCAGAGACTGGTACAGTGGCGATGCGCAGATCACTCCTGTGCATTTCTGATTTATATATATATATATATATATATGTGTGTGTGTGTTTAAAGTATTATCTGGAAGAGGGAGTTTGTTTGGGTAGTAAACCGAGTGTGGAATGCGCACAAAACGCCGACCTCACGCCTACCGGCGGAAAGAGCAGGTAGAAGGAAAAAGCAGGTCCTTAAGGTTGCTTAAACAATGGCAACGCGGAGTGCTCTACCTCGTAGCCAGGACCCACATCATCAACCCACGCGTTTCAAGACGCGTCCGATTTCCTTCGCTAACCAGAAGGAGTTGTTGGAGTGTGCGCCCGCGAGTTCGCTTAAAGCTGTGTGACTGCCCAGGGAAAGTGCTTGCACACTTGGCCTCCAACTTAATTTCGTTGCACACGCGAAGGAACGCAAATCTTTCAAAACGCGAAACGCTTTTGCCTCAGTTGCGAATACTAACCACCTTAGCTTTTATAAGGCGCTCATGAAAGGGCCTCACAGCACATTACAGTCCGTCTTTGAACACTGACAACGTAACCAAACACATCCGGGCAAGAACGAGTAGAACAGAAGAAATTTGAGAGTCAAAAGACGCTATCGGGGATAAAAGTAAGGGCCAGCGCGTTGTGCAGACGCACACACACACACACAAAAAAAAAAAAGATAAATCAGAGGAAAAGAAATATAAAAAGAGGATGCTGAAAGAAAGTAAAAAGGGAAAGACGGTGAAGGAGAAACGTGAACGGAAACGGGGATCCAACTGCGCAACGCGGAGCTTTAGCGGACGGTTGAGTGCCTTGAAGCAACGAAAAGAAGGAGGCTCATTACCTCGCGTGAAGGTGAAATAAACGAAAAGCGAGTTGATTACCGATTGCCTCTCCACAAGGGCGTACTGGGTGGGGGGAGCGCAAAGACACAAGCCACGAGGGTAAAAGAGGAGCTTCACCAGTTGCAGTTGGGATACAGTAAAAACGGCCAACTGAATATATATATATATATATAGATAGATAGATAGATAGATATACATACACACACTACGTGCGTACAAAGCGAAAATACAAAAAAAAAGGAAACGAACGATGGAGTGGCACCAAAGACAACCAGCAACTCACCGAAAGAAACCCCATCCCCTTTTTTCTTCTTCACGGAAAATGCCTTCAGCGGGGACGAAAACAAAAGTGATTCAACACAACACCGCTTTACGCGGACCCGTGCGGTTTGTAACTCACACAGCACGACGAGAAACGCGAAAAACAACGAATAGCAATTGAAGCGCGTTTGCTTTTTGTGTGTGTTAACAGAGCTAGAATAACTATATCTTGTCTTTTTCATTGTCTTCTGCCTCACAGCCGGGTGAGATCGGTGGGAAAACAGATGCGAAACAGTAAACCACATTGCCGCGTTCACACTTAATATTGCACCTCGAAAACGGCCCACACGAGCCCGCCTTGGTTGGCCTGCACGAGGTCGATCGTCTCCTGAATGTCAAAGGACTGGATGGGGTCGTTCACGTCTGCCGTAGTGGAAACCAAGCTGGCAAGGCTCTGCTCCATGCCATCGGGAATAACCGGCGCAGGCGCCTTCGGCGGCAGCCGCGGCTGCTCGTCAAAAGCTTCAGCGTTGTTCTGATCAGCCTCCATGGAGTGACGCAAGTTGTCGACGGTGAATATGGCGCTGTCAAGCATTCGGTCCTTCGTATCACGGTTTTTTTGCTCCCGCGGCTTAAATGCGCTCTTGCATTTATTTATGATCTCCTGCGGCTTCAGGTCCTGGCGCCCGACCAGGTAGATCTCATAGCTGAACGGGGCCAGCATCTTCGCCATGGCCGGATACACACCCGCACCTGAGCCGCCCCGCACCGCCTTCAAATTGCTACCAATCCACTGGAAGAAGATCACGCGACGCTGCCGCTCCTGGCCGGTACTAAAGGACAGGCGGAACAGCCCAAAGAGCCACGAGTCGTCAGGCAAGTTATTCACCATCTCAAAGATGCCGTTGCGGCCGTAGGCGCGCACTCTGAGCAACTGCACGTCATTCTCAAATACAGCCCAGTTGATCGAGCCGTTATCCTGCCGCAGCGACTCCAACACGCGCTTCGTCCGCTCGCAGTTGTCGATAGGGGTCAGTGGCCGCTCCTCCTTCGGTGGAGGATGCACCGGCCGCAAGGGCACCTTCACGTTAGGCCCCGTGTCGCGTCGGCCACGCTGCGCCACGGCGGCGGCCGTGCTGGCGATCGTTTTTTCCGAATGCATCATCTTCTGCTCCTCGGCGAGGCGGTCGCGGTACTCCTGCCGAATCTGCTCCATCGAGAAGACGCCGTTGTCGGTCACAAAGGTGTCCTTCATCTGGCGCACGAGCGACTCAAAGGATAGGGAGGCCTTGTCGGTCGTCGAGAAGCCAGGAACGCCACGTATATTCTTCGTCGTGAAGTTGGTGATCTCATTGATGCCCTGACCACGCTTTACGACGCCACATTTGGGTCCGATGTACTGGACATAGATGAACTTGTTGCGCTTGAAGGTGCCGGAGCCGACAGGGAACTTGGAGAAAAGCAGCTGCACCTTGCTCTCGTCGAGGTGCTGAAGAGCATTGTCGATCTCGTCCGTGCCGCGCCACACACAAGCAACTCTAGGCATATTGCTCACGAATGGACAGTTTGTTCTTGCTTTACCGTCTATGTTAGTACTATTGTGCCGAGCAAGTGAGACAATATGCTACGCAGCTGTACTCAGTAAACCGACAAGCAAGCACAAAAGGATGGTGAACCCTGAGCGATTAAAAAAAAAAAAACCAGCTAAGGCCAAATCCACACAGTGGTGAGCTGTGACCGCTCTAGTCGACAGTAAACCAGCGATGAGGGTGGACACCTTATAAAGAAACAAGTTTTAAAAAAAGAAAAACAGAAGTGCCGGAAGGCGCCCACAGTAAAACCCCAAGAAACGGCGGAAAAAAAACTGATAAATCAGAGAAGCTAACAATGAAAAACCTAAGAGAGAGAGAGAGAACGGGGGAGACAGTAAGTGCGCCTCAAATCGACAAGTTATTAAACACTATACAACCCCTAATTCGCAGCTGCAGTGCACCACGGCGTTTGTGTGTTGTAGATATGTATTCACGTACCTCTGGATGTACTAAATGTGTAGGCTGCGGAGAGAAGAATAAGTAGAGGATGGAGAGAGGAGGATAGCAAAGAAAGCACTCTCTAGATGAAACGTTTTATTTAATCACGTGTAGATCTTTTTTGTCGTTGCTGTTCGACATAAAAGGACTCATCCTTGCTTTTCACTTAGGTGCTACAGTGCCTGCGAAACCCTGCCGCAAAGCTGAGATCGAGGTCACACTCGCATAGCCCGGATTTTTTCTCTGTCCACCGTTAACAGAGTAGTACACGAAGGGCATGAAGCGAACGCTAAAATTAAATACGAAGCATCATACGTCTTGCTTACAGAAGCTTTCTACCGAAGAAGAGCGCTCGCCATGTAGGGGAAAAGGTACGAAGATCCACGTACAAAGCCGGAGACGTATTTCAATGCAACTCCCTTATTTTGTCATTTTTTGTTACTTCCGTATAGTGCAAGCACGGCGGCACAAACTCCCGTTCTAGTGAATCGCTTTCCAACATGGAGAAAGACAGTTTCACTTTTGGAGGAGACTTCTGAGTCGTGGACTCACAACACAAGGAGCTAACAACAGTAAAAAAAAAAAAGGTGGGTTGTTTGACCTTAAGATCAGTCTGCTTCAACAATAGAGACGCTATTTCCTCACCCAGAAAGTACGAAAGCTACCTATAGAAATGCCCTCTCTCTCGTTCCCTACTCCACAAATAGTGAGGTGAATTGCAAAGGAAGAACAACACCGCTGAATGGAATTGAAGAGCGTCCAGCGGCGAAACACACGACAACACGCACACGGCGACCAACTGAACGAGGGATCAAAAAACCAGGCTTACAAACGGCAAAGGCTCCTCCTGTTCAAAAAAAAAAAATATATATATATACGTACTTAACAAGCAGCATCAATATGTATACGTATATATATATACATATACATATACATGCTGACTGTCACTTTAGGCAATATTAATTAAAAAAAAAGAGCGCGAAAGCCCTTTTCCCACAAACAACTTTTTTCTTCTTTTACTTTCGTCTCTAATTTTCATTCTTACGTGGGCAGCCTCCACAACCCTGGTGCTTTTGTTGTTGTTTTTTCTCACGAACTGTGGAGCTGGCGTTCGTTCGGCGGTTTTGCACCATGCAACGAAACACACTTGCTGAACAGAGAACGCAGCTCTACATTTCATATCAGACACTTTGGCCCCGTAAGTCAAATGAAACAAGGGAAGACACGTTCTGATGGAAAGAAGAAAACAGAAGCACATTTTGAAAACCAAAACAGTGTAATTTAAGAAAAACACTCAAAAGGCAAGGAAAAGGGAATAGCAGAACTCTGTGAGCCCCAGTTTTGATGTTTCTTCAAAATAAGAATCCCTCCTTCAGATAAGAGGTGAGCGCGCAAGTGCCTGAAACACGAATGAAAGACCTTTACGCACAACTACCAAAAACGAGGAAAAACGCACACGATACAAAAGAAGGAAAAGTCAAGAAGAAAAAGGGTGTCTTCATCAAGCTGTGAGTGGCACAGACTATGCGTATTTCTTTTTCTTTTCCTCTTGCATCAGCTTAGAGGTCCTTCTTGTTCCTTATCTCGTTCAGCTGATCCTCCACCTGGGCCCTCTTCGCACCCGCCTTGGTCTTGAGGGTGGCGAGGTACTTGTCAACCGCCGTCTGCGCCTTCTGCAACGCGTCGTCGATCTCCTTCTTGTTCTTCTCGTAGAGGATCGGCACAGAGAAGGAGAGGATGAGGCACACCAGTATCAGCGTCGTGTCGCTCATCCAGTTGCCGAGGAAGGCGTTGACGATTGTTGCGACGAAGAACTTGGACGACGAGGAGAAATCGCGCCACGTGATAAGAGCCACCGCAGCGTCGACTCCCTTCGTCACGTGCGGGCGAATCGATTCGTAGGTGCGGTCCATCCTCGCGCTCACCTCCTCGGGAGAGAGCGGTGAGACGCGCTTCGTTAGAGCCGCCGCGCCGCCCGCAATGAGGGCAATCGTCGTGAGACGCGCGATGAAGGTCGTGAGGGTGTACCCAAAGTAGACGTAGATGAACCACACAACGAAGATCGAGCCGGCGACGATGCCAGAGGCGACGGGGCGATGCCACGCCAGGATGTCCCTCGTCGTCGCGCCGCGGAACTGCTTGCTGATCGAGTCCATTCTGAGAGTTGGGGAGGGAAGTTTTTTTTTTTTGGTGCGCACGTCCCCGTAGGATGCAGAGGCGGAATAAAAAGTGCAAATGAAGAGAAGGAAAAATAAATAAAAATGCGCGGTTGCCTGCAGAATTTGTAAAGTATGTAAAATAAGCGAAGGCAAAGGACTGACCACTGAATAAAGAGGCGCGAACTACAGTGAGAAGTTGGTTGAGGGGGCGCTTTGTGAAAACACGTTTTCAAACCCTGTTTACCGTGAAGCGAGAGAGACAAGGGAAGTGCCGCAAAATTTTGTCGAGGCACACAAGCAAAAAAAAAAAACGAAGAGAAAACTCAGCAAAAAGGAGGAATGGGGAATAAAAGAAACCCAAACTAACAGCTATCATGGCACAGAAGTGCTTAGTCGTCTCCACGGTGCAACACACGTAGCTTCAAAGGGGACACAGAAGTACTTTTTTTTCTGAGCGTGTTTGCTTGTGTGCTCCAATCCATGAATGCAGCCGCCGGAGAAACGCGTTGGCCACTTCATTGCTGTTGTACGGCTAGCGACTTTTCTTGTTGTCTGTACGTCACTCGGTAGAGTGCGTGAGGGTGGAGAACACGAAATTAGAAAACTGCATAACGCAACAAAACCAGAACCTCTTTCAAGGGGAGAACGATAAGCAACCATGATCGATAGGTTTCACAGAGCCTTGGAGGTGTAGGGCACCATCCCTTTGCCGTCCTTCAAGAACGTCGCCACCGTGCACGCCGGTGCCACATCGCGTGCGTCGCACCACCGCAGGTAAAAAGTGCTTCTTGGCATGTTCATGGCCCCAAAGTGCTTCTCGTAGTCCGCCATGTACTCTACGCGGAAGCCCCAGTACCACAGCGCGTATCCGCACTGCTGTAACGCCTCGCCGAGCAACTTTGTCAAAAACGTGCCGAGGCTGTCCTTGCACCGCCGCAGGGTGTACATCGTGTAGTCGTGGTAGACGCTGCCGATGGCCATGCCGCAGCAACCGGCTACGACTTCACCAACCGACTCGTCTACCAGCTCGACACTTATGAGCTGCGCGCCAAACGTACCACAAACTGACCCTTTCGCTTCGTCGTCGTCGTCGTCGTCGCCACAGCAGCAGCAGCAGCGACCCATTAACCGGATGAAGGTGGGGTTCAGCCATGAACTCCCGTGGCGGGCGAGGTGGTAGTTGTAGGCGCGCAGCAAGCTCGCCATCACACCCGTCGCCTCGTCGCGCACGACCACCGTGTACGTGCCGGACTTGATGATACGACGCACTCTGCTGTGTCCACGCCAAGGAAACAGTGGCTTTCGACTTTCCACACCCAAGTTCTCTTTCGCCGCCTCGATCGAAACATTGCAACCCGAATCTGCTTGCTGCGTTGGCTCGCCTTTTTCTTCGGTACCATTGAGAAGAGAGTCCTTGGTGGCTTGTTGCGTGCAAGTCCGAGAAGAAGTGAGGTCTAACACGTAACGCTCATTTCCGTTTGGAAGGAGAAAAAACAACAGCGTGTCTTTGGGACTGATCGACACTGACTCCGGCAGCGTGAAGAGTCCATGGTACCAAAAGCGGTGCATAAACGGCAGTGCCGTCCGTGCGTCCAGCAGATTTGTTGGCAGGTAAAACAACAGATTGCTTTCTCCTTGAGCGGTGATGCAGTCCACAAACTCAGGGTGAAAGAGCAGCGCTCCGTGCTCCACGATATGCTGGACCTCACTGCGCAGGTCAAGTGGAATGTTGAAGTCCGGCGTGCTGAACGTGAGTTGGGTAGCTTGCAGCGCAGTCGCGCTCTTCTGATCCTTCTTTCCTCCCACCGCCGAGAGCGTCACCTTGTAAGTGGTGGCGTGGTGGAGACACCACAAAGAAGCAACGTAGTACACTTCGGTCGTGAGCTGTGCGTGAGCGGGCAACTGCAGCGTCTCTGGCGCTGAAAAGGCCGTCTGCAAGGCGGTGCGAGTGGTGGAAATAGCAGTGCGAGGCAACTGAGCAGCCAGGAGCGCAGCGCTCCCCAGCGCCACCTCTTTCGCCTTGGTCACGTCGTCACCTTTCCGTTTCTGTGTTGGGGCAGCTGTTCTTGAGGGAAAGTGTGACAAGGTATCGGCGTTTTCGACAGCGGACACCTCAAAAAAATGCGTTGACACGAAAGAAGCCCAGTTCAGTCCGTAGTAAACAATGTACGTGTTTGAGGCATCTGTGACGGTAGTGTTGTGTGCATGACATTTCCCAGCGCCTTTCTGCTTTTTTGACGGAGGCATAGTTCTCACTTGTGAAGGTTGTGTTAGAGACAAAGGTGTTAGTATGTGTCCTGGGTTTTAAATAAGGAAGAAGTCCAGAAAATGTAAACATGTGCCATGTGACGAATACTCTGCAATGAACAAGCAATCTACAAAACCAGACACACAAAGCGGAAGCAAACAGAGAGGCTTTGGCTAATTCACTTTTAGCTTCCGGGCACTGCGGTATTTTCTGCGGAAATCCACTACTTTTATTTTGGGGTCGTACGGTGTGGATTCACTGAAACCATTGAAACGAATCGTTTTTTTTTATTCGATTTTGTCGTGGCGAACGCAAGATCTGAGCGCTTGCCTCTTTGCTCCCAATGCCAACATTGCCGCATGACCAGCGTCTATTCTTTCACTTTCGTCGCCCTTTCCCCTTTTTCATATTGTTGTTGTGCGTGCAGCACTCCAGTTTGGGCAGAACTTACAATAAAGGCTCACCACGCCTTACACTGTGGTACGCACAACACCATGGACCCGCCACAGGAAGTGCGTAAGCATCGCGCCGCCCAGAGGATTGACAAGCTGAAAGAGGAACGAAAAACGAATACGAAGTCGAGTCATCAAAAACGAGGGTGGAAATGGATAGCACGTTGAATCCGTCCTTGCAAGCCACCTTTTTATATAGAAGACAAGGTAATTGTGCGCTATTCAAATTAGAGGTATAGGTCTTAGAAAGGGTAATTGAAACTACGAGGTGAGCGATCCCTTGTTACGTGAAAATATGAGTGAGGAAGAGCAAGTGTGTAGCCCGGTGGTTGGGAGAGCCGTTACCGTCGGTCTAACCATCAAATTGAAACACCCTTCCCTTCCGCTCACTTTATTCCTTCTCAAGAAAAAAGCTGAGAAGAAAAAAAAAAACGACATACAACAGAGCGTCGGTATCGTACATCACCCCCGTTTTTCCTCACCGCCGTTTAAATGCGCTGCACCTTTTACGACAGTCCAACCACCTTTCCGGTCTCGCAGTCGATGTCGATGTTATAATACGCGGGCCGCGTCGGCAAACCAGGCATGGTTGAAATGTCACCCAGCAGCGGGAAGACGAAACGCGCACCACAGTTCACACGGACGTCACGAATGGGCACCGTAAAGCCAGACGGCGCCCCGCGCAGGTCGGGGTTATGAGAGAAGCTATACTGCGTTTTTGCCATGCACACCGGGAAGTCGCCGTAGCCCATCTTTTCAAAATCGGCGAGCTTTTTTTCCGTGTCGTTGAGGTACTCCACTCCGGCCGCGCCGTAGATCTCGCGACACACCGTCTCGATTTTCTCCTTGAGGGAAGCGGTGTTGGGGTAGAGCAGCCGGAAGTTCGACGGTGTGGTCTCCGTCGTTTTGATGAGCGCTTTCGCGAGGTCCACCGCGCCGGCGCCGCCCTTCGACCAGTGGTTCGTGACAACCACATCGGCCGCCCCGCCTTCCTGCATCGCCAGCTCCCGCACCAACGCCAACTCGGCAGGTGTGTCACTCGTGAACTGGTTCAGCGCCACTACCACCGGCACGCCGAACTTGCGGATATTCTGGATGTGCCGGATGAGGTTGCTCATGCCGGTGCGCAGCGCCTCAAGGTTCTCCTTTGACGCGTTCTTCGGCTCGATGCCGCCGTGGAACTTCAGCGCGCGTACCGTTGCGACGAGCACCGCAGCGTCTGGTTTCAGCCCACTGGTGCGGCACTTGATGTTAAAGAACTTCTCACACCCCATGTCTGCCCCGAAGCCGGCCTCTGTCAGTACGAAGCCGTCGCAGCCGGCGAGCTTTAGGGCGATGCGGTCGGCCACAATGCTGCTGTTACCGTGGGCAATATTGCCGAAAGGCCCGGCGTGTACTAGCACCGGCGTGCCCTCGAGTGTCTGCATGAGCGTCGGCTCCACCGCATCCTTCATCAACACCGTCATGGCACCGGCGCAGCCGACATCCTCGGCTGTCACGGGGGCGCCGGCTTTGCTCCTCGCGACTTGAATTGCTCCAAGTCGCTCCCGCATGTCACCGAGGTCGTCGACGAGAGCCAATATGGCCATCACCTCCGACGCGACTGAAATATCGAAGCCGGTGCGGCGGCTGAAGCCCTTCTCCGCCTTTCCAAGCCCAATTTCAATGTCGCGCAGCAGGCGGTCGTTGACATCAGTGACACGGCGCCATGAGATAGTGTCGGGGTCTACATCTAGCCGCGCAAAGCGTACCCGCTCCTCCTCTGTCAGGTCCTTTGGGTCCGTCTTGTCGATGCCGAGCTTGCGCAGGCGGCGCTGCATGATCGGGGTGAAGTCTTTCAGCTCATTCGTCAGGCGACGGTACAGCGGGGCGTCCTCCTGTGTACGCTCGTGGAAGATGCGAGTGTCTAGCGCGGCGGCGAGGAGGTTGTTGGCCGCTGTGATGGCGTGGATATCGCCGGTGCCGTGCAGGTTGAAGTCTTCCATTGGAATCACCTGGCTGTAGCCGCCGCCCGCCGCCCCACCCTTAATGCCAAAGGTGGGACCCTGGGAGGGCTGTCGGATGCAGGCGAAGCAGGGCCGGTTCAGGTGCGCGCCGAGAGCTTGGGCGAGGCCGATGGTTGTGGTGCTCTTGCCCTCACCGAGTGGCGTCGGGTTCATGCCAGCCACCACAACGTACTTGCCATTCGGACTACCCTCCAGCCGCTGCAGGATGCTCAGCTTCACCTTTGCACGGGTGGATCCGTAAGGGTTCAACTCCGAGGGAAGAATACCGGCGGACTCGGCGATGCTGGTAATGGGCAATGGCTGCACGCTCTGGGCGATCTCGATATCCGACGGCACCGGGACGGCACAGTTCAGCTTTCGGGCGGTCATGGGGAGGATGTGAGAAGGAATAAGAGTTTCTTTAAAAACCGACGGAGCAAAACAAAAACAACAGTACAACGTCTCTGTTGCTTTATCCTACACAATGACGGTGAAGGAGAAAAAAAGACTTGTGAAAATGCAGCTGCGCTTAATTGAACAGTGCGTGTACGTGGTTCTTTTGTGTGTAAGAAGAAATGGGAGAGAACCAAACTGCTGGAGTAACGTTCACAATGATGAACCGGAGAAGCAGTTGAGGGTGACAGAACACCAATCAGTTAGAAAAGAAGGGAAAAGGTTGCGCTGAACTTTAAGAATTCACTCAGAGGTCCGAAAGAGATAAGCAAAATGAGTCAAACAATACAATAAAAAAAAGAACTAAGCAAGATACGCCACGCGTAAAAAATTCATCGCGAGAAAGATGGGAACCCACGAAAGAGGAAATTCATTTGTCAGTTGAAGAATGAGGGTTAGCAACAGCGAAGCAAGGAGGCGGCGAGCAAAGAAACAATAGATCGAGATCTTCCTCATGGACTTCCGTGCTGCAGTGTAGGTTCTTTTTTTTTCGGTCGATTCGCCACTGTCTTTGTCAACGGGCTATATTTCGACTCTTCCGCAAACGCGGCTAACGCCGAGTAGACATCACTTCGACGCACTGAAAAGAGGAGAGTTGCCGTGTGGAAGGTGACAGAGGCGCAGGGGCTGCAGTAAACGTGGCCGCGGAATTACTCGATGGTCAATCGAGCAGTGAAGCGGTCCTTCTGCGAACGTCGTTCGTGTGTAGTATAAACATACGAAGTTGGACCTTTATCTTCTTTGACTTGTTCGCTTTTATTGTTGCTTCGGTGTGTTTGGTTACTTGTTGTTGTTTTTTAATATGATGTTCTTTTTCAGTGTCTTTTTCCTCTTAATCGGAGCTGCTCGTAGACATATATATAAACGTGTGAACGTGAGATTGAAGGTAGCGCCGCGCGGCTCAACTTCACTGATGACTTGAGTTCCCCAGCTGCTACCTGTTCTTTTTTTTTTTTGGGAGGGGGGGAGTTTTTTGTATCCACGACATTGAGGTGCTAGCTGCCTTCGCGAGCTTTTTCTTGAAGAGCGCAAATCACTATCGTACTATTTCAGGAAGCCGACCAGCAAAAAAACTCACTCAGATATTGAAGTGCAGCCTCACAAGTCAAGTCGCCACAATTGTCCGATTTTTGCTTGTACGTGTAGCGCACACGTGTTTCGGGGAGGACACTTACAGCTGGTGGTGGGGCGAGTGAACAGAGAACGTGGAAGACGCACACCGCTGGAGAGGGAAGAGAAACGCATAGACGGCGGGATTTCAGACAGGCGGGAAAAACTGCTTTTACGCTACCGCTGGAAGTAAATTCTGGCTCAGCTCGGCGCTGCATATTTTTTCTTTTTCTCTCCCTCACCAATAGCCTACTTAGTAATTCCCACGACCGCGCCCGCGCCCGCGACCGCCGCCGCGGCCCATCGCGTACGGATTGAAACCCTGGCTCATCATCCCAGCTAGCATGGCCAAGGTGGCCACCTCCTGCTGGATCGAGTTGCCGCCGCCGCGGCCGCCGCGTAGCATGTAGCCACCGCCGCCGCGCGAGGCGCCGCGCATGAAGCCGGGGATGTTGTCGCGCTTCATCGCAACTCTCAGTGGCTTTCCGTGAAGCGACTGGCCGTCCTTCAGCAGCGCGGCGTGCGCCTGCTCCCCCAACTCGAACTCGACGTAGGCCATTCCCTTCGGATTGCCCTGACGGTCTTTGAGCACCGTCACGCGGGAGATGGCACCGCACGACGCGAAGAAGACGCGCAGGTCGGCCTCCGTGGTGCGGGTGTCGAGGTCGTTAACAAAGATGGATGTGTTCGTCTTTGCTGCACCGGCCTGCGCAGCGGCCGCCACCGCCACCGTCTTGCGCGTCCCCTCGTCTTTCGCAGCGGACTCCTGCAGCGTCCTCAGCTGAATGTCCTCCTGGAGGCTGTCTACCTGGCGGCGGATCTCCTCCAACTCAGCTTCAGCGTCCACCTCGACGTTGAACTGCACCTCCGCTGGCTGCACCTCCTTCTCGTTCCGATTCGATGACATACTGTGAAAGCTGATGCTAGTGTGTGTGTGTGTGTGTGTGTGTGTGTGTGTGTGTGATGCTGATACTACTGTAATGCGACGCAGGGCAGGTGGTACTTCTCCTTTTTGATGCTGTCGTTTCGCGCAACAAAGCAGTACGCAAAGGACGCGAAAACGAAAAAGCTATTTTGTCAATACTGAAGATGACAGATGAAACAAAACACACACATAAAAAAAAAAATGTGCAACCACCTTGACGACACTCAGAAAAAGCACCGCAAATGCAGAATACTTCCCTTCACGGTTGAAGAAAAAAGGGGGGCACGTAGTTCCGGAAAGGAATCGCACGTCGCATTCCGCAGTAATAATAGAAAATAGTTAATATAAGAAGTCACAGGGAAGGATGGAAAGAAAATTAAAAGAAGCTTGGTTTGAGCCCGCTCAGAAAACTCTCGCGCCGTCAAAAATACCCTCTTACCTTTTTTTTTCTTTTTGAACTATCACTACTGCAAGCATTTTAGTCAGAGTCGCAGGTGATGTCTTCCACAACGTCCAGGGTGTCGCAACCCCGAAAAGACAGTGGGCACACGAGCCTCAAGCCGCATCGGCACCGCTGAGGAGTAGCACTTCTAATGCAAGCAGTACTACTCGCGCGCAGTCGTGTAGACATGCCAAGCTTAACCTTCAAACGAGGTTGCTGTTACCGGACTCTGTAAACGATGTCAGGGACGAGAAAGGGGAATACAACACTTGCAAGCAAAAGACAACTGTACATGTAAGAAGCACGCCAACAGTGGAAAAGGAGGAAGATTAGTTGGAAAACACAAGGCAAGCACCCCTCTCCCCTCAGACAAAAACAAAAGAAGACACCGTCAAAGCAGAAGGCTGATTTGGGTTCTTTTCCAATTTTTTGAGGAGCAGACGACAGAACATAGCAAAACCGTCGACGCTGTAGCTAAATTACATGCGTGCGTTCCAGACCTCCTTACGGGCAAATGGCATAATTTTACTGGTATACACGCAACAAATTTCGAAAACCAAAGAGTGGTAGAGAAACAATACGCAGTGAACAAAACCAGCGGATGTGTAGAAGAACTCAACGGGTACTGTACATGTTCTGAAGCTGCGTGATGAGGTGGTCGTCTAGCGTGCGTCGCTCCCAGTACTCCTCCTCTACGAAGCGGCCTAGATTTTTCCGCATGTCAGGACGCGGTCTACCCTGCAGCGTCACTGCCAAGCTTTCCTCATACCGAGCGCTGCGGGAGCCATCCGGGTGGTAGAGACTGTAGCACGCGGTCAACGCACACTTTTTCGCCGTATGTGACAGCCCGTGGCCATTCACAATACCATGTGGCCGCGTCGGCTGCAGCCTCCGCCCACTCTGGTTCGCATCGCGGTGTACCGGCGAAACTTGATTCGACGATTCGCCCACTTCACACGCCACGACATGCTGGGGCCTGTCGGCGGATCCGAAAGAAGCGGCGCAGAATCGGTCTTCGTCTTCACCACCGTCGACGCGCCAGTCGGTATTCTCCCGCTGTAACACAGGCACAGACAGCTGCGGCAGCGTGTAGTGCTGCAAGTGCTCGTGAGCAAAGTCGCCATCTGGCACCCGCCGTGGTATCTCACTCGCGGGGATCAGCGCCGCTTCGTACAGCATCTCCTGGTACTCCACAAGGAAAAGCTCCTCGTAAAGCCGCAATGGTCGTGTTTGTGGACGCATGGTGCCCTGCAGCTGTTCGTCCGCCAGCTGTAGAAGGTGCATACGCGCAGCGTTGGCGTCGGCGAACGGCTCGCCAGGGAGCACTCGGTGATGGGTCACAAGAAGCTTCTCCTGATCGCTCAGCTGGATGAACAACTCGAAGCCGCGCAGCCGCGCGCACAGACGGGGGCCGTAAAGCAGAAAGTTCTCAAAAGAGAGGCTTGACTTGCCTTCGCAGTTCTCCCACAAGAAGTCAATGCCCTCGCGGCGCGCGGCGCCGCACGGTGTGAAGAGGACCAATAGGTCGTACACGTCTTCCGCGCTCATCGCATCCTTGTTCTTCGCCAGCACTCGAAACACGTGACGGCATTCCTGCAGCGCTTTGCTCTCGATGCTGCTGTTTTGGCGGTACTCGTCCAGCACAACGGGAAAGTCGATCGCCTGCAGCGCGTCGCGCAAGTCAAAGCCGTAGGAATCGTGGTTGACATGACTCACCAGCTCTTTCATCGAACCATCACACGTGCACATGATGATACTCGATGCATCAGGTGCCTTTGCTGGCACAAGAGCAGCGCTGCCACCGTTGTTGCAGACAGGGCAGTTCGAGGCAATAGCTGGGGTCGACGAATATCGTTGCTGCTGCGTTTGCCTGCTTCCTGAGCCCGCTCGGCTGCTGTGCAGCTGCGCGGTGTGTGCGATGGGTGGCATCCACCACACAGAGTCACTCACGGAGCGACGCTGCAACAATGCAGCGGCGGGCTCTTGCGCAACGGAGTTGCCACACACGCGATCCACTTGTGGTTGTGGTAAACCACGTAGCGGCAACTCCATCGCGTGAATGGTCGATTTTTGGTTCGCTGGGACTTTCGTCATGGGTACACCGTTCAACGTGAGGCTCGACGTGTGCACATGTGATGCGACGTCGTCCGCGCTAGCTTCGGCACTGGACACTGAAATAAAAGGATCAGCAGCGCCAACACCGGTATGCAGCGGTGTTAACTTACAGTGGTTGCTGTAACGGTTGAAATTCGCATGTTGATTCGTCTTATTCTTCGTATAATTCCCAAGACTCTTCAATTGCTGTGATGCGTCGCTCGTTGAGGACGCAGGAACCTGAGACGAAGGTGTGTCGCTCTCCGCGGCTGGCTGCGAGGCCGCGGTGACGGCACCGCCGTGGCAGTCGGACGCCTCAGATCGTTGTACCCGCAACGCGCTGGAAGCGTAGAACACCGATGGCTCGTACGCGTAGCGCTCCTCCACGTCACGGTTGCATCCATTCGTGTTTTTCTTAACGGCAGCGTGCGGGGACGAGTAACGATGCGGGACGCTCTCCGATGGTGGTGGGAAGTGGGGGGCATTCGCGCTGAGGACGAGGTCGTCTACGTTGCCCCGCGCGTGCCGCTGCTGTAGAGCATCTGTGACGTGGCAGATGTACGAGTCTGCCGAAGACTGCGGACTCTGCATTGTTGTTCGCGATGGCGTGTGTCTGCAAATACGAGTGTGTTTTGTAAGACTGCCGTCCTTCAAATGGGCACGTTGTTGATGTTTGTGTCTGGGAATCGTGCTGCAAAGCGGCTTTCAAGGAGAACATGACAGGGGAGGAAACGAATAGAAAGAGTTGATGAAAGCAAACACAGTACTAACTGAGGGAATTAGGGTACAATGGAGGTTGCTACGTGCGTGCAATACAAACTTTGGTGCCAGGCAAACAAAAGGGTAACGCGTTTGTTGGGAAGAAGCATCAAATGTAAAATCTACGTTTTATGCTTCTCCGCTTCTTCTCTTTCAGCACTTTGAATGCAACCTCTGTCAGGCATTTGACTCTGAAGACTGCTGCTTCGACTTCGTTTATCACAGAGCTTCGTAAAACACGCAATTACCGGATCACGTTGGAGAACGCAAACTCGTTACGGCCGTTTTGTTCGGTACAAAACGGCACAACGGGTTGAGCGACCAAGAGCATTGCAGAGGAAAAGCAGCGCAGAGCAAGTTTGTTCTGTGGTGTTGGAAAACAGTTGGTGGATATGAGCCAGCAAATAAAGAAAAGCGTTGTTTTTTGCCAAATCACTTGACGTCTTTTGGTGGACCCTCTATTCGTCTTTTAGGTGATGAGTCGGACCTTCTTTCGGGAGTGGGCCGTACATTCGGCTCATCGAGTACGATCGCACAAGAAAAATTCCGATCACCCCAAACACAAGCAATAACAGCTGGCCCCACACCGCTACCGCCGGCCGCACTGGCGGAATGGTGCTGCTCTGGATACGGCGAAAGATCGTTACAAACAACTCAATATCGTCCACTGAGCGAACGTGGTCACCCGGATACAGGTACATGCGACTATTGCCCAGCAGTACCAGTTTAGACGACATCTTGTCGACGCTAAACCGAAGGCACAGCGCGGGGCTCTCGTCGCACACGACGTACGCCGGTACCACTTGGTACGTCTCGAGTGTTGCCTTTGGAAGCCTCACAAATGACTCGAACATTTCGATCTCGTTCACCGTCTGCTGAGAGAAGTGCTGCGCCGTAACGCCCTCGTTGCTGGGGACAAAGATGATCAGCCAGTTGCCACTCGTCATGCCGGAGGTGGCTTGTGTGTCATGCTCGAAGTTGTTGTCGGTAAGGCGTCTGGCAGGGCAGTCCGCGCTTACGCGATACGGCCATGCGGCGGCGTTCTGCGCTGACACAAAATTGGTTCTACTGCTCAAAAGCAGCGCGACGAAAACAGTAAGAGCGGCTACGAGCAGCCCGTGAAGTGGTGAAGTGCGCATAGTTACGCGGATTTTGACGAAAAGGGCAGACGAAGATTCGAATTACTTTCTGTTTTGTCTACTTAACAAGGTAACACGAGGGCAGCAAACTTACTTTCGTGGTGCGGTGCTATTTTTCAAATGTCTCAAGAAGAACGCAGAACGAAAAAAGGGGGCGAGAAGAGGTTGTTGGCAATCGCAACAAACCACATAAACGTGAAAACGGAGTGTTTTATTGTTGTTGCTATTCGCCTATCTGCCCGCAAAGCGAAGGAACGCGGCCCGCCACCTTCCCAACACCGCGCACCCATTACAACAGGCCCACAGGACACAGAGCGGAGCAGTCGCGGCGCTGATACCCGAGCCGATAGTAGCAAGCATTCTCTAACTTCGCTGCATCACTTGTGTTTTAATTCGAAGTGTGTGTATGGAGACAAAGCACTTCTATGGATTACAACTGTCTCAGCCGCATTACGTTTCGCCGATATGTTTGGCAATAAAAGAAAAAGACCCTCTTGCAGCTCCACACGAGCGCGCGGCAGCTGCCTTTTGAAGCGTTCTGTACAGATTCCACAACTTGCCACTCCACACAGGTTTCAACGCTTCAGACCACACACTCACACTCACGCCCACAACCTTTTACGCTCTAGGACGCGCAAACAGAGCTGCCGATGTCCAGCAACTGCAGGTAATCGTCCCCGCCATCCGCCAAGCGCCGTTCCGTCTCACACAGCTTGATCATCAGACGCCCACGCTGCGCAGAATTTAGCGGGCACGCAGAACTCACCAGATAGCGCTGCAGCTGCTGAAGCACCTGTCCAGCGGCATAGCCCTGGGCAACAAGGCACCGGGAGACCTGAATCACCTCCTCCAAGCGTTGAGAAAGGAGTGCCTTGATGTAACGTTCCATCACGTCTGCTGGTACACTACCGGAGACGGCGATAAAGTCCTCTTTCGTCAGGTCAGCCCCGCTAGCTTTGTACGCAGATTGCAGGTGCATGATGGCGAGACGCAGGTCGCCGCCGCTGACACTGTCCAGCGCCTGCAAGGACGCTTCGGAAAGCTGGATGTTTTCGGCGCGTGCCACAACCTCGATGCGGTGGTACAGCGCACTCTTCACCAGCGGCTTAAAGCGGTATTTGGCGCACCTACTCGCAATCGGGTCGATGATGCGGCTAACGTAGTTGCACAGAATGCAGAACCGCGTGACATCGCTAAAGTCCTCCATCATGCGACGCAGTGCACCCTGCGCGTCGGGCAGCAGCGCGTCTGCCTCATCCAAAATAATCAGTTTGAAGCCTGGCACGGGGTACACTTTGCCGTCAGACTGCGTCACGCTTCTCCCCCCGCTCGAGACAGCGCCTTGGGCGAACACCTTGATCTTCTCCCGCACGACGTTGATGCCGCGGTCGTCCGACGCGTTGAGCTCACGCACGCGGCTGTGGATGTAGTCCGGACCGAACAGCTCGTGCGCCACGGCAAGAATGGAAGTCGTCTTGCCTGTGCCGGGCGGACCGTGGAAGAGAAAGTGCGGCATGTTTGCCCCTTCTCTCAGGCAAGCGCGGAGGGCGCTGACGGCTTCGTCCTGCGCCTCCACCTCGTCCAGTGTGCGCGGGCGGTACTTTTCTACCCATGGTGTGGCGGCGGAGGTGGATGCTGTCGGCGAGGCCTCTGTCTTGGCTTTCTTGGCCGACGGCTCCGATGACAGACTCATGGAAAAGATGACGTAATTTCCAACGTTCTTTTTATTTCTCTCTTTCTGTTACAGCCCCCGGTGCCTAAAAACACCAGGACCCCCTGTGCTACGCGGGAAAACTGAACAAGCCTTTGGTTATAAAGAAAAAAAAAACGAAGAGCAAGTGAAGTAGAAGCAAAGGCATGATTGGGCGTGAAACAAGCAGACGTTGTGCTTTATCAGCGGATATTTAGGTGAAAGCCTGAAACGTTTTCGACGACCTCCTTGCAGTTAAATGACGCTCCCTCAGCAAGTGGATTCATAAACTCTCTCCTCTGAACCACTGCAAGAAACCTGCTCTACAGCACGAAAAAAAAAAATGCGTGTGCTGGAAACCGTTGACTTTTCTGGAGAAGAAAGCAGGAATACTGATTGCACATTGTTGCGCATAAAGATACGTGAGATACTTGAACCAGCGAAAGGAGAAAGTCCCACACTGGTCATGCTGCTGACGTAATCTGTAGAAGGGAAAAAAAGAACTCAATAAAATCACAGCACGTACAGTGTGCAGGCAAGACAACTGCATACGTGCTTGCACAGTTGCCTTGACCTAACAACACCGGCGAAACCAACAGTGTGCATCTCGATTCAGGCAAAACGAATTAAAAAGCAGTGACTGGGCCCAGGCAGCTCGTGAAATAATCAGCATGTGTGCTTTATTGAAGCTAGTGCATTTACCGCATCCTGTGACCGTCATCCCCTTCTTTGCTGGTTTTGTTTCCATCGATTTTGCGACGCAGAGACCGACTAATACGGACGGCACCCGCCGGCTCCCCTGTTGCTCCTGGAGATGTGTTGCTCTCGTCGGCGTCGTCCCGTCCGCCGCTGGCATCGCGGAGGGAAAGGGGCACCACCGGGCGGTCGCTGCCGAGCTGTGGTGCCGCGATGTGACGAACGCCAGCGTTGCGGCGATGTCCGTCACCCGTGGAACCGTCATCGTCGTTGCTGCTGCTATCGAAGACTACCGGCACTTCTGCGGTGGTGGCCGTCCCACGTAGCGGCTGCGCGCTCAGCGTCGGGAGAACCGGCACAGCGATGTATGTCGTCGTCCCACGTGAGACGTGCGCAGCGGAGGGGGTGGAAGGTTGGGGGACGATGTCCCCCTCATGCTCTGACTTCGCGTCCTTCTTGGGTACCATGTCGCTGCCTAGGAAGGAGTCGGTGTCAAACACGCCATCGTCCGCATCTGCGGTTACCTCGCTACTTTTACGAGAAGGAAGGGGAGCGGAAATTGCTTTTTCCACCCCCGCACCGTTCCGCTGTCTATCGTACGCACGTCTCTGGTCACCAGCACCGTGCACGCCTTTTTCTGTTTCTGCGACACCGCGTCGCGTAGGACTCCGCAGTTCGCCGAGTGGATGGCCTTTGGCGCACTTCGCCACGGCGACGCCGCTCCCTGCGGGTGTGCGCTTAGCCAGGGGCGGCTGGCCGAACCCATGCCCGCGCCTCAGTAGTGGGGTCTCAGCACCGCGGATTCCGCCGACGTGGTTAGCGGCCGAAGCCGAGACCGAGGAGGCAGCGGACACGGAGGAGGAGGGGACACCTGTGCGTGGTACCCCGGCAGCCCCACGGCCTCGACCACGTGGGTTGTCAGTGCCGCTACTACCGTTGCCGCTGCCGCAGATTCTACCACCAGCTGCAGCCCCGCTGTTCCGCGGTGTGGAATTGGAAAACGAGGACCGCATCGAGGAGACAAAGGCGTCCGCCTCGAAGAGCAACTCCTCCAAATCTTGTGGCCCACCCGTCACTGCCAGCTCCACCTGCGAACGTTCCTGCTGCACCAAATGCTCCACCCGCTCGTCCGCGATGGCGAGGGCGCCGCGGCAGGTAGGTGACGCATCAGGGTCCAACACACGCAACACGGAGCAGAGTGCGCGGGCCATCTTACGGCTCGGCGAGTCGCCGATGGCGACGTAATCGACGGCGACGGGGCCGACGAGGCGAATGAGTTCGCGCACGTTCGTCGCATTGTGCGCATGCGCGGCGGTTACGCAGAGGGCGAGGTAACCGAGACACTTGCGGCGCAGCTCCGTTTGTGTCCCGCCAGCCAGCACTGCCAGGAGCTTCTTCACAACACAGATGTGCCCGTGGCTTTGCACGGCTACCGCACGGAGAGCCTTGTCGGCGGCGGTGGAGATGGCGGCGACGGTCACGTAGGTGCCTTTCGTGAGACTCGCCGTCCACTGCACCAGGGCACCGCTGAACGTCCCCGTATCGGTGCTGCACGTGCCGTGGTCGACGTCGTCGAGGAAGACCGGCTCGGGCGAGAGACGCTGCACGAGAATAGTGATGACTTCGCACCCGACGCGGCAGAGTGCGGAGCGCTTCTCCGTAGCGAGCAGTGACAGCGTCGACGAGACGACAGCGACAATTTTCTCGGCGTGCCCAGCGAAATACTCCGTCGGCACTGCCGTCACCCAGTCCAGGACAATCTGCGCCGCTTTTAGGCGGCGGGTAGCGCTGCCGCTGACAGACGACGTCTCACTCGCCAGCTCGCACTGCTTCGTCAACTCGGGCAGAAATGACGACAGTGGCGTGGGCAGCGGGGCGGGCTCGCGGGTGTCGGCGCCGCTCTCGTCGAGGGCAGCTGTCTTAGCTACGCCGGAGCTGCACAGGGTGCCGCCGTTCACCGTTTGTGTCGCAGCAAGCGGGTCTGCCTCGCCCAGCAGTGTTGCCAGCGATGTTGGGTCTTCGGCCATGTAGAATTGAAAAAGCTTTTCTGGATTGTGGTGGGCGCAGCGGTCGATGTAGTTTAAATACTCTACTGCCTCCCGTACGCTCGCTTCGGCTGTCTTGAGGTCGTTGCCGTCCTCCACCTTAACGCGCAGGGTAGTGCGCAGGTCGCGGCTTAAGCCAACGTAGACCATCAACTCCGAGTTGGGCAACTCCTTGCGCAGTGTCGACGATAGCTCAATCGCATTTGTCCGCGCGAGCACTTTCGCTTGATGCATAGGGACGGAGCCGTCCTGATGCTGCCTATCGAAGTTGACGCTGCCACCCACGCTGATGTACATGAAGGCTTGAAAGACCGTTTCTGGTTCCACGCTAAACTGCCCTGCGATTTTGCGCAGCGATTCGAAGTAGTTTTTGTAGTTGCGCATGATATCCATCAGCTGCACGAGGCTCTGCGGATTCTTGGGCGGATGCCGCACCGAGGTGTGCAACTCCATCTGCCGCGTAAGAAGGGTATCGACATCCATTTTGTAGATAGGGCTTTTTGTTGTTGTTTTCGATCCGTCCAACTATTCTTTGTGCGTGTGCGTGTGCGTGTGTGTGTGTGTGTGTCTTCCGCCGTATGTGGTCGTGTTGCTACTATTGCTTGTGTATCTGTCTATGAGCGCTGATGCACTTTCTGGTTTCTAGTTAAGCTGTACTTTACCTTGTTAGCAATCGATTTAAGACGCTGTGTTACTGCTACAAGTGCCTTTCGAAGCACGCATGTTGGCAACTGTACGCTCCGAACAGATGGAAAGATGTCTTTCCCGTCCCGCCTTAACTACAAGGTTTGCGACCGGAAAGATCAAGCGCTTATGGACTTGCGTACAAGTATATAATACATACTGTAAAGTTCAGGTATATTGCACGTTGAGGCAAAAAAGGGAAAGATGTAGCTTTTGTGGGTGCATAGACCGCAGAACGAAAGGAGGAGGTCACTTCTTCTTTTCTTTCTACACTTCACTAACTAAGCACCAACTTGGAAGAGTAACGCGAACGCGTCCCTTATAGAAACTTCTGGGGAAACGGCACGATCGAGGTACGCACAAAATCAACGCACTTGCTTCACTCTTGAGGTCGATGAAAGAGGAGCGAGAAAGAAAAAAAATAATAAGTTCGTTCTGCACCCGCAACGTGTCTCTTTTGGGTTTTCTCCTTCGTTCCCTGTGATAAAAGAATCGTGTACACAGCGCTGGGAATGTGCAAATTGCAGACCGGTGCGTGTAACCCAACAGCACATTATTCTTTCAAACTCTCCAACAGCAACTCTCCTTCACAGACGTACTTTTCTTTCATTGCACACTCTCTTCCAGAAGCAAAACGGCTGCCCATGCGTCGCCGCCGTTTGTCAAAAACGACGCGTCATCACTTTCCCGAGAGTACGAAGTCACCTCGATGGGGCCACGTTGCAACACTGGAACCTTTGATTTCTGCGGTGTGGTGTGTGTGGCGCCGCTGGTGGCGCTAGTACAGGCGCGCAGCGGTGCCAGGTAGACGCGCTCCACCGTGTCCGCGGAAACGGACGGCGGAAAATCGCACGTCTGCAAGAAGACACGGCCGCACACCTGCGCTCGACGAAACGCCTCCATCAATACTGCATCATACGGAATGCTCATGGGTCCAGCAAAGACTGCTTTTTGTTGCTTTGAGTCAGTAACGTAGTAACTGAAGGAAATAACAGGGCGCGCTTGCAGAACGGCAACTACAGCACAAAAGTAGCTGTGATCCTCTTCATAAGAAAGGCTTGGAGCTCCTTAGTCGGCAGAGATGCTTCTTCGAAAATCTGGGGGACCGAATGCCGTGCTGCTTAAAGCACTAAGCCTCAGCCACGAAATCGAACGAGCACCGATGCGACGAAGAGGAAGACAAAGTTGAAAAAAAAAAAAAAGCCAGTGAAAAGAGTAATCCAGAAGAGAAGTTTCGAAGAAGGGTAAAGGGTGCAGCAAACGCATCAAGGGTGCTCTAGGTCAAAAGAAGAAGAAATCTGTGCACTTTTTTTCTATTCGCAACTTGATTTGCATGCAAAGGCCGTTCAAGTAGTCAGTGCAGCGTGTACTGAACAAGGTAGAAGACGCAACGCACAGCAACCAAAATCCTCGCAAAGGGCGCGGTGGTCCTAAGCGCGCCACACTGGGTCCCTTCCTATTTTGGAATGTCCATGTCTTGAAAAATGTTGATCTGGAGTTGGGTACAGTACATCGTGAGTACAGAAAGATACTGCGGAACTTGTTGGGAAGAGAAGGGGTTGCCTATTTCCCTCGTGCTTAGATCGTCGTTTGCTGCCCCTCATCGTCTTCGCCTTCCGCTAACGGTTGGAAAGCGGCCTGCTGGCCCTCCTCGCCCGCGGTAGCTTCAGGTACCGTTGTTGTCGCTGACATCGCCTCCTCGACCTGTTCCCAGATGGGCTCTCCCTCGTCGGTTTTGCCTTTCGAGTACACCACCCACAACTCCGTACCATCTTCCGTTACGCCGGTGTTATAGAGCGTCGACTCGTCGTCGAGGCGTTGGTTGCCAAGGTAAAGACTCATGGTGTAAAACGTGCGGCTCGTTAGCTTCTCCACGCGCTCCTTGATGGCCTGCACCGTGTCGTGCTGGAAGTCGCAGTAGAGAAAAATGGTACGGCGGTGTCGCTTGAGGCGCAAGTAGTTGGCAGGTACCACCGCTCCACCGGTAACTCCGGCCGGTCCACCTGCACCAGCGTAAGACGATGACATGAATGAATTTGTAGTAATGCGTACTACTGAGATGAGTCGGGGCAGATATAACATACGCATGTATATATATATATATATATATATATATATTGTATTCAGGAATATATGATGCAGCAAAGAAACAGAAAGAAAACGAGATTGACTCGTTGAAAACTGACGCTAATACAAAGGAGGAGCTTACCCGGATTGCGCAGACTGTTTGTCACAGTGCAATTGCCACTCGCAGCCTCGAGAAGTGGTGAACACCACCTTCGGTAATAAAAGTTGTGTTTCCTTCCTTTGTTTCGACGTAAAGGAATGCAAATACACACACACACACACACACACACACACACACTTCAACTCAAATGACCAGAAAGCTCACGTTGATTGCTTCTAGAGTAAAGTTGTAAGGCAAAGCGACCATGTAAAGGCTCGATTTCGCTCACGTGGCGACGGAAGCTCGAGTCCGGTAAGATGCATTCACTTTGGTAACTGTCGCCCACCTTTTTTTTTTTTTACTGCATCCACTGTAAAATCAGATACTCCTCAACATTTAGAGGACGAAAAGAGCTAACTCACACTGACCAGCATCAATGTTTGACAACAACAAGCACTTGCTGCTGTCAGCCAAACACAGCACTGTACAGTAAATGTGTGAAGAAAGCGAGCGTCTTATCGTTCCTTCAAAGAAAACACTCGTTTCGGTTCTGAACATCAAATTGAACACCGGCACACACTCGTAGGTTCAATGGCCAAACTCCTGTGCGCGAACGTACTTGGCAAAGTTCTTGTCTGCGTCACGCATCATACGCTGGGCGTTGAAGCCGCGCCTGCGGTACGGGTTGCCAGAGTCCTGCACCACTCGGTTCACACCAGGCTGCACCTCGCCCTCGCGGCCAATCGGCGCGTTCAGCTCGTACTTGAAGTCTCGGTGCACCTGATGAATCGTTGGCGAGTAGCGCAGCAACTCGTCCGGCGTTGGCGCGTTCGTCAGGTGCTGCGCGCGGCGCTGCCAGTGCCCACGCATCGTGTGGATACGCCCCGCAAAGTCGCGCATATTGAAAAATTTCTTGTCGATCAACTCCTTGCGCTGCTGCAACACCCGCATCACCCCGGCTCGGTCGGCCCGGCGCTCGTAAAAGGCCTCCGCCTTAGCTAAGCACTGGTCGGCTAGAGCGAAGACACGGTCAAAGTCAAAAGGCGAGAAGTAGAGAAACTTCTCCTCGAAGTTGAGGTTGAAGCGGCGACCGAGGCGAGGGAGCAGGCGCAACATCTTGTGCGACTGCCCCGCGTTGTGGAAGGTATCTACCACCGCGACGGCCTCCTCGTAGACGCTGCCCGCCGCGGCGTCGCCCATAGCCTCCGTCGTCAACCCCAGCTCGAGCAGCGCCTCTACGATCAACTCCAGTGTGGGCCGCGTAGTGCGGTCGAGCATCTGCAGCGCCGCCTCACAGCTCGCCTTGCTGCTCTCCAGACGGCCGGTGCGGCGGAAGGCGCCGGCGAGTTTCACACGAATGCCCGCGATCTGTGGGTGGTACTGCGGGTAGGCCAACTCGTAGGCCTTCGTCACCACGCCGTAACACTCCAGCGCCTCCTGGTGCAGGCCGCCCTCAGTGTAGTAGTCTCCCTGCAGTTCCAGCTTCGCCACCTCGCCCAGCGGGACGTAGGGACGCTTTGGTGCCAGCCCCGCCTCAGCGAGCACAGCGCTCTGCCGCTGCTGCTGGCTGTTTACGTGGACAAGGTCGGTACTGTCCACATCACTCCACGAGACGACCTCTGGTGACGCGGCGCTCGTCTTCTTTGCATTCACTGCGGACGGTGAGGTTGCATCACCCCATGGCTGTCCTTTCCGTGCCGCCACCAGCGATACCCCGCGTGGTAGGCGCTGTTGTGGACGCACCAACTGACTCGGGAAAAGGTCGCCCTTATAGTAGGAGGTATACAGGCGTGTGATGTGCCGGCGCTGGCACTGCAGCACGCCTGCCTGGCAAGCTGCCTGGCTGCAACTCTTCAGCACAGTGTGCATCGTGCCCAACGAACGGCAGTTAACTAGGGTGTGAATGGATGTCAATTGAAAAACAAAAAAAAATAAAATAAAACTAGGCACCCTGATGGTCGCTTTGCTTTGCTCAGCCGGAGGTTTCCGTCGCGTTTCTGTGAGTGCGACGCCGTGAACAAAAAATAATGAGGAAAGATACAAAGAGACTCATACGATCACGCAGGTGAAAACAGAAAACGAGGAGAAGAAAGGAGAGGGATAGTAAGTTGAACACTCAACACGACCAGCCTTCAACTAATGAAGAGACGTTGCCGGGTAGTCCGCCTTCTCCTTCCGTTGCAAAAACGCATGGGGTAGCTGGGGCGCGGCTTGGTTCATCAACTTGTCTTTAGCTGCCACAACACAAAACTGGATGTAACCCCGTTCGGTGAATAAAAAAAAAAAAACTGTGGTGAGTAATTACGCCACAGCGATACAGTACCGGTTCGACTCCGTGGATCAAAGAGTTATATTGGAAAGCATCATCTTCCTGAATGATTTGTCGCGTGCCTTGCCGCTAAGCCCCGATTACTAACACTCACGACGGACCCTCTGTACGCCTTACCGTTTCGGTTTGCTTGCAGGCACAAAACGATGAAGTACTTCGTGCAGGGAAAGAGGAGACCTTCAACAACGAGGGAAGCGGTTAAGATGAAGCAATGATTATTAGCTTATCGCGTGAACGGGACAGAGTGCTCCGCATGTACGGCGTGGTAGTGGCACTGTAGATATTCATAAAATAGCAGTCCGCCTCATAAGAAAAGAAAACGGCTGGTCTTTCGTTTTGGCCTCTCTTTATGCGTAGGGGTCACTCATGCCCTGCAAAGGATCGTATCCGTCCGATCTGCGATACGACAGGCCCAACCCCCGCCACGCCGCCAGCTGCATCCCACGCGCGCCGGCGGTCACCACCTCCGCGCATGGCACGATCTCCATCACATCACGCTTGCCCAGCACGTGGTAGTTGTACACCGCATGCGCTACCTGCCACAGCACAAAGCAGCACAACGCGACAATCAGCAACCGTCGCAGCAGACTCATTGAGATGGAGGCTGGGGCAGCTGTCGTCGTCCTTGCAGCGCCACCGGGCGGCCGTGTTGAATTCGACCTGCCTGCATCACCCCCTCTCTCGCCTGCTGGAGTACCGCTGGCTGGTGCGACTGTGCCGCCCTGAACGCTGGCATAGGAAACGTACACACTTGTAAAGCAGAAGGCCGTGCTGATGTCAGCTTGAGTCGGGTTGAAGGAGAAGAAGATGCTGTTGCCGGAACTGGGCAAGATGAGGTCGTTCGCTGCATGTGACTGCCACACACCGTCCTTGTTTAGCACCTGATAGGGCTCGCCGTCGCGGGCGTCTGCCACAATACTAATTGTTGCCGCATTCCGGTCCGGCGGCAGCACTGTTTTGAAATACATACTGACAGGCTTCGCGTTGCTGTCGCCCAGGCGGTGCGGCACTTGGGCTAAAAAGCTGTTGTCCGGACTCACGGAGATGTGGCACACGGGCCGGTTGGCGAAGAAGCTGAAAAAGCGAAATGGGACGGAGCCGTCGACCCGTACGCGATGCACGCGGACTTCGATATCCGTCCCTGCCGCAACGTTGCGTAGCTCGAGGAGGCCGTTGTTGTCCGACATGCGGGAGACGAGGGGGCCCTCCGGGAGGTGATAGGTGGCGTTAAGGTATAGCCAGTGCTCGAAGAGAGAATCGATGTTCCTGGAAAAAGGATGGACAATTAGGATGATCGCCTCTCCCACGGCTGGCGCTGTCTCTACGGGAATGGAGAAGTGGTCGTTGAACTCGTCTGCAAAGCCGTGCATCTCACCGCAAAGAGGCGTGTTGATAACGTCAGCAACGACGACACAGCAGAAAGAGGCAAGTAGCAGCAACGGCAACACCGATACAACTAGAATTGCAGTGCGGCGACAACGCATCAAGCCACGTCGAAAGAGGACAGCTTTCATTGTAACAATAAAAAAGAAACGATCGTCAATATACAAACTACTTGATTTAAAATGGTGTGGTCTTAGGTGAACTCCGTTTCCGTCTGGGAGACCAGCAGTCGGACTTGAAAATGAGTATGTAGAAGAGGCCAGCGTTACGCCGAAAGCACTGTTTTCCTATGTGGTAAACTTGTTATATACCCACTGGGTCACTAGCGGATCAACTAAATGCACCTGTATTTGTTTGCGATAAAAACAGTTGGTTTTGGCCCCCCAGCTGTTTTGTGTTATACAAAACAGAGAAATCAAAGCAATACATAAAGAATAACAAAAACCAACCAGAGCACCGGTAGCGCTGCTTTTACGTGTTATTGTGCGTTGCAACGAAAGCAGAGAAGAGGGGACTTGATACGAAATAGACAAAAAAAGAAAAGGAAGGAGAGCAACAAGCACAGTTTTCTGAAGTCGCGTTATCCCACAGAGCCAATATGACACACTGTGTCACGAAAAACTTCATCAGTGGCGTAAACTCCCACATACCACCTGTAGAAGAAAAATTAAATGAAAACTGACAAGCTCATCCCGTTGGGTACGACATACAATAGTTCCTTAGAGCAAACGTAACTTAGCGATTGGAGCATATCAACTGAAAAAGGCGCTAGTTTTACTTCGGTTTCCTTTTGCTTGCTCGTTGACGCAAATGCCCACAATGTGGGACTAAAACCGGTGAAGCACTGAGTTCCTGAACAGAGGACCCTGAGAAAGCGGCTAAGGAAATGCCACGTAGAGAAACCATGATCAGCTTTAAGGGGACGGCAAATTTACCCCACCATGTGTTGAGTGAAAAAGTTGAGACTCAGCACTCGAAAATCACACCGTTCTCGTAAGCCGTTGTGGGGCATACGTACTCTAACCGCTATGCATTCGTGTGTTAGCTCTACTATCATGGCAACCCGTCCATATCGCTTTACAGCTGAGCGCTGCAGAAGGAAACCAGAAAAGAAAAGCAATACACAATAAACACATGAAAAGTCATGTCTAGTCGCCTTTCTACGGCGTAAACGATGCAGCCAAAGTATACGCCACTGCATTTTTTGAAACGAAGCTTACTTCAGTTGGCCGCACATACAGAAATGAGAAAAAACAAAACTCTATGTGCTTTAAAAAACCGCCTTTCACTGCTTTCTGCCTCCGTTGAAAGTGAAGCTTGACGGCCATTGCTCTATCCCTCTCAGTCAATCCCCTTACTCTTCGAATCGCACGTAAGATGACTAACTCAACCAGAGGCAGACACGACCTGCAGTTCTTCGTTCTATGTTGCAATTGCCTTACCCCAAACAGGCATTTGCTCGGCAACACGTATTGTGCCCACGGACAATCCACTAAACGGCGACCACACGCAGCTCATGACGGCCAAGCTTCGAATTTGGAGATACCGGTGGTGATACCGGCTGAATCGTGGGGCTGCGCGGCGCCGGTGGTTCGTACTTCGAGTATGAGTACCCGGCAAGCCCCACCAAGGTGAGGAAGACGCCAATCATCTTCTGCGGCGACACATCCGTCGAGACAAAGATGAAGTCCAGGAAAAACACCAGCGACGTTTTCAGATAGCCGACGACGTTCATCGTGAGCGGCGACGTCTTGCCTACAAAGAGGAAGAAGGAGAAGTTGACGCCGAAGGCAAACACGCAGGACAGCAGCACAGTCCACACTGTCGTGAAATTCACTGTGTAGGCCGCGATTCTGTCGTATCCGTCCAACGGAATCGCCGCGAAGAGCAGCATGAAGGCGCTGATCGGGGCCTGGTAAATGAGCAGCTGCATCGGCTGCGCCTTCAGCTCCTGTTGTTTCGTCTTACCCCAGATGGTGTAGAGTGAGTTTGCCACAATCGCCAGCCCAGCCCACATGGTGCCGATGACGTTTATGTTGGCATCCGAGTAGAAGGTAATGCCGACACCAAGGCACACCGGGACCAGCGACAGCAAGGTGCTCATCTTCTCCCGCTTCCCATAGTAGGTGCGTTCGATGCCGACAATAACCGGCGTGCACAGAATTTTCAGCACCTGATACACGCTAACAGAGTTCGTTAGTAAGGACAGGTTGTTGAAGACGACGTACCCGCAGAAGGCGCAGCTGATAGGCAGGACCTGGCGAATGGAGAGATGCTTTGGCGTGAAAAGCTTCAAGCCGTACGCGAAGAACACACAGCCCGCAAAGGTCATAACGAAGTGTATGATGGTGAGCACCGTGCTAAACTCAAAGCCGGCTTTCATAAGACCAGTCTTTTGTTTATAATTATCACACCGATGCTACTCGTGATGTTGAGCAGCAAGCTGAAAAGAAGGGCGGTGCTGATCATGGCCCCTTGCGCGAGACGGCAAAACAAGCAAAAAAAAAAAATATATATATATATATATACCAAGCAGCAACAAAGAAAAGAGGATACCAAGAGGGGAGAACCGCGCTCGATGACCGGCCGCTTACTGCCAAGGAGACAACAGGGAAAAGGGAAGAGAAGTCCACAACTCAAGTGGAGATCAAAACAAAAAAATGAACGCACGACCAGGGGTGGGAAAGATGGGAGGAAGAACGAAAGTAGACAAATTGCTCCGTGTAGTGACGTTGATCGGCGACGCGAAGGTTGCGACCAACGGAAGCTGAAAGAAAAGAGAACTAAGAAAGCCGACCAAAAGGAAGAATTAACAAGACGGAGTAGGAGGGCGTCGAAAACACAACATCAACGAAAAGAAATGTTCAATGGCAAAAATAAAAAGTGAGAAGAGAACAACGATTTGGAAACAACAGCAGGAAAAAAGAGGGAGGTCCCTCCAAACAGCAAAGTCAAAATTCGCTGCGCTTCAGCGTAGCACCTTCCAAAGGAGTGCTCACCTATAAAAGTTGTGAACGATGTACAACTGAAGGTAAGAGAAGGCAGAAGAATACGTTTAAGGATGAGATCTTGTTTACTGCTCTTTTCTAACGATATAGGCTAAAAACGAGACAAAGGGTTCCTGTATGTGGCCAAATTTTGAAAAACGCGAGTACGGAAATACTAAGTGGCAATCCGACTTGAGATGTCACCGTTTCTCTTCTAATAACGATAACAAACGAGAAATCAGAGGAAAGACGAAGAGTCCACTATCATAATGAAAGAGATTTCCACGGATACACCCCCGTGGTATTCCTTCAATATACCTTGGGGTGAGAACAGGAGCTAGACCTGCGTTTTTTTGTGTGTATGTTTAAATTAAAAAGAGCAGCAGTAAGCATCAAGCTCCCTGCGTTTTGGTGTACGACGTTAACGAGGCTCAAACGTCGGCACCTGCAGCACCATAGTACGTATTTGTCATTCAAAATAAGGCGTGACCGCCTCCTGATCGATAACGTTTGGTTTGTGCGTTACGGGGAAAGCACTCTAGGCAACAAAAACTACTCTCAAGTCTAAGGAAAGAAGGTAAGAAAAAAAAGCTCTTCACCGTGACAGCGGTATGAGACCGCACAACCTAACGAAGATAAAAAAAAAAAACAGACTCGTGAAGCCCCAGGAAAGCAGTTTGCATGTACGTGATTGGGAAGCCCGCCTTAGAGGCAAAAAGCTCGATCTTAGAACAATATGTCCTTTGCGCCCCAATGCGCTTCATCATTGTCTCACGCTCGCAGTTGGCGCGGCGTGTTCTCCTCGAGCAAACTTCGGCCCGGTCCGTCCTGGCGCCCATTTATCGGTGAACGTACCGGCGTCGTTCCGCTGCTTACAGGCACCGCCATCGCCTCGCTGTACGGCATAGTCCGACTGACGTGTGCCTTCTCCTCCTCTACCCGATTCATCCACCGGGCCCGCTCACGCTCTACCGTTTCATCCAAATCGCGCAACTTCCGGGTTAAGACCGCGTTGCGGTCTCTGCAGGCCGCTACCTCTGTCATCGCATCCTCCAGCCCCGACTGCATCTGCGCCAGCGCTGACGCCCGTCGCTGCATGAGCTGCTTGAAGTACACTTCATTCTTGATAAACGCGTCCACAGCGGCCTTCGGGTTCTCTAAAAGGTGTCGGTTCACAGGCCCCGTAGCCTGTTGTGCCGGCGTCAACGGACGCGACTCTGTCGCACTTGTCGCTGGCAATTTGTGGAGGGGGGAGTTGACGCGCGGGGAGTTGGTGGGTGCTACAGCAGACGTTGTCGGGCCGCCATCTGGACTGCGCGACCCAGTACGCGGCCACGGACTCTGCGCCTTTTGAAGCATTGCCGCACTTCGGTTGCCCATGTCAAGCGATGTCGACGCCGTTGTGGCAGTGGTGTTGTTGTGGTTCGTGTTTGTATTAGTCCCTGCAGTCACCATCGATGTATCGCCTTTTTCTTCCCGTTGAGGTGTGAGCGCGAAGGACGAGGACGCAGTGGCAGCGCCATCGTTACCCTCCCCTGTCGCCTCCAACAAAGCCATCGCCTCCGCGGTGGTCAACTCGCTCAGGTACGACATGGGTACGAAGCCACGGCGCCGGGCATCGGTGATGACCTCCACCTTCATCCACCCGTCTTGCGCTACGCCCTCCGTGGCGCACAGCACTTCGCCCTTGTCCACCGAGAGCTCCACGTCCTCCTCGGCGTGAAAGTCATGCGCAGCAATGAAGTACTTCATTCCTTTTCTTCGGAAGCTGTTGTTATCGTTGTTGTTTTTTGGGGGACGTAACACGTGGTTGTACGTGGTTCGAGAGTAAGCAAAACTCAACTCTGTAATGTAAAAGCTTGTTAACCTTTTAAATATGAAAGTTGTGCCGCTCTCCGCTATGCAGCGCAGCAAGAGAAACTGTGTGTGTGTGTGTGTGTGTATGTATGCAAAGCAGAACGGGGGCAAAATGGAGGTGACAGAGTAAGCTTCATGAGCGAGGTAGGAGAAGAAGTTGTTGAAAAAACTGCGAGCGGTAACGCGCAACGCGGGCAATTCAACTGCGACGGTTAACTCGACAGGAAACAGTACTTTCATCCTAAACAAGAAAGCGATTCCGATAAAAAGCCCCTACGAATACCGCAAAAGCTACCGTCTATTGGAACAGATTTGAAACGCACGTGGCCGCGACTTTTTCCTCTTCTTTAAAGTGGACGACTTTACAAAAATTGTTAAGGAGTCGCGCAAAGCCAGCAGGACAGCTGCGGAAATCAATAATTAGCCCACAACGCGCCAGAATACACCCCTTGACGGGTTCCAGAACGCGAGAAGAAAAACGGAACCAAAGCACAAGACAATAAACAAAGCAAGCAGTCGGCACTCCACGCCGCTAAAACACACACAAAAAAAAAATGATGTGTATTATTTTGTTTTTCTTTGATGTTCCAAATCAGTAGGATTTATATTATATATTATATATTATATATTATATATATATATATATATATATCGGAAGGAAGAACAAATAAAGGAGAGGGTGCTCACAGAGCTGTAGGCCCGAGAGAGAGTCACGGAGGTTCAACAGAATAAAAATGAGAGGATGGCAGTTTGTTTGAAAAACGAAAAACAATGTAGAATCAAAACCTGAGCACACTTCACTAGCAATAAAAGGTAATTTACATAAAGCACAGGTGAAACATGAAACACAGAGTTTGCGCGAGTGACTGCGCGTGCCACCGTTGTGGCCCGGTGTTCATAGCGGAGCGGGGCTCACAGAATCAGCCATGCGACTACCGCCGCTGCTGATGCCACGCCGCGCAGAGGCCGGCCCAGGACCACGGCTGTGGGTGCGCGCGCGCCGCGCCGACCCCGGCATCACAACTGCAGGCGCCACGGCGGCTGCGCGGTAGTGATCCAGCACCTGCGCCTGATGGTCCAGCACAAATAAGCAGCGCAGCGCGTTCGACACGGCCGGATCTGCCCAATCCCACATCGTCACCGCCGCAAGAGAATCGGGAGTGGGATTGACCCGCCGCGTGACGAAGGAGGGCGCCGTCGACGCAAAAGCGAATGGCGAGGGCGACAAAGCGCTGAAAGCGGATGCGGTAGCAGGTGTTGAGAGGACGGTGACGGGGGTTTTATTGGAAATGTTTGGGGTCTGCTGCTCCCGCGCAGCCGAGCATTCTGCCGTTGACGCTGCTGGTGTGGTGATAGCAACAGTGGCAGCACGCGTTGGGCCTGTGGCGATCGGCTCCAGGCGGAACAATGTGTGGCGGCGGCCCTTTGAGATACACGCTCGCCACTGTCGTTCTTCACTTGTCTGCCCTGGTATGGCCTGCCGCACCCAGGTACCTTTCTTCTTCGCTGCTGCAACAGCGGCCCCGCTCCCTGCCACGGGCGACACGGGCGCTAAGGACGACGAGGGCAACTGCTCGAGCGACGCTGCGGAGCCGTGGGCAAGTGCCTGAACCGCAGCAGCAGCCCCCGTTTGCCGCAGGACCGGCAGCGAAGGAAGGTCGCATTGGCTGATCTGCAAACGAGCAAACTGCAACGAGGCCATCTGCAGGCGCTTGCGGTGCGCCCTGTTGCGCCGCACATGCGCTTCCACGGCGTCCAGCACGACGTTGCCCACCGTGAAAGGTAGTTCGCAATGCACCAGCGATGTCGTATTCGCCACCGCCGCGGCAACCACGCGGCCACCCGTTGCTGTCAGAGATGTCCCCACGAGACGAAGAGACTCCACCTCCGTCTCGCGCAGCACGCGAGCCACCGTTTCGGCACTCGCGTCGGTAAGCCCGCTGTTGCGGCTGAGGTCAACAAAGGTGAGCCGTGGCATCGAGATGAGGGCGGGGCCAAAGTAGAAGCAAAAGTCCTTGTCCTGTAACCCGCAGTGCTGGGCCTCGAGGGAAGTTAGGTGAGGGTGGCGCTTCACGAGTATGCACAACTCTGCCAGCGCCTCACTGCCGAGCAGGTTGTCCGACACGCAGAGGTGGATGTACCAGTCGTTGTGACGGAGAAAGGCGCGGAGGGACGCGAGGACGGACGCCGTCAGGCCGCCGCGCTGGTCACGCAAGTCGATGCAGCGCCGCCCCTTATCGACCACCAGTTCAGACAAAGTTGCCGACATGTCGAAGAAAGTGCTTTCTGTCCGTCAAATGAACAAATACCACAAAGAGGAAATGAACTAATCCAAGGAAACATGTGATTAGGATAAGCGCCGTCGTAGAGAGGAGGTGGGGAAAAACGTAAAAGGGCAAAAAAGCAGTGAGACTTGTTCATGTGCAAGCTATATAATTAAAGCCAAGTCAGTTTCAGCACGAAGTCGAAAGGGAAAAGTGCTAGTAGCCACGACTGAGCTGTTTGCAGAGACCGACTTGCTGCTACTGCGTCCTATCTTGTCGTAAAAGCTACTAAAGCTGATCATTTGCTTCTGAGTTGCGGTATGGTGTCATGTAACTTGGAAAAGTAACGTCGAAAGTGTCTCAAACGATCTAATTCCCCCACTGGTGCAGTTACTGGCGAATTTCTTTTTCTTTTCTTTTTGTGTTTTTTGAGCGGTAAAGAAAAACAGAAGTGAGAACTGTAGAAGCAGAGGCTTTATATTGCCTACGTTTTTACGGTTCCTCTTGCCGCAAACGCGGCAAATAAAGGTGAATTTCTACCTTTGTTTTGTGACCACGCCACGGAAAACAAGAACGATGGAAAGAGTATGCACACAACGAATCTAGAGAAAGGGGAGAGGTATGGATCATCATAAATGTACATTGGAAAGAGCATACACACACACACAAACACATACATACATACGTACATATATATATATATATGTGTGTGTGCTTCTACAGTCATTTGTTTCAAAACCGCACTTGAAAATCTCCTTCCAGTAAAACCAGGGAAAGGTGGCTTAGAAGACACATGTGAAGTAGCGGCTTCTTCCTTCCTGGTGCAACAAAAACAAGGTCAAAGGAACGCAAATGTTCCGTGCACAAACAGTCCTCTTCTCCGCTGAGCAGCCCCGAAGCCCACACAGTGCGCCACTGAAATCGCGAAACGAGAAGCAAAAGCTGGAGTGACTGACAGAGAAAGCGTAAAAAGGCTCACACAGTCTATGTTTGCAGCTCCTCTTCCTCGCCCCCGGCTGCCGGCGTTACGTTGAGTGACAGCTTCAGCTCCGAATAGGTGTCAAACGTGCCTTCCGGCTCAGATGCATCCGAGTCACGGCACGGCGAAAGTGGTGCCTCTTTCTTCGCGGCGCCTCTCTTCGGCTTCGCATCCGCCACAACCCCCGGGCGCGCGCGACCACTGCGAAACTGATGGTGGTGCTGCAACAGCAGCGCAGCCTCCTCGGAGTGCAACTGGCTGATTTTGCGCCGCAGTGCAGGTGCCAGCACAGCGTTGATGGGCGGTTGAGAGAAGGAGGGCGGAACGAAGAAGGCAACTTCATCACGCTGATCGCCACCTTCTTTCTCACCATCTGTACCTTCGGAAACGTACTCATCCTCGTCGCCATGGTCATCGTCCCCGTCCCCTTGCCCGCTGTTCGCCATATGGCGCGGCGAGCGTAGCGCCCCCTCACACGGCATCTCCTGCACATCGATGACGTTCGAGTCCATCTCCTCCGGCTCTCCGTAGTGGTACTGCTGCCCTTGTGGCCTTTGCAGCTCGTAGTCTCCCTCTCCGTCCTCGAAGGCACTTGCCTCCCCGCTGAACCGTGCGTGGCCGTCACCACCTCCGCCGCCGCCGAACTCAGGAAGAACGGAGAGGGCGAAGAACTCCCACAAATTCTCTGCCTGGTTTGCCGTGATGATCTGCGCTTCCACAAATTGCTGCAGATGCAGAAACTGAATGGGCACTGGCTCGCCGTCCCCGAAGTTGGGTAACCCCAGCGTTACTTGACGCGTAGTTAGGGAAGCGAGCTTGAGTGACTCTTCCTCTGATGTGGCAGTGTGCGACGAGCCCTGCGTCGTCGCTTTCTGCACGTGAAGGTCGGACTCCGCAGGTGAAGCGGTGGCTTCCGCCTTCTTCGCCGCAGCTACGGAAGGGATCGGTGGAGGAGATGTTTTCGGCTGCATTAGCGGAAGAGGCGTGCGCGGCGCAGCTGCCGCCCCTGGCGACCCGAGCACGTTGCCAAAGTATGACGCGGCGTCTTCAGGTGCCGTGATTGGGCGAAACGTATCTCGGCTAAAGATGTGCGCCTTAGAGAAGTCCATTTTCTCCAAGCGCGTGGGCCATGCTGGGCCAGCATGCTCGAAGCTGCTATTCCCACGCTCCGCTCGCCGCTGCCGCAGCACGCCAATGCCCCCTCGCGGCGCCTTGCCGGGTGGGTACACCGGCGGGTCTGGTGCCGTCTCCGCCCGCCGCGGTGCCTTCACCAGAGCCTCGTCCACCTTGCCGTTGGTGGCCCTACCTTCCGCCCTCTGCCGTGCCTTGCGGAGTTCAGCTTTCAGCTGCTTCACCTGCTGGGCCCAGCCCTTCTCACGCTCCGCCTGCTTGCGTGCCCGCTCCGCCGTGATGGCGTCGCTCGTGGGTGGGGCAGCGCCGGGTGGGAGGGAGGAGCGATCGTGCGGCATGCTGCTCGTGCGACGACGCGACGCACCGTTACTGCCGCTAACTCCGTTGCTGCCGCTGTTGTTGTCACCCACAGGCGTGCGCACGTCGAGGACGGCCGACATCTCGATCACGTCAGAGTCGTGCCGGCCGTTTAGCGGAGGCAGAATACCGCCGGCAGGACGGGCGGAGCGTCGCACTCCTGCGGCTCCGTCAAGTGGCGTATTTAGCTGGCCGGACTTGCCACAGCGCGGCGACACCGGCGGACGGCCAGCGGCACCGTTGCCTGCGCGGTCCTCCGGACGCGGCGACAGCGGCACACTGCGCTCCCGCACCACGCTGCCCGGACTGCGAGGCGCCACGGGCTGCGCACTCATCGGCGAGCGCGGCTCCACTGAGTCGGAGTTACGGCTCATGGAAGGGGAGCGCTTCGGCGGCGACGCCAGTTTGGACGGATGCGGCGGATTTAGCCGCGACGGCGACCGCATGTTTCCATTAGCAGCGGCCGCAGCAGCAGTGTTGAGCAGTGCACCGCCTTGGCTCAACTTGTAGATCAACTCCACCGGCAGGGACTGGGTGTCGTAGCCTCCTCCGCCGCTGCCGCTGCTACTGTTGTTGTTGCTGCCGGTGCCGCCTCCACTCACGGTTCCACGAGCTGCACCGCGGCTTCGCTCGCGTGAAGCGCCAGACGCCCGCGTGCCGGCGTCCTTGCCGAGCCTAAAGTTAACCGGAAGGGAGTTCGTCTGGTACTCCCCTCCTGCCGCCGCTGCGGCACCGGGACTCACTTTTCGCTTGCTTCGGTTGCTGCCGCTGCTGCTCACACCGTTGCCTGAGGTAGCCCGTGCGCTGTCACGCGACGACGACGATCGCTTTGCCGGCAGGGGCGCATTGTGTTTCTTGTCTTTCACGTTGGCGGGGACGGCGGAGCCGCCGCCGTCGCCGCTGCCGACCCGCGCACGACATTCCGCAGACGATGGCTGCAGTGTGTCTTTGAGAGGTCGCACCGAGCTGTCTGTCATCTCAAAAGTTCCCTGGCCTTCTTTGAATAAAAAGGTATAGCGTGTTGGCTCGATAGCGGTGGATGGGCCGGCATGCGTGCCACTACCATTGCTGTTCACAGGCATGGACGACGGCAGAGGCGGTGGTGAGGGGCCTGGGCCTGCGCCGGCGCTATGGCTGTTTTTTTGGCAGCCGCCTTCGTCTAGACGCCCCGACGAGGCTGTTGACACTCCATCCCCCCTGCCAACAGACTTCTTGTCTTTCTTCCCTTTTGCCCTGTGTGCCTCCGCCTTGAGGCGCTCAGATTCTAAAATCTGCTGATCGAGGGCAGCCTTTAGTGCTCTCTGATTTGCCTGCTTGGCGAGCGCCTCTTTGATCTTGTCCTCTGTCACTACCACGGGACGAGCGTAGATGAAGTGCTCCTCCATGCCCTGCGCTCACGTAGCGTGAGGAAGCTCACAGTGGGAGAGAAAACAGAAGGCTAAAGTACAAAGCGTTTTACAAATCTAAAAGCAGTGCAGAGGGCAAATATTTAACCGGACCTCACGTGCTTTGAGGTGTTTTAGTATTAAGATTGGTGCGTATGTGTAGGTAGCAGTGCGCAGATGTGTGTTTTTTTTTAGATGGACTTTACCCAACACCGTCGGCGAGCATTTACAAACAGATTAGAAAAAAAAAATCGAAATCAGCAAAACAAACAACTCGCCTCAAGCCTTTACAACGACAAAAGCTCTTGCCGTGGTACCGATTCCACTTCTAGAAATCAGACAGATGGAATCCTATCCAGACGCTACTCAGAAGAGACGATCAATAGAGGGAAAGCGGAAAAGTTGGACGAAACAGAAACGAAGCTTGAGAAAAAGAAGAGAATTGTTGAAAGCAGTTTATTCTCTGTTTCACGTGATGCTACTCTTATGTTCTGCAGCTTCGCGTAGGTAAAGGCGGTAACACTGTGAGCCGCCTATCACACTTCGACCTGAGTTCGTTCGCAACTAGAGCTTTTGTGGTAGGTTCTGATAGATGTGTTTTGAAAGATAAAAACGAAGGCAGGAGAAGGGGGAGGAGGAAGTAGGAATAATTAATAGTAAACACACGTAAAGACCAGGTATGCTAACTAAAAATACAAATAGAAAAATCCTTACGGACTTTTTGCAGAAGCACGCTTATACAAACGAAATTGGGTTTAACCGTCAGCAAAAATGCACTTAAACAGCGTTTCTCGATGTGACCGGCGTGAAACTGCAGCAAAGAGAGAATAGGCAAATGTAAAAGCCGATGTCGCGACGTGATTCACTTCGTCTCGACATTTTGATGTCTTCGTTAATAAAGATCGTGGAGCGGCAAACGTGCGACGAACTGGAAACGAAACCAATTGCGGACTAGCTTCATTTCAATACAATTTCTAGCAAGCAAAGCTGAGGAAGAAAGAGGTCAAGCACAATCCATAGTAACAACAAGATCATAGTTATGAAGAGACCAAAGAAGGAAGTGAAGAGAAAGGGGGGTGATAAAACCCTATTGATTGCTTGAGAAGCAAAAGGCTCGCAGATGAAGGCATCTTTTACTGCTTCAGCCACTCCTTCATTAGTGCGTTGTACGCCTGATCCCGCTGCAGAAAGCTGGTGAGGAAAATTGAGTCATTGAGGTGCGTCTTTATCTCCAGCGCATTCTCGAACATCCTGGCGGATTTGGACTTGATAACGTCCTTAATTTCGTCGTACTCGACAGAGAACTTCGCATTTGAGACGGTGCTCTGGAAGCACAGCCAGTGCGCCGTGATAAAGACGTAGCCCTGCACGAGCGATGACTTCCTCAACCAAGCGCAGTTGAAGCTGTCCACCACCGTCTCGGAGGTGAGCTCAGGGAACGACTTGCGGAAGAGACCTTCGATGTTGTTGCGCACCGCACCGGTCACACCCGTCACGTCGAGCAGTGCCCCACCCACAGCGCGACCGACGGTGAAGGGAACCTTCAGCACCTCCATCCCGCCCTGCATCGCGCCACGCGCCACACCGCTGAACGAAATGCCGTTGTCGGCGGCCGGCTGGTCCAGCGAGGCGAGCTGCACCGGTGGTTGGAAGGTAGTGCCCGCACTGCGGGCCCGGCCCTGATACAGCTCCACTGCAGGCGCACACGCCGACTTCACGTGCGACAGTGCCGCAGTTACCTCTGCCTCGGACACCTCTGTGAAGCCCTGTTGCGCGAACCCACTGCGCGAGAAGCTGAGGATGGCAGCCTGCTTCTGATTTGGTACCTCCGCGCTGCGCACGTCAGAGTGCACTAGGCATGTCACCTTCGCGTACTGAGGAACCGTGTCCACGAGGGTGATCATATGCACTACCTCATCCCGCACCCCATCCATATTAAGCGAGTCGTGAATAATTGCGGTGGGGCCCAGGCGTGGCGGCTGGCGCATGAGCACGTACATTGTGTAGAGCCGGCGCTCGTTGTCCTCGCTACTACCGACACCCCACGCACAGGGCGGCATGTCAGACAGGTTCTCAACACCCGCCACGTTTACCTCGCCGTTGGGCGACGTAAACGGATCCACCTCCGCGCAGTCCGTCTCGAGCACGTCGCACAGAAAGTCTGCCTGCGTCTCCTCGTCCGCATGCAGGTAGTTCTTAAAGATAAAGTATGCGAGGCTGCCGGGGCGAACGAGGCGGATGAAGTAGGTGGACACCGGCTCATCGAAGGTGAAGGTGGCGATCTGGCTGAAAACGTTCGGCCGAGACCCCAAGACGACCTGACCGAGGGCCGACTCCACAGTGGACGCCACCGTCAAGTACTGCGGCTCAGACTGCGCGAGGGCGTCTAGCTCTTCGGCAGTGAGCTGTGGCACGACCTCAGGCGACGTGACGCCGGCACCACGAGTGGTGTTCTGCACCGTGTGCCGACCGGCGGCGGTCTGCGCACCAGACTCGGCAGCTTCTGCCAGAGCCGCCATCGTGTCCTCGGCGCTGTAGTGGTTGGAGTAGTTGTCAGGTTCGTTGGGTTGTTGCACAGGAAAGTCTAGCGAGGTACCGGGCTCGCCCACCTGGGAGCCGTAGTTTGTCGCCTCTGCAGCTGGCGGAACTGCCGTGTTCACCGCAGCAGCGGCAGTACTCTTCTTCTTCTTGCCCGGTTTCTTTTTCGCCGCTGCCATGTCTGCATCCTCGCCTTCCTGCGTGCCCACCTCGTCCTCCAGCAAGGCCCGCTTCTTGTGCCGTCCAGTGTGTGCCCCTGGCGCGGCAGGATCGTCATTGTTATGTGAGTCGTGTTCGTCCACCTCTGGCGTTAAAGCGGGCTGAGGCGGTGGAGACACGGCTGGTGAACTCGTCGAGATTGGTGGCACCACAGCCGCAGTAGGCAAAACGCCAGCACGTGGAGTGGCCGGGGTCGGCTCGCGGTAGAAGGTGGCTTTCCCTCGCGCAAAGCCCTGGGTCCCCTTGGACCAACCCGCGTTCATCTCCGCGTAGTAGCTGTTCATCTGGGTAACAAACGTACTGAAGAAGTTTAGCAGTAGCGCCGGAGCGGCCTCGGCGCTGTTCTCCAGCACTGGCGTCATCGCCTCACCCATGCTAACCAAGTCGTGGAGGCAGTCCGAGAGCGAGGTGCTGGCGTGTTGGGCGATGGCGCTGAGCTGGCTGGCGGCGGCGAGCAGCTCTGCGGTCGGATCGGTGGTGTTCCGCACGCCGTCCTTCAAGCCCTTAGACATCTTGGCGAGCTCATCGCTAATGCCGCGCGTGTGAGCGGCAATACTCTGCACCTGTTGCACGAAACTTTTCTGAATCGCCGCCGGATTCTGGTTCGACTTGCTCATTGCCTTTTACACACAAAAAAAAAGAGTTTCAGGACTGTGTGTTGAAATAGTTGGGCCTTTGTCATACGCTTCTCCCGCGAAGAGGTAAGGAGAGGGACAAATGTAATATAAAAGGCCACCTTGAGTGGTGTGCGGTAGATGTGTGTGTGTGTGTGTGTGTGTGTGTACGTGTGCGCGTTTCACGGAAGACCGCTCACAAACAGAAGCGCACTTTTGTCCGGGATAGAAAAAATCAGGGCTACAAAAGAAGAATTGAGAGGATGCAAAAACAGAAAAGGACTTATCTGCGATGGAGGGGATTCGCAACTACACACAGCGAAAAGCTATATATATATATATATATATAGGAGCGAGAACGCAAAACGATGAACGTGGAGAAGAGAAGGGAAACACTCTGAGACGATAGACTTGCCTTTTCTCTCAAGTAAATAGTACTCTTCTTCCACCTGTTGTACTCTACGTTAAATCACAGCCAGCACTCTTCGTTGGAAAAAAAGAGATTGTGGATCTTGCTTATGTGTGATCTCGACCACTCTTGCTCGTGTGCTTCTTACAAAGCAACAACGGCTGTTCCTTAGAGAGCGAAAGGGAGAAAGCAGAAAGTGAGATCTGTAAGGCTTAATGAAGTAGCGCGGTGATCTAGGCATTTCTGAAAGGCACACAAAAGTGTCGGATGCACATTCCCGTGTGAAAAGAGGCCTCTGCCTGCCGCTCTCTCTCTCTCTCTCCGAGGCGGGACGCACTGAATTACGCACATGAAAACGCAGACGGTGGAACACCACTAGGCAATGTCGTTGTTGGTGTTTCCTTTGTTTTGCTTCTCTCGTTGTTTAGGCATTGAGAGAACCACGTGTTCCGTGCCGCACCTTCGATCGTGCCGCAGTGCCAGCCCTCTTCCAGTCTCTCTACTATTCTAACATCATTTCTGAGGCGCTTACCAAAGTGAGAGCACATTTCTCAATAAAACAAGCTCATAGGAGCAAAGGAACGCCACAGTACGCTGAAGTTCAGCGACGATTCGCACACGCAGACACACCAGTTCTCATATTGTTCGTCAGGGAGGGAAACCCAAGGAAAAAAATGGAGAGTAGGGAGACAGCAGTTGAGCTGCTGCAAAACCTCCAGATGACAGCAAAACGGAAAACGTTTAGTAATCTGAGAGAGAGTTAAAAGAAAAACAAGGGAGTGCAACACCCACAAGAATGACTGCCGACAGCATCCGCGTCGCCGTGGAGAAACGACGCCTCCCTGAATTCTGAATCCCACTTTCTGTGTACCCCGTGCTCACCGCCTTGCTCCCTTAACACCTTTCTCGTAGACCATCAGAAAGAAGTTGTTCATTGAGGCAACGGCTGCTTTACCCTCCGGGACAGCCTCCACCCGAGCCAGCAATGCTGCTGCGGCTGCGCGGGCATCAGGCGACGGGTGCGTCAACTGCATCCCCACCGCGTTCAGCCCACCTACCGCCAGCGCCATGCGGCGCAGAAACAGCTTCACGTCGTACGGTGTCTCCAGCAAGCTTAGCAGCGTCAACAGTGTCCGCTGCACCGGTGTCTCACCCGATGCGCACTGACGCAGCGCAGCGCAGTTTAGTTGCAACGCCGGGTTCTCCTTTGGATACAAGACGTGCGTGTGGATGTTGTCAAGCATCGATGTCAGCATCATCTCCAGCCGCAACACGCTGAGAGAGCGGTGGGAAAAGACGGGATAGAGCGGATTCGGCACCAATACGGAGCCGCCGGCCACATAGCCCACCAGCACCGTTGTGTAGAGAAAATCCTCCAGTACGAGGCGCAGCCGCCGGTTGCGCTCCACGGCGCCCACGCGCAGCGCGCGCAAGTGGTAGATAGTGTTCACGAGCGTCTTGTATAGCCGCTGTAGCGGAGCCGGCAAATTACGCAACGCCTCCGCCTCCGCACCGCCGCTGCTGCCGCCAGAGGCCGACGAGCTAACTTGCCGGTGCAGCATCCGCTCTGCCGATGTCACGACAACCTTGTTGTCCAAGTCGCAGAGGAGGTCCCAACCCCACGGCTGAACACTCTCAAAGATCGGATTGAGGGTGCCAACGACGTAGCCCGGGACGCTTAGAAAGTGGTCCACGCTGCTCACCGAGACGTAGGGAAAAACCTTTTTTGCCATGAAGCTGCGGTCGAGCATGTTGCCGATGATCCCGAGGGACAGCGCCACTTCGCACACATCCGATGCCTCGCCCTTGCGTGAAAGGATGAGTATCTTCTTCTCGGTCAATATCCCGAGGAGAAGCAGCATGGAGGACGGACCAAACGTACCAATCACGGTCTCGATGCTGTACTTGGTGAAGGCGATGTCGTTTGGCTCAGGCGACAAAGGAATCTTTGCTTTGATTGTCGTGCCAAACGGGGCATCGTTGTAGTAGACGTAGGCTTGCTGGCCGCTGTTGAGGGTGCAGTACTTGCCAATCTCCGCCGTGAGTTGGTCCACCTTGGCGCGGCCCGCAGCCACCACACTGGCAGCGTTGTTGATGGAGTCATAACAGCGCTTCAAAATGCGCTGCAGTTCCTTGAGCGCCTCATCGGTGGTCCCGCTGACGGTGCAGCAGTACTGCGCAGCCGCCACTAGCACTGGGAAGAAGGGCTCCAACCACACCAGGGAAGGGCCGAGAACGGCGACGCTTTTAGTGATGCCACCACGGCGGGCGGTGCTGTCGCGCTTGGAGACGACAGCGCACAGACCAAAGAGCGCCGGCCCACCGGCCTCCTCCGCTGCACATTCCTTGCTGCCTCGTTTCAACGAGGTTGCTGTTTGACGAAAAGGTGTTCCTGCAGATGTCGCCCTTCCGGTCGTTGGGTCGGCAAAGCGCGCTGATCCAGAGGGCGCATTACCACTGCCAAGTGCACCCGCCGCCACGGCATCCGCTGCGTCGCTGCCACTGTTCATGCTGTCGTCGCGTGGGAGAAACAGGTGTCCCGCGCTGCCTGGCGACGTTTGCGTCGAGGTCGCATTTGCCGCTGTCGTCGGCGCGGGTGTGTAGGTATCGGGGCCGATGGGCATCTCGGGCGATCGCGGCGTGGCAGACTCGGGCAGCTGCACCCCGCCGCCGTGGTGGTCGGAGGCGTCGTAGCGGCTCGCCGCCGTCGTGGATTCGCCTACGCTCTCCGAGTGCGGAAAGTGCAGCGAGTCCGTCATAGTGAGAGAGGCACCACCACTGCAGCTAAACTCCACTTCGCCCGGTCGGCTGGTATGAAGAGCTCCTAGTGGACCACCCTCTGCGCTATGCGGGGCATCGGAATGCGCAGCGGCACCAGCGTCCTCCGGTACCAATGGAGGTGGAGAGGTGGAAGGGGTGGCCTGTGCGACGTCAGAAACCTCCACCGCAGCAGCAGCAGCAGCGGTAGCGGCAGCGGACCGCTCCGCGCTGTCCAGCTGCTTCATCTCCTTCAGCAGGCGCTCGAAGTGAGCGACGCGCATCAAGTAACCCTCCTTACGGCTGTCTGGGTAGGTAATCACCACAAAAGCGTAGTCGGACGTGTTGCTGCTACCGCCAGAGCTGCCGTAATGAGAGGGAGACACACCAGTGGCACCAGGGTTGGAAGCACGTCCGCCCGGGCCGCCACCGCCGCTGCTGCTACCGACACCGCCGCAGTCTCCAATCGCCACCTCGCTGCCCGCCGCGAAGGAGGAAGTGCGGCTGCCCGACAAAGTCGCTTCGTTCATGAGCATCGCCTCCAGCTGCTTCGAAAAGCGCACCACGTCAGCCGGCAGGCTGGGCGGGGAGGACAGGTTCTCAATTGGGACGACCGTTGGGGCTTCGATCTCGGTGCCTTTGTACTTCAACGACACCGCCCGGTTGGAGGTGTTGATCAGCAGCACCTCCGCCACATAAAGCGACGTCTCTTCCCCCGGCGTACGGTTCCAGCGAGATGCAGCCGCGTCCCCTCCACCAGTTGCGGGCGATGGACTCAGCAGCGGGTTGTGCAGGCATGTCCGCGTCGCCTCGGCGTTCTCGAGACAAAAACGGTAGACCGGGAAACGCAAAAACACTGGCGGCTGTGGGCGGTTCACCACGAAGACGGTGCGTGTCACGCTCACCTTCTCGGCGCCATCCGGCAGCATCACGTTGGCAAAGTACTCCGTGTGGCCTGCAACACCAGGTGGGGCAGCGGCGTCCATTGAATCCGCTGCAGTCGGTGAGGCAAGGATGGTAGGCGAAGAGGCAGAGGTGGGCGCGACGCGTGGGTAGCACGCACGCAAACACGCACCTGTGTCAACGTCGAACTCCGCGATCATGAGGCTCGTGGCCAGCAGCATGGATGCCGCATTCGTTGACGGAGTAGAAGGCATTAATAAAACCTAACAGACGGAAGATAAATTCTAATGAGGTGGGGAAACTCACGAGGAGCAACACAGAAGAAGCCCGTGGAACGCTTGCGTTGCAGCCAATCGAAAAAAAAAAAAAGAAATCGGAAAAGGGGACACAGGGCAGTTTTAACGGACAAAAAAACAGGAAGCTGTAAAACGCTCTTTTTTTTTGTTTTGAAGCCTTCGAGGGAGAGTAGAACGTGGAAGCTGCTTTGCTGTGAGCTGCCTCACAGTTGGAAGGTGTGCAAGTTTAATTGAAAAGAAGAAGACATACACATGCGCGCCCGGTGAGCCCCCCAACAAAAAAAACGAGTGCTTGTTATCAATAGATGCCAATTGCACGTACCACACACGCAATAAGAATAGAGACCTCTCGATACCCTCAGTACTGAAGAATACAAAGAATGAATGAAGAAAAGGGAGAAGTGGCTATTTTTTAGAGCAAATGAAATACACCGTTCGACGAAAGTGCAATTGAGGGAAAGCGGCAAGTCAAGCAGAAAGTTCCTGATATATATCCCTTTCACGGCGCAGCGACTCGCACGCTTTACAGCTTAAGATAAAAAGACCTGCACCACGACCCTTTTCCCAAGCATGTTCTTATCGCTTGTGCTACACTGCGAGTTATAATTCTTAAAAGACGATAGCGTGCTTCAGCGACTAAGATGCCAGACTGCTTGCCGACGTGTCGCCAATTTTAGGGAGACAGAAAAGAACGCGACAATGATAACTTCTAGTTCGACGCCTTAATGCTCTCTCATACCCAAGTCACGTGGCTAATTCCTTAGTAACACAACAAATGGTGCCAGGTAACAATTAAACTCAACATAGACTCAGTAATTAATAAATAGGAACAAACAAATTCACCGACAGTGCAAGTAAACGAAGAGAGCACAAAGGTCAAATCCCGCGCTAAAAACGAAAACAAAAAGGGTGGCAGAACTAGGAGACGACGCCTCGCGCAGGGCGAGCAAAAGCACAGAGTAACGGCGGGTGGAGCTGACCAGACAAACCTGAATGCAGCCACCACATCGAACAATTTATGGTCTTCCGCTTCTCTCACAAGCCCCTGGTGCTCTTGGATTTGCTCTGTTTTACGCACCCGCATTGGGGTTCTGGAACATGAGGTTCTGGAACTTCATCATCAGGTTCATCACATCCGGGTCGCCGATGTACTTCTGGAAGGCGCCGTAGCCGTTCAGCTGCACGTCCTGCATGATGCCCGCCAACTTCGGGTTCTTGCGCACTTCCTCCTCCTGTAGCCGCTCGATGGCGGCGCGGTTCACCTTACCGAACGGCGTCACGACGTTGCCGTCTTCGTCCACATTGCGCATCCCCATATCCGCGCCGAGGCGGTTCAGCTCTGCGGGGTCCATGCCGCCCTGGCTGAATTTGCCGGCCATGTTCGAGACAAGGTTGCTAAACTCGGGATTCTGCATCATGCGCTGCACCGTCTCCATGAACTGTGGGTTGTTCATCATGCTCGCGAACTGGCTCATATCCGGTATTCCACCCATGCCGCCCATGCCCGGAAAGCCGCCGGGACCGGCCGTCGTGAGGCCGGATGCCTTTGCCTTCTCCTCGGCGCGCTTGAGGTCTTCCTTATAGGTGTTGTTGTCAGGGTCCAGCTCGCACGCCTTGGTGAAGGCGTCGACGGCGCGGGTATAGTTCTCCTGGTAGAAGAGCGCCGTCCCAAGGCGGGAGTACGACTTGGAGTAGTCAGGGTTGATGATGATGGCGCGCTCGCAGTCTATGATCGCGTCATTGTAGCTCTTCAGGTGCGTGTGGGCGGCGGCACGGTTCGCAAAAAAGATCGCGTTCTCCGGCTCGAGCTCAATTGCCTTGGTGTAGTACGCGATCGCCTCTTTGTACTTGGCCTGGGTCATCAGTTCATTGCCCTTGTTCTTAATCTGCTCTGCCGTGAGGCCTTCATAAGGGTTGTTGCGCTGGTTAAACTTCTCGCGCGCTTTCTCGAGGCGCTGCTTGTACTCCTCGGAGTCTTTCTCGACACCCTTGAAGTAGCCCTTCTTTTCCAGCAAGTCTACAAAGGCAACAAATTTTTCGTCCTGCTCGGCCCCATTACGGCGCTCATGGTCGCGCAGGGCGGCGCGGAACGCCTCGAGGGCATCCACACCTGTGTCGTAGAGGCCACCGGTGCCGGCAGGGTCGACACCGAACTCCTCGCCTAACATCTGCGCCACAGCCTCCGCGCGGTCGGGGTTCTCGACGGCGGTCTGTCGCATCATGCGGATGAAGGAGAAGACCAGCTTTTTGTGGTCCTCGGTGATCGGGTGTGCCGTCTCTTCCATCGTTGCAGTAATGAGCAGCAAAGACGAAACTGAAGAAGAAAAACCGTGGTATAGCAATCTGTTCGATGGCAGTGCGGCAACGCAGATCGTAGCAAACCAATAGTAGAAGAAATGGTACGTTATTGCGTAAAAGGACACAGAAGAGACAGGACGAGAGAGCGAAGAACAACGAGGTAAAACACACACGTGACGAAAGCTTATTTCTCTACTAATGTAGGTTGCTTACGACAAACGAGCACCTTCACTGTTAGACCATTCCTCTCATTTCACGTATCTGAATGAAAAGAAACGCCAACGAATGCAGCTGGTCGAAAGCGGACCCCTCCCCCAAAAAAAAAAAACTCGCAGTGTTAATAACATCTTGCAAGCGTCGATACGCAGGTCATGGCAATGGGCTACGTCCGCATGGATGCCGTGCGCAATCCCAACATGGTCTTGGTAACTAACGTCATGTGTGTTAGTGAACACAAAGAAAAAGGAAAAAGAGGCAATCACTCCTTTGAATTATCTAGCATAAACTCAGGCCGTCTAGACCCAGCCAAGCACCGCGCACCAACACAAACAGAACACACAAAACTACGGAATTGTGACTTTTGTTGAGGAAACAAAAAAGAAAGCGGCACAGGCTGCAGGGCGAAGAACGAAGTGTTTTACTTCTCTCTTCAGAGTCACTGACTACTGGTGTCCTGCAGCGGTGCTGAACGCTTCCCATTTTCTTCGCTAGGTCTCCCCTTTTGCTGCATGGCGGTCTTGCGCCGCTCCAGGACTAGCTTCGCCATGTGACGCTTGAAGTTCTCGGCGTCCATGCCGTACTTCCCAAGTACCGCGTTCAGCTCCTCCTCACTCGCCGCCTTCTTCACCTCAGCGCTGGCAACCTCGGCCAGCGTATTCGCCTGCTGATCCAGTACGAAGTTCTTCTGAATCTCCTTCTGACGCACCAGCAGGTGGCGGCGGATGCGCTCACCGTAGGTAGACCGCAGCTCCGGCCCAGAGCGCTTCAAAATAAAGTTGTCAAACCCGCCATCCTTCTCGATCTCGAAGGTCGCAGCCTCCACCATAGGCACCTGTACCCAGTGGTCTAGGATGTCACTGTAGTGGATACCCGTCTTAACGTAGGGGTACTTGAGCTGCCGGTAGACGTGCTGCACCTGCCGCGACGTGCGTACCCGCTCCCGCACTCGCTCATTCAGCCAAATCACATCCATCTCCTGGGGTGCCTTGGGAAGGAAGCTGCGCGGCGAGATGTCGCTCATGCGGTAGAGGGCGTGGCGGTTCACGCGGTTGCACCATGCCGCCCACGGTGGCAAACCCATCGAGATGTAGCGGTTGATGAGACCACGCGGCGGGCCGTGTGGGGCCCGCGACGTCTCGGGGTTCAGCGCGAACGTGGAAAAGCGCAGCGGCGACGATTCACGCAGCATCTCTGTGTCGCTTTTCTCTTTCAAGCACCGTTCAACCTCTAATCTTAGAGGGGGGGGGTATTTTTTGGAGGTCGCCAAGCCAAGTTTTGGGTGTGACCAAACCTCAAGAAAGAAAGGGAGCAGTGAAAGTAAGGGAAATAGAGGCGCAGATAAGTGGAAAGAGCTCGATGATGACGGACATTTAACAAAGCAGGCGGTTTGCTTTTCTGTTGAACTTCGAGTTTAGGTCCCGAACCGTTTAGGTCTTCGAAGAGTTCACTCCCTAAATGTGAGTTGCACCACACGAGCACACACACGCACAGAGACATTTTAAGAAGTTTCACTTGAGAAAGCAACACGAAGCATTCTATATTCGAAGGAAGCCAACGGTAACGTACACGTTAAAACAGTGCGGACAAAGCAGTCCAATGATTTGCAAAGCGCAGTTTAACTTCGGTTGGACATGGAACTTTTTCGGATCCTGGCAAACAATGCTGATTATTTTCACTTGCTATTAACGCGAAAATGTCACCAAGGGCGTTAGTAGACTCTCTTTTTCACAATGTGTTGGGCACGTACGTATGTGTCGGCGCATGTGCAAAAGAGGCAAGCGGAAGCATCAACAACGAGAACTTAACGGGGTGGAAAGAAGTTCTAGCAAAGAGAAAACAAATACGTCTGTTCTGTAAGTAGGTAGGTAGATACAAAGACAAAGAATTACTTCATGGGTCCCGAACTACCTCTACCAAGAGTAAAACTGCCCCTTAACACTTCTCCTACATCCGCCTCGATCGCACATGCAGCTGCATTCGCTCACTTTGCCTACCTTTAAAAAAAAAAAAGACTCCCTCTCCACTTCTTCTTTTCTTCATATCGCTCACTTCTTCTTCATCTTTGCGATGGCTTCCTTCTCGGCCTTCTGTTGCTCGCGCTGCTTCTGCTTAAAGGCCATATCGTCCTCGTCCAACTCGTTCCTCTCCTTCTTGGGCTGCTTCAACGGCTTCTGCTTACCACCTTGGCGGGAAGACATCTCCTTGAGTGGTTAGCGGGTTGAACTTTGTAAAGTTGTTGTTACTGTGTAGAGCTGAGTGAAAACTTAAGTTTCCACTGGCGTTGTGAAAGGAAAACGAATGTGGGCACCAGTGCATGTATGTGATGAAAAGAATAGGATAGAAAAAGGCCGAAAGAAAAGCAATCGAAACGCGTGAACGTAGTGCAGATGAACCATTTTTCGAATCGTTCCTTCGCATCATCAAAGGAATACAGCAGTTGACTGTTGATGTTGTGGCCTCGACCTTTCACTGCCACATACACTCCGTTTTATACAAGCCTTTTGCTGATGTGTTATTGAGAGCCGTGAAGCTCAACTCAAGCGGTCGAAGATGGAATTCAAGACACAGAAACGGGCACATACACGGAATGGTAGTTGCTTTGTTTTGCCGTTTGGATTTTACTTTAAATCTTCGATGCAAAGAAGTGGAGAGAAAACAGGCACAGGGAATGACGTGTTTGCAAAGCTGACAATAAAAATAGTGTCATATGGATATAACGGTCGTGTATGCATTTGCAGTTACCAATCGGAAAATGAACACGCGAATCTTCGCAAAGTAACGTAATGAGGAAAAAAAAGGTAGATCTTTGAGAAAGAAGAGAACGCAAATTTCCCGAGAGCAAGCGTTGCGATAGCTCTGCCTTTATAGCTGAAGCGCACGAATGCTCTCCGTCCCGCACCTGTGTGGCCGAGAGACTACACTTTTTTCGATTCGACCCTACAGGCAAAAAGAGAGAGCGGCGGGCAGCCACACAACATGCGGTTATAGTTGAAGCTAAATCCGCACAGGGCCGCAAAAAGAACTCGTTTCCGTCAAGGGAAGAACGCGTCGTAGAAGAGGAAGAAAAAATCAACAAAAAAGCAGAGGGCGAGAAATGCCAACGAAAAACGAAAGGCGCGGTGGCAAAAGAAAAAGGAAATCAACGTGCGATGAGGATACGAGGTACTTCATAGGATATAGAGGTCTCAGGCACGCAGCGCGATATTGGACGCCCAGCGCCTCTCTACTTACCTCATCTATCACGTACACTTTTTTTTTAGTTGTTCGTTTGCAATCGCTACTCACCATTCTTGGCGACCAGCGTCAACACACCGTTCATTCTCACTATCTCAATAGGGTAGTTCTTGGTGGGGCTGTCAACGGCTGGAAAGGGAGCGGAAAGGCTTGACACGTCCCCCCGCACCGTGGAATCGATGATTGCCACCTTAGTGATTTCCTTCGCGTAATATGCTGTCCCTTTCGCGTAAGACTTCGCCCGCGCCGTAGCTGAGCCGTTGGCGGGCACCACAATGTTCTCCCGCTCGACGTTGTTGTCCATGTCCGAGTAGGTGACTGCAACTGTTGCCCTGTGGTTGCTGCGGTTGCGAATCACCAGCGAGTAGACCGTGCGAGGAGGCCGCATGTTTCCTTGGTTTCAGGATTGACGTATGGAGTGCAATTCGTTTTGTCGGCGTAAAATTCAATATAAACTATAAATATATATATATATATTTATATATATATATATAGAGAGAGAGAGGAGAGAGATGACAAATATTGTCGTGCTTGTTTTCGAAATCGAGAATAGCTGTAAACACCTGAAGTGTTTGACGGGAAACAGAGGAATGTCAAAACGACGGGGAAAGAGAAACAGAGAGAAGTACAGCAGCGTTTTTATGCTTCGCTTACTGTTGAACGTGGCGATGTGGTAGTAGGGGAAAAGTGGCCAAGGAGGAGCGGCCGCGATGACGTCCTTATGCAACAAAATTCTCCTCTAAAGAACACATACAGTGACGAACATCGATAACAGTAGTTCGCCCATGTCTAAAGGAATGCTTGTAGCAAAAGCGGCAACACACCTTCGATAGTATTATTGTTCTTCTCGTGGAACGAACAACAGATGACCCATGGTCGACGTCACTGAGCACTCGCTTTGTTTTATTCTCCACTGCGTCAATTAGTTAAGGGGGGGGGCAGGGTTTGTGCAAATGCGTCAGCAAAGGCAAATTTTACAAAGACAACACCACAGCTCCACATGTACCGTTTGATCGAGCACGAAATAGCGATAATCTCGCAAAGTGGTGCAATTTGATTCTTGCGTCGTAGTAGCGAAAAAAAAAAACGCATTAAATAAGTCGAAAAGGTGGAATTAGAGGAGAAAACGGCACCAACGAGGTTAGGGCACTTTTTTTTTTTCGAATCGAGGATTCTCACCTGACTAAAGCGAAGGGGAGAAGAATCAGCTCACCTAGATGGGTCACCTGCTGCGCATACCTCTTCCAGTGGCTTACATATCAGTTACACTTCGCTGCTCGCTTCTAGTGGCGGTACTTGCTACCCCCGGGGATGCTACCCGATGTGACCACCGGAATGCAGCGCCAAAATGAACACGCAGAAAAGTAAAAATAACAGTCAGCGGTACAGTTTGTTCAGCCAGCTATGTCCTAGAGCAAAACGAGAAACAAAGGAAGACAGCAACCAAAAGCCATTACACTACGTTACTTCAAAACAACAGCTAGTCTAGAGAGCACTCGTCGTAGAGAAGATTTCCGTACTCGTGGCCGGGAATAAAGTGGAGAACGCATTTAACAGTGGAAGATAGGCAGATCGAGACACCAAGTTAATTAGACCTTACACAAGGGCCAACCCGGGGATGTGAAAGACAAAAACCGAGGTGAGGACAGTAAGCCTTTTGACGCTCACGATTAGGAACACCGTTAGAGTGTCAACTAACCGAAAGGATAAAACGAAAAAACAAATTCGAAAACCAAAATAGTAATAAGGAAAGCAGAGCAAGAATCGCTCCAATAAAAAAAAAAGAGCCTAAAAGGCGGAGCAAATAGTTGACGTCAGTTGGAGACTTTTACAACAAACTTCTGCTTGAGCCAGTGTGCCCGTAACGGCCAATAGTATTTCGCTTTTTAATAAACTGAGAAAACAGCAAAGCAACATAAAACGAAAACAAGACAAGAAACAGAAAAACAAAAACTGCAGTGTAGACTGCGTAGGTGGGCGATAGGAAAAACTACTTGCCACCACTGAGACGAACCGAAAGTGGTAAGCTTCAACGCGGTGAACACATAGAGGAAGAAAGAGGGAAGAGGAAACGGGGAGGAGGGCGAAGTAGGCGATCAATGAAGGTAAAAAGTCATTCACATAGGCCCTTGTTAGGAACCAGGTCACTCGAGACCCCGGAATCAATTCAAGTCTGACTCGGAAAGCACGTGTCGAGTTGCTTCTTGATGCGTTATTTTGTTTGTATAATACACACACACACACACATATATATATATATATATAACTCAAAGGAAACTGCGCGGGAAAACAATACAGCGGCTTCTCACCATCTGTTTGCGGGCACGCAAAGAAAAAAAAAACTACGCGCTCTTACCCTGCACCTGAATGGCACCGTTTGTCTCGATAACGCTTATCGGGTAATCCTTGGTGGGGCTGTTGACCTGAGGGAAGGGTGCCGTCAGCTTCGCCGGTGCTCCATCGACATGCACCGACGTGATGACCGTCGTGAACTCCGTCGTGCCCTGTTTGAAAGTGCGCTGCTCCGCCGATGCCTTCCCGCCGGCCGGCACCATGATCGCGTGTTGCTCAGCAGTCTTCTGCATTTCATTTGTGTACGTCACGTGCACGGTTATCTCCTTGTCAGTGTGATTGTGAACCACAAGAGAGTAAACGTCTTTGGGGGGCAGCATTTCTTTCCAATAAAGAGTTTTAACGGAGTAGATGAAAAATGAGGAGGGAGTAAAAACTAGTAAAATGCTGCTGATGCGAACAGTACGTAGGTTGCTGTTGCTTCTTTGTTTTATTTTGTTTTTTTTTTCTTAGCAGGTGAGGAGAAAGAACGCAAAGGGGTCAACAGTAAAGAGAGAAAAGCACACGAGAATAATGTCAAATGGCGTGCTTCTCCCCACACAAAAAAAACAAAATGGATTTGGTTATCGAGGAGGATGTAGGTGTCGCTCCTTAAGGAGGAAAGGTGGGAAGGTAAAGGGTGGAAGCGTGGACAGAAAAGTAATTTGTCCAGTAGACTGAGCAAAGAAACCACGCGTTAAGCCCACTTGCTGAGAATCAAAAACACTCCACTAGGACCCTGCAAAAAAAAAGTGAAGTAAATAAATAAAATAATAGATAAAAATAAAGCAATGAAATAAAATGCGCCGTAAGAGTCAGACATTGGTTTTTTTTTGTGAAAGAGTCAACACGATCCGTTCGAAGCCAACAACGTTGCGGAGTCTCATACGGCAACTGTCCCTCTACCCCTTCGCAGGTGGCGAGCGGTTAATTTCCAACCTCACTAGAAAAGCACTGTTGTTCATTAAGTTGTGTGAAGGACACCCACGTCTTCACTGCCGACAGACAAACCAAATCAAAAACAGTCAACCCAATCGTCAACATCAACGTGGTACACATCCGTTTAGGAAGCACCAAGGACTGCACGGCAACAAGAGAAAGGTTGTGCACTAAACCCCTGTCTGTTGCCATTGTTTTCGTTCCGTATGTCATCTAAGCCAGACGTGCTTGCGAAAAGTACCGCTCCGCTAAGCCCCAGTTGCACGTCTTGAAGAAGTTGCCAACGTAACGCTCCATCACCTCCTCCGTGTCGGGCGATGGGTAGTCAAACAGCATCGCTGACGCGTGAATGTTCAGCGCCAGCAATGGAATCAGATCGCTGCCGATCGGACACGTCCCGTGGTCAAAGGCCAGGATGTCGAACATCTTCCCCGTCCACACGAGATAAACCCACCCACTGCACGGCTGCTGCGACAGTGCAGCCACCACAAAGCGGCGCCGCACCTCCTCCACAGCGTCGACAGTGCCATTTTCGCTGTACTGCAGCTGCAACTCCTCTTTCAACCTCGCCGGCACGGCAGTGCCCCACGGCCGCAGCGAGCGGTACCAAAAGCAGTAGTTGAAGTGCTCCGAGGCGGCGGCGTGGACTACTGCGCGCGACGCGTCGAACGATGAACTGCGAATTACGACGTTTAAGTTGTGCCCCTCCAACTCCGAGCCTAGCGTGTGCGCGTTCAGTCGCTCCACCGCTGCCCTGTGGAAAATGTGGTACTGCACGTCAAACTGCCGCTTTGACATGAGTGGCGCCACACCCTGGTCGACATCGTAATCAAGACGTGGTAGGTAGAAGAAGCCTTTTTTCTCGCGCTCCGCATCAGCGGCTATCGCGGCCGCCTCCGTAGCGCGAAAGGTCTGTGTGAGGGCATAGCCGCCTGCTGGGGAGACGCCCACCTGCGAGGAGGCCCACTTTGGCACGTACTCGGCAAAGCGCAGCGGAAGGGAGAGGCGCATTGCTGCTATTCTAGGTGTAGTTGGTGCCTCTGCTGATTGCAGCCACTCTCCTACGATGTTGTCGCTAAAAACCTACGGCCATGAAAAGAGGAAGAGACGAGAGGTACCGAGTGAGAAAACGATAACTAGACAAAGAAGATACGCGCAACGCAAACCACTGAGGAAAGCCTTTAGTTTCAGAGTTGAACAATTTTGCCCGAGAAAAGTGGCGGTGGGCACCAGTGAACACAGATTAGATGCCCCAAATCTGGGTCACGCAGTAATTAAGAAAAGAGAAACCGTGTCTACTGCTTTGCGGATCCCTGTGTGGCGCGACAGACATCTTTAAATTTGAAAAGGCTGTTTACTTGTTTGCTGTTCTCTACAAAAGGGGGGATTACGTTTATACCGCGCAGGAAAACCTCAATCTTATCAAAAGTAAATAATAAGGGAAAACATGAACTTGGAAAGAATCTGCTGCAGCAGAGGAGAAGCAGCTTTCTGCCCAATACAATGAAATAAAAGGAAGAGGATAAGCACAGGCTGCGGTCATAAAACGATCAACGGCCGAAAAGGGAAAGATATTCAAAAAAAAAAGAGAAGACAAAAGGTCATTACTGTGCAGAAGGATGAGGGAAAGGGAGGGGGAAAAAATCAGATCTCACTATATTTCTAAAACCCAAAAAAAACTGGATTATTGACGAAAAGGACGTGGTGGCCCGTTCTTCGGAAAACGAGAGCGATGTGTCGCCACACTATCACAAGAAAAAAAAAAACAATTCCATTCTTGTAGCGCTTTAACTTACTCTGAGAGCTTTTATTAGAGAAGTCTGTGAAGGGGTTGTGCTACACTCACCGGTACGTTGCGTGTCAACCGTCTAGAGGATAAGCACTCATTTAGTTGATCCAACCAAATTTTCAGTAAAATTGAGCAGAGAGAGAGGAACGAAGTGTCAATGAAAAGGGGTTGAACGGTGCCACTGGTGCGCGTACAGCCGTCTGACAAGGGATACAACAAGGGTTCTCCCTTGGGTATGGCTCTGGATCTGCATTCCATCTGTGTGCAGGAACTTTGCTGCCACCGCCACCAATGTGGCGATCAGCCGTAACAAGGGCTGCCGGCCGAGGGTGGTGGAAAAGGCATCGCGCCCCATAGGAGCACACACCCGTCCGTACAAACTGTCGGCACACCTTCAATGTCTTGCCGCGGTGCACAAATTTCTCCAATTCGGCCAGGGTAGTGGACGGTGGTAGAGGTGACGGCGCCCCCGCGATCGATTTTGTGACGATGCCAACCGCAGCCAGCCGCGCCGGGGGTGGACTCAACGAACGATCGCGATGTGACCCAGGGCGGCCGCAGCTGCAAGCCGCTTTGACGTCTGCCACAGTTTTCTTGTTTTTATGTTTCTGTTCCTGTTGCGCTTCCGCTACCGCTGCCACGTCAAACTTTGCCAAAGCCACCGCCACGACCGACTCCATAGACGGCGCGGCGCCGTGCAAAGGTCGGGCTCTTGTGGCCACTGCAGTTGCTGTTGTTGTTTCCGTGGAATTCACAGTGACAGCGGAGAGCCGACCGCTGTTGACGTCGCGCCAGTTTCCGCTGTTTCGAGTAGAGTGCGCAGACGTCCCTCTGTCGCCGCTCTCCTCTGTCGTCTGCTGCGAAGACGAAATACAGCGTGACGGCCGGTGGGAACGCGCAGACTGGAATAAACGTGCATTGTCATCTTGGCCATGTGTGTTGCCATCATCTTGGTTTAGGTCTTCGTCTAAAACATCTGCTGCGTCTTCATCATCCTGTATAGAGAGGTCGTACACCGTCACATCCGATGCCTCCCACCACGTCTCTGCCATTGCGCGATCTGGGTGGAGCAGCTGCTGCAGCCAGATGTGCAGCATCACCGTGGACACGGGATGTGTGGCCTCCCACTCCGCGGTTGTGGCAGCAAACGAGGGGTTACGCTCCAGAATCGCCACAACTTGCTGTTGAGAAACACCAGCAAAGGCGCTGAGCACCTGAATCCCATCCGCAAAAGGGACAAACCATAGTATTGGATAGTAAGTGTCTAGGCCTCCTAAAAGTGCTGTAAACGTCGGTTGGGTTTTGGTAGATGTCTTTAGGTGTTTTTCTGTTTTAAAGGAGCCTTTCGGTTGCGATTGAATCATATCTGTGAGTGTATGTGAGACTCGAAAGTATGTAATTGTGAGGAAGGAAAAACCGCCCCTCGCAGAGCCGCAAAACTGCCAAATCCGTTTTTCAGTGGAATGCAAGTGTGAGCGTTATAGATTCTAAAAAGTTCCACAAGGAGAAGCAGATGAAAAAAAAAAAGAAACGAGGAAGACGATTAAGTAGGCAAGCAGGAAAAGGTGCGCCTGTTTGCACTAACGCAGAGAAGACTTGCAAGACGAATCCAAAAGTGTTTGTCGATCCCCGTCGAGCGTGCACTGTGGCCGCCGGCGGACCCGATTACACGGAAACCAGTCAAAAAAAAAGTGTTTATAGCAAAGAGTGTATTCATTTCTTTCGTTGAAAGGAAATAGCAGACAAAACGGATGGTGGCAAAGCAGAAGAAAAACTGGTGTCGATGCCGCCTGCCCCCACGGCGTTGCAACCACCACAAAGAAACTCGAAGAAATCACTCGAAAGAATGCACAGGCACCTGCATTTCCTATAAGTATTAAAAAAAATGAATACATCTATATATACATATATACGTGTGTATGCGTAGAACGAGAGAGGTCAATCTTTTTTGTTTCGCACGTTGTACCGAAGTCACGGGTCTTTCTACCCTTCTGGCAGCTGCAGATAAGTGTACTGCCCCTGACACGTCGCGTACATGTACAGCACAAAGATGCAGTAATAGCCTGGAATGCAAAGCAGCAGTGCGCCAATGATGACACCGATACCGCGAGCCTTCTCCTCACAGTACTTGGCAGTGCAGCCAATTCCAATCAACATCAGCGCTGTTCCGATCCCGGACATGAAGAAGCCGTACAGAAACTGCTTCCACGCAATCCAGTAAAGCCGCTCCACGCGCAGCCGTGCACGGGTTGGGTTGGCGTGGCACAGCCATTCAAAAAGCCGCCGCCCTTCGTACTGCCGCGGTTGGCCATCCGGCATGCGGTAGAAGGTGTCCTCCTCCTCCTCCGACTCCACGCTGCGCTTGGCACGCGCCTGGACGGCTTGGCGCAGCTGCGCACGGAATTCTTCCAGTGTTCGTGGTTGCTGTGTTTGGGTTCGACGCGTGCCCTCCTCATCCATCTCCCGCCATTCTGCACTAAGGTCGGCGCTGGGATTCAAGAGCACCGACTCACTGAGCGAACCGACACGGCGGCGCATCGTTGCTGCTCGTGTCCACGATTGTATTAGAAAAAGACAGCAATGAGGTTAGATGATGGTGTTAACAAAAACCGACAACGAAAAGGAGCGGCGAGGCAATGCTCCTCTTTTTCTTTAAACTAATGAATAAATGCACAGTTGCTGTAGCTGCACTGACAGCGCAACGGCGAGTTCGGCGAATGGAGGAAAGGGAGAAGGAAAGGAGCAGAAAGGTTTGTGGGGAGCGAAAACTGGTGAGAGCACGGTGAAGCAGCACACACGCTTGTTTTTTTTTTTATGTTTCTACGTGTTGCATGGCAACCGTTGCCTTCCCTCGCAACGTTCCTTGCATGAAAACGGCAGTATTTGAAAACAGCAATTAAACATCACGCGCCGGGAATACACCCGGCTACCGTGGGGCGTGATTTGTTCCTCTGCGCACTTCAGCATACGGCTGTAGACGTGTTCTGCTGTGAGTCCGCATTTTCCTCTGTTGCCTCCGCTTCTGTAGTAACTCTTGATCAGTCGAATGTCGGCGTTTTGCCGGCTTCACGGCAACCACAACCGCACTGAAGTCACAGTCAATCTTCCCCTTTTCGTGTCACTAGGTGCTTCGGAAAGGTAATGTAATCATTGACTGAGAACAAAGCCCGGACCTTGAGAAAAAGCAAACACAGGCAAATAGAACAAAGAGAAATGGAAACACCACACGGTAACAGCTCAACTGCGGAAAGCCAACGGCTTCTTGAAGCAAGGAGAAATAACAGAGGGGAAAAAAGCAGACGAGGGGGACTGCAACGGCATTGTCAAGACTACGCAACTAACACGAACGCGAAACTCAAACAGCCACAACCCACCAAACGGCGACGAGAGTAAGAAAGTAATCCACACGCCACAGAGATAAATATAGCATCAGAACAGCTGCGGAAAGTCTCGGCGCAGCGCGTCCATCACATCGTCGATGGAGGCGCGGGGGTCCTTCGCACGCCCCGCAGCGCGCACCATTGTCTGCGCAAACTTCAAATCCTTCGCCGAGGCCAGACAAGCAGACACCGCCGCCACCATCTCCGGCTGTGAAGTGCGGTAGCCCTGGAACATGGTGGGGTAATTAAGTGTCATAAACTGGTCAAAAGTCAGAGTTGGGTTGGCGCGGGCGGCGTTCTCGAACTCCATCTTGATGCGGTTCTGCTCACTACGAGAATAGAGCGCGCGCAGCAACAAGAAGTACGCAGTGGAGCTGATCGGCAGCTCCCACCACGGGAGCCCCTGCATCGTGTGCAGGGGTGAGTTCTGGTTCGCCAACGGGACCATGATCATGAGAAAGAGGAGCGCCGTCAGGTAGAAGAAAAAGTTGAGCATCTTACGCGCGGCGTCTGGGGTAAGGGGTGTCGTACCGAGCATCGGTCCCGCACTGCCCATGCCCCATGCAGGACCACGACCAAAGCCGCTGCCGAAGCCGGTCTGCTGCTGTTGGTCTTGCGGTTGTGGTATGCCTTGCTGAATCTTCTCCGCGAATTTCTCACGCAGGCGACGCTCGCACTCAAGCTCCTCCTTGTCCTCATCAGCTGCGGAGCGCGGGTTCGAGTTGCTATTCGGCACGCCGCCGTTACTACTGTTCTCGTTGAGTGTCACAGGAGAAACGTGGAGCCGGCGGCAGTGGCTGGTGCTGCTTAACTCACACCGCAGCGCTGGGAGGAAGGTTGAAGCCCCTGGTGCAATCAGCGCCAGTCGCCTAAGCATATTTTGAAACGGTTGGGCTGGAAACTATAACGAGGGAAAAGCCAGACGTCCAACGGCACCTACTAGAAAATCGTCGCGACAGACCACTTATGATCGATGAAAGAAGATTTGAGAAGAAAAGGAGGATAGAGTGTACGTTGTGCGTAAAGATTGGGTGTATAAAGTCGCACGGAAAGTGGAACGGAAAAAGAACAGAAAGTGAGGAAGAGACACGCGATGCTTACGCCTTTCAAAAAGACTAATATCGCTCTCTTTTTGCGAGTGCCAATTCTGCGAAGCTGTTCGTAGCTGACCTCTGCAAGACACCTAACATTTAAGTACTACGGTTAAAAATCTATCGGAGAGCCAAAGTGACGTCACGTGTGAGTACTCGAGGTAGGCGCACCAGGAGAAGAGCGGGGAATACGTTGAAAAGTGTAAATTGGGATACACAGTCAGTGTGTCGAAGACGTGAACGTCAAAGGAGTACTCATTTCCTCACGGCCTCGAATGTGCAGTGTGCAGCTTTAGACCAACACAGCGTTGGATGAAAGGAAAAAAGCGGCTATTTTCCTCCTTTTGTTGATAAATGCACTCTACCGGGGAGCCGCGAAGTTGTGAACAAAGTAGCGGACGAACTTTCGTTCCTCGCGGGGCTTATGTGAGTCCCAAAAAGAAAAATTTCCTTCAAAAAGAAATGCGTTCTTCTTGCCACTATTGCCTCCCAATTCCAGTGAAGCGATTTTTGTTTTTTCCTTTCCCGTTTGTTTTGCAGGTTTGTTCTGATAAACTGTAAAAACACCAAATACACAACACATCCCAGCAATGGCAAACAACAACACTAAAGCAGTGTAGCGGAGGAAGGAGAAAACAGAATCCTGTGCAGCCGCATGGTTCACCACGAACACGCGTCAATGGGTCGAACACTCCCTCAATCGCGCCGTTACACCATAAACAGCTGGTGATAGGTGCATCCGAACGCCCATCAGCCGCGCGCACAAAGCAGTACCGCAAAGATGAATGCATCTTCTGCTTAGTAGAGCGCACCGTAGCTAGTCAGCTTCCGGATGTGCATACGCACCTTCACACGCTTGTTGTCGTACACTTCGCGATCAATCGCGAGTTCCTCGGCACCGGGGAGGTACAGCCAGCACCAGTTGTGTCCTAGATCCTGAATTCCGGTGCGGCGATCCTTCTCCCTAAATTCGATTAGCCGTGGGTCGACGCGGACCTTGTACTGCTCCCACAGCTTCTGCGCCACGTCCTTCTTGCGCAGAGGGCAGTTGAGTAGCCAGCCCTGGCCCCAGCTCTGTCGGCCAAAGAGCAGGTAGCCGGTGTTCACACGCCAGTAAACGTCGAGCCACTGACGCTTGCGGGCAGCGAAGTCGAGGAAGTCGGCGTTGCGCTCGACGAAGCGGTCGTACTGCTCCGAGTCGGGGTTGTAGCACCAGACGCCCCGACGGAATTCCGCATTCGGGGTGACGGCGTTGCCTTCGGAAAGGTACTTCTGAGCTACTTCGCGCTTGATCAGGCGCTCCTCGCCGGCGAAGCCGCCCTGCGGACCGAGGATGGTACGGGTAAAGATCACCGGGATATACTCCAGCTGCAGCTCCGGGGCCATCTCCCGCAGCAAGCGAGACCACCGCAACATGTGTACAAAGAATATATATTGATCAATTTGTTTTCTTGGTTTGCGCGTGTAAGCGCGTGCGTGAGGCAGTACGAACGAGTACCTTACCCCCTCTGTGTGCGCGGCAAAACAGGTGCTGACGCAGAGAAATAAAAAAAAAAAACGTCGAAGCTGCGCTGTGCGGAACAAAGACAAAGGTGATGGTTACGTTTAATTCGATGGTATGTGCAAGGAGGACATGAAGCGAGAAGAGGCAAATTGCGTCTATTTACGAAGAGGCAAGAACAAAATGCGCGGCAGTCAAACTGGCTGTTGTGAAACTTCAGAAAGTCCCAGCGAAACCGAACAACAACACTTTTAGCGGGTAAGGTACGAAACCATTCGAAATTGATCAAAAGTGGAGTAGTCAAACAATACCAAGAAAAGGTGTCACCAAACGGAACAGCACTGAAAGGCATCTGTGGCTACGTGACACGGCCTCCTGCCGTATTTCACGAAACCCGCTTCGTGGTTCACAGTATCATTGTCTGCTGGAAATTAAGTAAACTGTGTAAATAGGGATTCGTAGCTACAGGACGAAAGATAAGAACCACAAGGAGAAAACTATGTGTGTCGATATAAAGACTTTTCGAAAAAAAAAAAAAGAATGAAAGGGAGAGTAGCAGAACAGGGCCGTTTCTTGCCTCACTACGCGTCGTCACGCGCTAGGCTAGAGTAATTTCGTAGCTTCTCCCTCTTTTTCTTTTTTCATTGTTAAGTCTTCGGATCAGCAAGTCAATGCGCGCCTGAGTTTACTTGCGGACTTTCTCAACAGCAGGGCGGAAGTCGCAGACGCTCGCTTCTGTGGTGATCATCAGTCCCGCGACAGACGCCGCGTCCACCACACAGGAGCGCACCACGCGCACAGGGTCTACGATACCCGCCTCAAACATGTCCACGTAAGTGCCGTTCTGTGCGTCGTAGCCCATCGCCGTCTCCTGATACTCCGCCACGTTCTCCACTGTCACTGCGCCTTCCTCGCCGGCGTTCTCACTGATTTTCTTCAGGGGAAGGCGAATAGCGTTGCGTACGATTTGGATACCCGTCCGTCGGTCTTGATCCATCTCTTCGTCATTCAAGAGCAGCTCGTCCAACTTCTTTGAAGCGTGTAGGAGAGCGGCGCCGCCGCCGGCAACGATACCCTCGCCGAGCGCGCTACGCGCCGCATTCAGCGCGTCCACCACACGGTCCTTCGACTCGCTAATCTCGATTGCTGACCGGCCGCCGACGCGGATGACGGCGTAGGTGTTGTTCAGCTTCGAGATGCGTTGCCGCACCGCCTCGCGGCTCTCCTCCGTCATAAGGCGCTCTAGCCTGCTCTGCAGCAGTCGCACCCGGGCCGACGTGTCGCCGGTGCCTCGGATGACAGTGCTATCCATCGTCTGCTCCATGTGATGCACCGACCCGAGCAGGCACTGCACGTCGTCTACGTATCCGATCGAGCTTACCTTCTCGACACTGCACTGGCACGACGAGGCGACGTCGTGCAGCTCCTCCTCCTCCAGCTCCGGAACGCAAACCACGCCGCATGGCACAACACCGCGCTCGTGGTTGAGGATGACGGTCTGCAGCACCGGCTCCGCAAACCCGGGGCCGACAACGACGAGCGGCCGCTGTTGCGCACGGGCAGCCTCGAGCAGACGCACCACATCTCGCACTTCTTCGAGCGGCTGCGCCGTCACAAAAACCAGCGCGTTGTCCAGCCGGCTGCACAGAAGCGCACTGTCGGTCATGAGCGCACTCGACACGAAGCCGTGTTCGGTGCTCCACCCTTCGTAGCGTGTCCACTCCGTCGTCGTCGAGTTACCGTCAACAACCGAGATGAAGCCGTCCACGCCGACAGATTTGACCGCCTGGGCAATCAACGTGCCCAGCGGCCGCTCACCGTTCGCGCTAATTGTCGCCACGTTCTCCAGCATCGGCAAGTCCTTCACCGGACGCGTTTGCTCCGCCAAGTCTTCAAGGATAATCGTGACAGCGGCGTCGATGCCGCGCTTCAAATCCATGGGATTTGCGCCGGTCGCCACGCTTTTGTAGCCCTCAGCGAAGATGCTCCAGGCGAGGATTGTGGCTGTGGTGGTGCCATCGCCGGCCACATCGTTCGTCTTACTCGCTACCTGCCGAATCAGCTTAGCACCGACGTCCTCGAACTGGTCCTGAAACTCGATAGACCGCGCAACCGTGACACCGTCCTTTGTAATCTTCGGCTCCCCGTTCGGCTGACGGATAACAACATTGCGGCCCTTCGGACCTAGCGTCACACCTACGGCAGTGGCGATGCGCTCGATGCCAGAAAGCATCAGCTGGCGTGCACTGCCGCCAAATTCAATCGACTTGCCGCTCGAAAACCGGCGAGAGAAAGAGAACATGATGAGCTGGAACGGAAAGAGATTTGAGGCAGACGAGGTCAAGAAGCGACAAATGAAAGAAGAGAGGGAACGAAAGAAGCAGCCTAATGATGAGGACAGAAAAAGGGGTTTTACGAAGAGGGAAAGAAACGTGCTGTTGAACGTGCAGATGAAAACAAATGGAGTTGTGCCGGAGCTTGGAAAGGAAATGGCTATCTATCCATCCTGATGGCTCTTAAAAAAAAAAAAATTGAAACGTTACGTTGATGGAAGCCGGTGGTGCCGCACTATTAGGCAGTGTTGCTAGGGGGTCAGCAATTCAGCCTACACGCAAATTGCCCTCCTTTCTTTTGTTATCGGGGCCTCGCAAATCAAAATGCTGTGGTTCTCAAATCATTGCTGCGTCTATTTTGTGTGTGTGTGTGTGTGTGAATGGGTGGACCTGCAAGAAAAAAAAAAAGGGGGAAGCCTCTCTTTTGGAAGACAAACCGGACTACGTCTCCCTCGGCGAAGCAGTTGATGCACAGTCAGAAATCGCGCAAAGGAGCAAGAAGAACACGATCGGTCACTGAGGCGTTGAGTCGCGCTCTAAACAGCGGAAAACGAAGAAACAAACCGGGCAAAACAATGTATATATATATATATATATATATATATATATATTTATATATATATTTATATTTATATTTATACATGCAACGACAATCTATCGCATCTCTTCCCGTATATCTAAGCAGGTTCGTAGTTGGAAGCTCGAAGTATGCTTTGTATTTCTATTCTAAGCCTTGAAAAGCAGCAAAACGCAAAGTTGGCTCAACTGTGTACACCGAGCATAGTTGTCGTAAAGCAGCAGACGAGGCTGAGCACGCACGAAAAAACTGATAGACCAAAAAAGAAGAGCAGGTAGTGCTGTCACGCACGATGCCTAGCTGATGTTCTGCAAAACAGCACGCTGACGAGCCAGATCCATTTGAAAACGCGAAGCTGCACTGCACACCAGCGGCTCTCCCCGTAGTGCACCTGACACTGGTGCACTGTCGTACCCATCAGTGCAGTCACCCATAAATCGCACCTGCAGCCGCTTCTGCGAGGCCGCAGCATCCTCAGCCTGCTTCCGCACCGCCTCAAAGCGACTCAGCAACTCCTTCTTTTCGAGCTCAAACTTGTCCCTCTCCTGCTGAAGAGCCTGGCGTTCTGCAGCGGCAGTGGCATAAAGCCGTTTGTGCTCCTCTTTCATGCGCAGTGCTGCTTCACGGTCGGACTCAATGGACTCCAGCTTCGCCTTGAACTCCTCCTCCCGCGAGCGTAGAGCCTTAAGCAGATCCGTCTCATCCCGATTCTGTCGCTCACGCACCATTGACGCTTCAGACCGCTCCCGTGCGATTGCGACGCGCTCCGCCTGCAGCTCAGCCATCGCTTCCATCTTTTTTGCAAGAAACTCCTCAAACTGCTGTTCCAGCATCTTGCGCTCCTGCGCCACCTCGTTCAACATGAGGCGGCGGTCCTTCTCTGCCTGCTGGCGGAGCGTGTCGTAGTGTGCCTGTGCATCGCGCAGGGTGCGGCGATCTTCCTCACTGTTCTTGCTAAACGACGCCAAGGCAAGCTCAAACTTGGCGTACAACCCGGCCACGCGCGCCCGCTCCGCCGCTAGGGTCTCTTGGCTGGACTTCAATTCAGCTGACATCGCGTCCAAGATGGCGCGCTGATCTTCAAGTTGACGTTCCCTCTGCTGCAGCGTGGCGAGCCGCTCCGTCAACAGCTTTTCGTTCATGACCTTTGCGGCTTCCATTTGCTCCTGCATGCTCTCCACTAACGCCTCGATGCGGCTCACGCTGCCGGTGTGTGCCCCCAGCGCCGCGAGTTGTTGCGCGTGTTGATGCTGCAACTGCTCCAGTGCTGCCTCGTGTCGCTTCATCATCATGGCCAGCTCCGCCTTCTGCAGCTCCTCTTTACGCGCGCTATCCACTTCCATTTGCCGCCGCACGTCCTCGATTTGAGCACGGTATTGTGTCTTGATCTCTTCCAGTTGGGCTTCAAGAATTATGCCGTCGTGATTGCGAGCCTCCGCATCCATTTTCGCCCGCCGCTCCTTCTCCATTTTGTCCATCTCGTCCCGTAGCTCTCTCTCGTTGCGCAGTCGTGTCGCGCGGTCCTCAAGGTCACGCTTGAGCCGAGCCTCGCGTTCCTCTTCGTCTTTGCTCAAACGCTCTTCCAAAGCGGCACGAAATCTCTCATCACGCTGCTCCGCGATTGCCCAGTACTTCGCCTCACGCTCTTCGCGTTCTTTGAGCTCTTTTTCTAGCTTCTCGGCGCGAGTCATCTCTTCGCGGCGGTCTTTCAGCTCTCGCTCGCGCCGATATCGCTCATCCTTGATCAACCGCTCCTTTTCCGCTGCCACAACGGAAAGGTTGAGCTCGTGGAACACCTCGCGAACATCTTGCGCGAGACGCTGGAAGAGCGCGTGCGCTGCCTCCTCCTCCTCCGCGCGGCGCAGGCTTATCGCCCGCTCGTGCTCGCGGCGGCGGCGGCGTTGCAGCTCCGCCTTTGTCGCATTTGCGCCGTCTCCTGTGTCACCCTCGTTATCAATTGAAAGCTCCACATCACCACCGTCTATGGCGGCCATCGGGTCCGCTCGCTTCGCAGGCTTCGGCGTCGTCACAGCCCCGCGCGGTGCTCCAGCAACCGCCGCGGCTATCCTCTGTGAAACTTGTTCCTCTACCATCGCACTCAGTCTCTGCTTCATTTCCTCGTCACGCTGTTGCTGCATGGTGAGCTGCCGCTTCAGCTCCTCTTCTCGGCGACGCATCTCCTCTGTCCGTTGTGCTTGGTCCGCCTCCCAGTTGGCGATCTTTTTTGCCACTTCCTCCTTCTCTAACCGCAACTGCTCCTCCACGGTGGCGTAAAGCTTCTTTTCTTCGGCCTCTACATCCACCATTAGCGCTTTCGAAGTTGCAGATGCAGCGGGCAGCTGAGTTTCAATCGGAGGAATGTAGTCTCCGCTGTCCACAGAGTCTTCAAAGTCGTCAGCGTAGTCCTCCTCATAATTGCTGTTGCCTGAGGCTTCTCTTTTGCTGCCAGAAGTTTTCTTTGCCGACGACGTGTCCACTGGCACTTCATCATCGTTGTCAGAAAGCGGAGCAACTTCCTTTTTGTTTTTCGACCGTTTGGCGCTGCGGTCCTTCGACTTCTTTTTTGACTTGTTGGTCGAACGTGAGGTAGGCTGCATTTCCTCTACAGTTTCAATAGGACCGATGTAGTCGTCCTCATCGTCTAAGACGCTGTACGAGAAGCCTTTTTTAGTTGTCGGGGTGAGACTCGGTGCATTGCGTAGCGAAGACATTGGGCCGTTACAAGAAAGAAGTGAAAAAGAACCGTTTTATTCACCCGCTTCGGCCAGACAACGTGCGAGCTGGCAGATGAAAAAAAAAAAAACAGAAGAAAACAAAAATTCAAAGCTCGAGTAGCTCTATCGAAACAGGGCTTTTATATGCGCGTGTGTGTGTGTGTGTAAATTTCACAGGAAAATCAGCAAAGGAAGTTTCTGGAAAGCTGCTTTTTACGCAGTTCAACGTCCCAACAAAAAGCTATACACGCGACGCTATTAAGAAGAAAAAAAAAAGGCAGCGTAAGTTACACAGAAAATAAAAGGAAGCAGAAGGTAGCGGCGAGTTAAATACGTGAATGCAAAATAGTGTTGTTACCAGAATGTGGAAAAGTGAATCAGAACCTACTTTCCGTCCTCCAAACGAAACTGATGAGCTTACACCTTCTACAGCACCATCAGATTCAAAGTAAAAAAGAAAATGGTCGCGCAAATACAACGAGAAAGATGATTTTACCACATTAAGTTCAGCGGTTTTTGACAACACATATGAAGAGGCCAATACAGTAAAAACTGTGTCCACTCAAATTAGCTTTTAACTAATCCCTTTTGTTTATTTCGTGATATTCGGTCGCTGTTTTTTTTTTTTTTGTCAAGCAGGTTTGGTAGGAAAAATGCCACCGGAAAAAAAAGATAAAAATGCTTGCACAGTGGTAATAAGCGCTCAGAAAACCGAAGACACCCACCTTTGCATAATTCGGGTAAAGCTCTCGTTGACTTCTAACCCATAGAATCGTCGAAGACTCTGTACATCAGCAGGCGTGGCTTGCCTCAGTTTCTTGATCAGATCTAAGTTGAATTTCACAATCCAGCGCAAAGCCACATGCAAAAACCGGTCCGCATCACCAGGAAGATATTCGTGTAAGAGGGGAATGACATCGCTCACCGTCTCCGCCGATAGAATGGAGGAGCGTAAGTTATAGCAGATCGCGCCAGCCACAAAAAACGCCGCATTTCGGATCTGACCTCCAAAGGAGAAGAGAAAATCCCAAATGCGTAAAGCATCTGCGATGTTAAAGTCCTGTGTGAAAAGAAGCATAATCCAGCGCAGCGCATAATGCTCCGCCCTGATACCGAGCGACTCCATAAAGGAGAACAGCTGCGGGTCAAAAAACCGCAGGACGTTGTCGAAAAGCCGCATGGTACTGGTCAAGCCACGAGTCGAATCAAAGTCGAATGAGCACCTGAAATCATCGCCAAAGTGAGACAACATTTTTTGGAAACAGAAGAAAGTGTCTGCTTCAACAAATGGTGTTATATTCGAAGACTTCCCTTTTGCGAACGCATAGAGTAGGTGAGCTACGTACTCGTTCATTCCCTGGACATAACCCAGAGCCTTATTGACGCTAGCCGACGTGATCAATATTCTGCGTAATGATTCCTGTGCAGAAGTATAATGAGGAGTTGTGCCTCTCCGCTCTCTGTGCGCCGTAGATAAATTGTCGCTCTCGGCAGCAAAAAAGTTGAGCGATGACATTGTACGCGGCACGTCGACGTCAACAATGTGAGTTATTTTGTTTTCAGTACACATCGACCACTCGAAGTCCAATCCGCAGGCACTCAAAACTTCATTGTATTCACGCAGCCGGTTCGCCTCAATGCTAGCCCATTGTCGCACGGAGGTTGGGTAGAAGCCTAGAATTACTTTCCAGCAGTCTGGACGGGCACTGTCGTGAAGACCTCGCCGGCAGCAGTGTGTCAGTGCCTGGAAGTCAACAACGTCTGCATTTAGCACTTCGTCAATGGTAGCACTCATCCCTAAAAAAAGAAGAACGAAAATCTCAACAAGCAATAACTCAAATAATAATAATAATAATAATCTACAGAGACAATTATTGAAGAAAAAAAAAGATGTTGTAATAAAAGAATGTAGTTTACTCGTCGAACATGGTGCCTCAGTGATTTGAGTTCTGCTAAATGTGTTGTTGACGCCAAAGCAAGGACAGTCTTCCACGCGTTGATCTTCTCCAAATTATGCACAAAAAAAAAGAGTCTACTATGACAGCGACTCCAAAAAGGCCTTGAATGCACCTTTCCTCGTGTACGTGTGTATGTCTAAGTGTGTGTACGTGTTCGTGTATCTTGCGTTTAATAAACAATGACGAGAAATTTGAGTATAAAGTACTTGGGAACCAAACCAAAAAGACAACACAGTCCAGAGGAAGCAAAAATGATAGCAAAAACAGCTAATGTGAATTGTTGATTGAAACAGTAGAGGAGGAAGGAAGAAGAAAAAAAAAATTGAATGAAAAGCAACGAAACTGCAAATTCACAGGTAGGGTATTCGAAAAAAATGATGGAAGCGAAAAGCTCCTCATAAAAGTCGAACATGACCGCGTTTCGATGTTAAAGAACTCAATTTACTTTACGGCATCAGTGCAGCTGCAAATACAGTAGCCACTTGAAACATAACTTTAACTATCACGAACAAATGCACGCACAGCTGAAACCAACGTAGTCTTCTTTAGAAAGCTCAAATACACTCATTTCATTGTAGTATGTCCGCTTTAAATATATGTATGTATATATATATATATATATACATATATATATATAGGTCCAAGTTAGTACTTCAAAAAGGGTTTCTTGAAATAGAGCGCGTGTTTGCAATAGAAATAAAAGATTGTGAGACGACCAGGAGAAAAAAAAGGACAGCTGTGCAAAGGATCAAAGCAATGGATTTGTTTTCGTTCGCACAATAAGCTCTTTCAAAAACAGCATAAAAAACTCAAGCTTTGCTTCGCATTCTCACATTAATATATTTTAAAAAGTACTAGATAATTATGCTAAGTCATCGCCAACAGCTTCTCACCACCGCTGATGGCGGGGTAAAAATGTGAGCAACTCAAAACTAAATATTTACGGAAACGGGTTCACTGCGTCTAAGAAGGAAATCACAGTGCGAGAGAAGGTGGTCTGAGTGTCCACAATCGGGTACACCAACGCCATGCGACCGTCAGGGAGCGCAACGTAAGCGCGACGGTCAATCCTATCGAACGTCTTGGCGTCCTCGTCAGCAAGGTTGGAGCGGTAGTGCGACTGCTTCGAAACAATGGCGAACACTGCAGTCAAGAAGATAATTGTAGGTGCGTGAAACCCTAAGGCGTGCAGACGGCTCGTGTACGTTTGCGGAAGCAGCAAGCTCCAAAGCGGCCGCTTTACGTTGGCGGGCATTTTGTACGAGAAAAAAAACGGCCTGTTTTTTTTTTAATTCAAGTGCTTCCAACAACGTTTTAAGAAGTAATGTAACTCCGAAATAAAATTAGGAAGAGTGAGTGCAGAAAAATCAAGGGAATTTACTTCTGCAGAAAAACGTGGATTCGGTTTTAAATTTTTACGTTAAATAACCTTGCCAAAAGAAATTAATCAGCACTCAACGTTTCATATCATGGGCTATTACTTGCTAACATATACGCATACATATATACGTATATATATGTTGGACGGATTTGTGTAAGCATGAAGTGCTGATAATCTGTTATAATTTTCTTTTTCGACAAATTGCTTGTGGGGTGCACTAACACAGACGTGCTGTGGTAGTGCGAGCCCTAAGTGGCAACTCGTTTTTTTTCTCGATTTTGAAAGTTAAATTTGGTGGTTCGATTTAGCATATTTACATGAAAGGAAATATAAAACACTGTGTTGCGTTTTCAGTTTTAGCCACCTGCTGAGAGTTCTAGATGTATTTTATAACAAAAGCACTTCAGATGTTCAGGGGAAATAAAAGTGATTTACATTGGTAGAATGACGCACGTTGCGACACCCAATATCAGGAAAAATGTATGAAAGCGTGCTGCTAACCGCGTTTCTCTTTAGCTTAAACGCGCGCAAAAAAGAGCTTTGTTGTGTCACGTTCGTTCTCGGTGAGCGTGACGCTGTTCGACGCGCGAAGCCGCCAACCCTCTTCCTCCAGGGCGGAAATGATGGCCATGAATATGGAGGATTTGTGAAGCTCGTCACAAAAATGCTGCTGGAGCTCCATGCGCCAGTGATCGGGGTTGGCGAGAAAAACAAACTTTGCGGGGTCTTTGCTGGGGTTCACAGCGGTTGACGTGGCAAGTGGAATCTGCGCTTCCATCGCACGCACTGTGTCTTCGCGGATGGTGGAGCCCAGCACCGTGATGGTAGGAGGGTTGAATGTGCACGAGACGCAAAGGTTCGGCATTGTGATTAAAAGGTTGCAAAATTTCGAAGAGAAAAAAAGTTTTCTAGATACGCAGAAGGAAAGGCACTCCAGTTGTTATTTTTAAAACAAGGTCAGGAAAGGAGCAAGAATGTGGAATTTCAACTAAAAAAAAAGTCGGGGAAACAAGATTACATTTTACGTCCACCAAAAAAAGTTGTGTCTTCCTCTCAACGGTTTAAGTAGGTGAGTTGAGGCTCGTCTTGCCACAACAGGGAACTACAACCTATAAACTCCTTTTCATCTTTTTTTGATTCAGTTAGCGTAATCGCACAGATTTGTCAACACTGGCAATTTTTGAGGAACTCCTTTTCTGCCCTATAGAGCCGCTTCGCATGTGCGAATGCCTCGGATACTCATTCTCGTAGGGTGAACGCTGAACTTTTAAAGTTGTTTCCAAACTCTCCTACAAGTTCCTTTGGTGCGCTTTGCGGGGGTGAGCCCTCCGCCGCCTCGGTTTTTCGTGGCGCCGGCGGGGCGGTGGTGGTGGGTTTGGCCCCCTCCCCCCCTCCCCAAAAGCCCCTGATGCCCTCATCCCCACCGAGTAACGGATCCGCGGTCGCCCGCTGAAGAGAAGGGGTTGTCCCCCGGGGTTTTGGAGGATGAGAGTTTCGTGAGGGTGGTTTTTCGGTGGTGACGGCCTCCGGCGCCGGGACTCTTTTCGCCTCCTCCGGTGGGGGAGGCCGGGGCGTCGCCGCCGTTGTCTTTCTTTTCGGCTGTGGGGTGGGGCGGTGGGCCCTCAGGAGGGCCACCTGGTGCGCCAACCACAGGACGCGGATTGGTCCCATTTTTAGGCGCGGGGGGGAAACGCTCGAATAGACATATGACGGGGTTCGCGTGCACAGGTGGGGGGAAAAACAAAGCGATTATAACGCAAAGGCTCTCAGTGAAGGCAAAAAACACCAAGCGCCACGCCGCCCCAGAACGAGGCGCGCCGAGGAATAGTCGCGGTGAGCGTGGTGAGGAGCTGCTCGCGTTTCCGCGCCAGCCGTCCATGCGGCTCTTCGGTTGACGGACGGTAGCCACGCAAAACCAACGTAATGGTGTCCTTGAGTAGGGCACTCCAGCGCACCTTGGCGTAGCCGGTCCAGCAGAGAAGCTGCGTTCCAATGACGATGGCACCCAGGTTCGCCGCCGCAACGCTAGTGATGCGTTTCAGCGCGAGGCCGACGAGGGATCCCGCGACAAGGTTAGTAAGAACGGCGAAGGAAGCACGCGCATTAGGGGGATTATCGCGGCCGCATTGGCCCGTCTCGTATAACGATGCGGGGGTCTGTGCGGTGGAGCGGTGTGGCTGAGAAGCTTCACGGCGCTGCTGCAGCGATTCGCGCGGACTGTCGACCAGGTGCTTCAGCTGATAGCTCCTATGGCGTTTGGGGACGGCCGGCTCATCCGGGTGCGACTGCTCGCCGAAGCGACTAAAAGTATCGTCACGCAGTGCTTGGAACATCTTTCGCTCCTCCTCAGTGTTCATCTTCAGAATCGAGGCGCGGCTTCGGCTTGGGTTCACCTTGGAGGACGCGTCGAGGTCGTCGAAAAATGCCTGCCGCAGGGTGTCTATGGGAACGATGTTGTGCGCGGCCATGGCAGCCTCCACCTCCTCGATTTCCTCTCGACTGTAGCACATCTTTGCTGCTTCGTTACACGTGGCTTTTTCTTTTAGACTTCCTTTTGTGAAACTGGAGAAGTGTAGTACTGACGTGTGAGAACGTGAGGAAAAAAGGCAATAGACGCATTTTGTTAGGCTGCTTCTCACCGCTGCAGTCGAGCCGTATGCGTGTTTCCATGTTAACGCGAGTTTCCTAACTTACCTCTTGCACTTGATTTCGTGTCCGTGTTTATTACGTTTTTTTTTTGTTTTTTTACTGCTGTGAGGAGGCAAAGCGGAAATCGTTGGGTTTACTAAAACGGAAGAGCGGCAGGTAAGAGTCAGAGGCAAAAACAGGGACACATTAAACCCCAACCATAGCTTCCAGCGTTGGTCAAATAAACGTCTTAGCATTACACATCTGCCGCTGCTAGTACTTCATCGGTTCCGTTGTCACGAACGAAGAGCTCCATTTCAGCTGCCTCTTCGTTGTACCCGACACCCATTACCGTATACAACGATGTTGCACTGCTGTTGACCGCTGCGGTTTCCGTCGATGCTGGCGGCCACGCGTCGCCAGGCTTCACACCAAAGAGCCCCTCCGTCAACCACACCGAATCGTCGTAGCAGCCTTGCGGGACAAGCTTCATGTACAGCCGGGGATCATCCTTGTGCGTCAGCGGGCTTCCCGGGGCAGGGCCGTTGTAGTCCAGCGAAACGCGTCCGACAGGCAGCAGCGGGCACCCGTGCAGGAGCGGCGCGAGGCAGGCAGCCGGGGCGCCGGACGGGTGCCACAGCATCACGGGCGACGCTACAGACACTAGGCGGTCCACCACACCAACGCTCACGGCAATTCCGTAACGGCTCAACACTTTCGTTCCGTGCCGCATCTCCACCCCAAAGACGTCGGCGACTTCTGGCGTGATGTCGAGGTAACGTTTTGCCGCGTGCGCGCCACCGCACTGGTAGGGGAAGTCAAACCTTAGTGCGTCGGGGTGCAGCTGGGCTCCGCGGTGAAGCAGCTCAGCCATGCCAGCGAGGGAAAAGTGACGGCGACGGGCTCGTGTGTAGAAGGCATCGAGAATACCGCGACGAGGTGTTTCTGTTGCGCTGTCAGCAAATGGTGCCAATCTTGTGGTGAGGTGCGCGTTGACGGCCTCCATCAAGCTTACCGATCCCAGGGACGGCTGCGCGGATGACGTGACTGGTGAACCAGAATTCGTTTGTGGGCTAAGGCGTGCTCGACAGCGCAAGAGCTCCTGCAGCTGTACGACGAAGCCGCCAGGAAGGCCGGGAGAATGCACGACAATATTGTCCTTACCAGTGTACTTGTCGTCGCCGCAGGTTTCGCAGGTACCAATGATAGTGAGGGGCACGGAGATGTCAGGCCCGACAGAGAGCGTGCAAAGCATGCCCTCCTCGTTGAGGGTGAAGGGCACGTGTGCAATCTCTTGAAGCTGGGTGCACAGTTGCGGAAGGCCAGCTTGTGTTACGGCGCACAAACGCGTAGCGAGCGCTGCAGTCCCGGCAACCACATTTTGGCCCGTACGACGCGTCAGCACTGGAAATGCAGAACCAATGGCACTCATCGAAATTGTAATCGCAGAATGAGTACTGGTGCTAAGTATGTAGTCGCTCAGCAGCCAAGGCAACGGAGTCGAACGGAAAGGTGCTATCAGGAAAGTAAGATGGGGGAACAAGCGCAACTCATTTCGTTTCAGTTACAACTTGCAACTTAAGTTATAAAAGGGGTAAGAGAAACCCATCATCGACCTTTTGTTACGGCACATTCGATCTGTGCCACTTGATGCAACCTAATTGACGCTGACTAGAGGCTATTCACCGCTTTCTCTGTGTACGTCAAGGGCGTCAGATTACTAGAAATAATGGAAAGCGGAGAGGGCACACGAGGAAGAAGACAGTTAATGAACTGAAGTGCCGAAGATTTAGAGAGACTGGCCACAGAGGAGTTCTGCGTATTCAATGAGAAGCACAATATTTCAGCAATTATGAAAGATAGGGTGCGCAAAAAAAAAAGCAGGAGGAAATGGTGCTGCCCCGCCCAGAGACTCTCATTCAACGGCAAAAAGAGGACAGAAGCCGTTTTCACAGAAGAGGAAACCGGAGACAAACAGTGCGATGTTAATCGTCCATCGCCCATGGCAGCTTAGCCTCAAAAGACTCGTCATCATCGTCGTCACCGCTGTCCTTTTTCTGTGCCGCCGCCGGCGTGTGGCTGGCGTTGCCCGCAGCACTTAACTCCACCGCACTGTTCGAGGCAACGGACTGTGCCTTGGACGACTTGGACACATACGCTTCAGCCGCCTGCGCTGGCGACGAGGCAGACACGCCGTTGGCGACAGTGCTTGTGGTCGTCGAGGATGCACGGGGCGGTAACGTGGAAGTAGCGGGACTGACTGGCGGCGACTGCGTCTTCGGGCTGCCACCGACATCGGAGCTGCGTGCGGCGCAGGCGTGTAAAACGTTTTTCACGTCCTCGTTGCATTGGAACAGTTGATGAAACAGTAGGCCTGACTCTGAGTCTAGCACCGTGCCCTTCGTATTCTCATTCGGTGCGGCACTGATGTCACCAATCAGACGCGACAGCTTCACCTTGTGGTACTTGCAGCTGTCCCACACCGAGACGCCGAGGGCCGAGGAGGCCTCCTGACGCTGCAGCAGGCTTTCTAGCAGCTTCACGTTTCCCATCGCCAGCTCGATCTCTTTCTCCACGCGCTCCTGCGTCTCCCGCAGCCAAGCAAACTTTTCTTGCATTGCATCATACTGCTGCCGCTTTTCGTTCCAATACTCACTGTTGTCGGTGAGGTGTGGCCTCTCGACGTAATGGACGTCTTCATCCTCATCCTTGTGGACGTCATCTTCATCGTCGCCGTCGTGGAGTGTTTGCTGTTGTGCTCGAGCAGCGAACCGTGCATCCGCCGCCTCCGCTGCGCGTTTCGCCGCATCTGCGATGTCGTGTAGGCTCGCCGGCAGCTTCGACAGTGTCTGCATCACCTGCAACATATCTCCGGCGTTGGTGCACAGTCGGTACAAGGACAGACGCCACCCCAAGTTGAGCCAGTAGTTACCGTCCGATGTGAAGAGCGGCACGACGTACGAGCGGACGGTGTAGATGTCAATGTGCGCCTGAATGAAGGCGACGAGATCCGCCGCCGGTGTGTAGCTAGCCTCGATTTTGTTGAGGAGATCTAACACGTTAGCGGATCTATCTGCCTCTGGTGCCACCGCCCCCTTCGGCAGGTCCGTCACCAGTGAGTGGATCTGCTGCCATAGGCTGTCGTCACTTTTCATGGTGTCGGGTTTGATGGCGCACGTGTTCGCATCATTCAGCGCGGCCTTCATGCACCACTGCCACTCGTCAGAGCTGCCCGTCCACGCCGCCGGTGGTGTCATGAAATCCTTCAGGGTGAGCTGCTGGACTGCGGAGGCGGCCTCTGAAGTACCAGGCTGGGCTGTTGTGCACTGGAGTGCGTCTATGAGGCCGGTCTGACGGACGGCGTCGAGTCCTTGGCCGGAGATTTTGTTCACGGCGTCCGCGGCCGACGTCATCCACCCGCTTAAGGCAGAGAACATCGTTGTAAACGGAGTGAGCGGAAACACTTCCTCACAGACACACGCACGAAGAAAAATAGAGTTGAGAGAGCGAAATGAAAAAGCACGCAATACAGTGCACCTAAGATGACTAGAACACGCTCAGTTGTGCCGTCACACGTCCCGAAGGTGCTCTCGGTTTGCTTGTTTATGTAGTTACGAAGTTGTGTTTCGGACTTAAGTAGTAGAATGAAATTGAGGGGGAGGGGGAGGAGGGAAGAAAGCATAAGAGGCCATATTTAGTTTATCGGAGTGGTCGTGAGCCAGGCAGAGAACAGAAAGAGGAGAGCAGCACAAGGTAGGCCATACTGATCGTGATGGGAGGGCACCCAAGGAGCCTAGCGCGGGGAAGCGATAAATATACATAAGTCGGCAGCAAGTTAAGAACTAAATGCTATTTCTAGAGGCACCGGTTGAAAGGAGTCGAACAGGAACTTTGTTGTTTGTTTGTGGAAAGTAGTTTAATATATAAAAATGAACGGGTCCATGATGGGGGCGTTATTTGTCCGGCGGTGACAGGATGATATAGGCTCTACTGCAAGGCTGTCTCATCGTTATCACGCTCACCGCAGCAGACACCATCGTCGTGCTAAAACGAGTCAAGGAAAAAAAAAAGAAGGCCAATAGAAATAAACGTAGCAAGTGAAGGGGAAAAACCATCATCTGCAGTAGCTAACATGTGCAAAGCAACAACACCGGAAAGAAAACGCTGCATGTTTGCTTCGTGGCACGAAAAGAGGCTGTTAGAGCTAATGTCAAGTATAATAGCACCCTGTCATTGATGCAAGTGGCACAATCACAAAGCAGCCATCGCTATACTTGTTTCTACAGTGAAAACAATAAAGTAGAAAACAAAAGTAATACGTTCAAAGTGATGGAGGGAAAAAGAAATCGCACTTAACTCTCACCAAACCTTATGCGAGATACTTATATCCGAACATGAAGCCCGAGGTAAAGCCAGCGGCACTGGGCACGCCGCGGCTGAGGTACGTCATGCAGCGGTGCCAGAAGATTTTGGCATCATCCATATCCAGTTTTCCATCCTTATTCTGGTCTGCTGCCTTCTCCACGGCGTCGGTGATAACGTTCCAGTGAATGGTGATGAGGCCCAGATAGGCGAGGCATTGTAGGCCTCCAAAGCAAATGCCTGCGCCGTAGAGCGCATCTGAGGTGAGGCGGTGGGTGGCCACGCCGACGGCAGCGCCCATGGCTCCGCTCACCGCCGCTTCCTTACTCACATTCGTGAGGTTGAGACCCGACAGCGGCATGAAGGCATCGTCCTTTCGTGCTGCAGGGGCGTTGTTGGGACCCTCCTTGGGGAGATGCATCGCGGCAGACTTGGCGGCAACCGAGATTTTTAGTTTCAGATTGGTGGTGATGGTAAGGAAATTTTTCTTGCGAGGTAGAAAAAGAGGGGACTATGACCACACAGACAGTGTTTTCTGCGTTTTGCTGTGATAGGCAAAGGGGATTGGGTGGATGAAATGCAAGAGGCGGTGTGAAGTTATTTAGAAAGAACACTATTGGAGAAAGACAAAAAAAAAACACTTACGTTGGAGGTTAACTGACTTCAAGGCAGTGCGAGGACTTATGCGCGTGGAATTTCATTAGACAATTAAGAAAGCAATTAACTTCAAGTTGGGTTTCTGTAGTAAACCGATCGCTTTATTAGATTCAGCTTCAATAATCCTTACGAGTCAATGCAGAAGCCGGGAATCGGTCGAGGTAAGCATATATGTTTTTTTTTCTCTTTTGGAAGTTACAACAGATGGCTATACGTTCAACCCGCTGTCGCCGTAAGACGCACCTTATCAGCCACGTTTTTCGTTTCTCAATAATCAGCTTTACGACTATTAATCCTGAAGCTACCGCAAAGCAGGCGTTGCAATGCACACGTGTATCTGCACTCCTCTTTCACGAGCACATACTGGTGTCAAATGTAAACGGAAAAAAAAATAAATAAATGAATTACACAAGCCGCAGAACTTCCGAAGAGAGGAAGCGGATTCGCACATGTACATTTGTATTTTCTGTGGTTTCCAAGTAGCGCTGTTTATTCCCGTAGCGTCAGCGAGACTGCAAAAGCCGCAGCGCGATCGCGTCGGCTGATGGACCCACCGCACGCGTCGCATTCCGTACAACCATGCGATCCTGCGTGGTGCGAGAGCGATGCGGAATTCTTTGCAAGAACGCGAGGGACAACTCCCACTGCCCCTGAAGCGCCGCCGCCCACAGACCGAGGCGCTGACTGTTGTTGTCCAGCGGCAGCCCGTCTTGCCGCATGGTGTCGAGCACCGCGATGACCTGCGCCCACTGATGTCCCAGGACGCACGCCTTGACGGCCATGCGGTGGGCCAACGGTGGTACGACGGTGCGCGGCTGCGATGCCTGCGCTTCGCGGTAGACGTGTAGGGCAGCGTGCCACTGCCGCGCTGCTACACAGGCCTGCATCACCGCGCAGAGAGCCAGCGGGTGCGGGTCGACGCGCACGTCGTGCAGCTGCGCGTCAAACAGGCACATTGCAAACTTCCACTGAGCACCCTTTGCGCACGCGAAGAGCAGCGCCATGGTGGTCTGGGCAGAGAAGAGATGCGTGCCAGACTCCACCAGCGACGCCCCCACCGTCAGCGCCGCTTCCCACTGGCCGGACTGCTCGCACAGCGTCACCAGCTCGCTCATCCCCGCGGTGACGGAGGCGTCACCGGCCTTCGACATCCACGACAGTGCCTCCAGCGCCTTTTGCCATTGCTGCGTCGCGCTGAAGGACCGCACCAACGTGTGGTAGGTGGAGCCGACGGCAAGGCTGTCAATAAAGTCCTCTTTTACAGCCATGTCATACACCGCGGCCGCCTCGCGCCAGGCCCCCGCGCGGTCGCATTGTGCCAGCAGTATCGCTACGGTGCGTTCATCCGGCTTCACTTCCGACGCACGCGCAATGTGCAGCAGCCGCAGTGACGTCACCCAGCTAGGCGACAGCTCCATCAGCTGACGGAAAAAGTCGGCGTCGGTCGGCAGCAGCTGCGCCGTCTCTTGGGTGCGGTAGAGGCACTGCAGCATGTGCAGACACGTCTCCCATTGTTTCAGCGCGGCGGTCTGCATGACGAGGTGTTGGATCAGAGCGGGGTCGACGAAGGCCCCCTGCGCCACACCGGACTCGAAGAGCTGTCGGGCCTTGGTTGCATCGCCGCTGGCAGCCAAGTAGGGGATTAGCACACCGAGTGAGTAGACCTCACCGTAGGGGAAGCGTTGCTCGGCGTCTTGGGCCACCGCCAACGCGGCAGACCAGCTGCCGTGTTCCTCAGCCAGCACCCTTATCGCGTTAGTGACATCCACCGCCCAACCTCGCTTCGCGCAGTGCGCCAAGACGGGCTGAACGTTTTCGGGCCGCAACAGCGAGGCAAGGAAGAGTGGCGCCGGCGACCGCGGCAGGTACGCGCAGAAGTCCAGCGCCTCCTGCCAGAAGCCAGTACGTTGCGCGGTGTGGCATAGCACCTGCACCGACGACGTCATAACGAGAGACGGGTCGTCTTTAAGGCTAGCTTTGGCGAGAGCCCAGATGCGTTCCACTAGTGAGTTTGTATCGTCGCAGTGCGCGTACGTTGCATGTCGCTGTGGTGGAGATGGGCATAGTGATAAGGTCGATAACGACAGGGAGGACCTTCGCGTCGGTGCTGGGTTTCCTGGCGTGTCAAGGTGGAACGATGTATTTTCCTGCGGTGCGAAGGTGCTGCGTAGCACCGTCTGTGCGGCGGCGTTGGCAAACGATCTCACCTGTGCGCGTTGCCGCTGTACGTAACGTGCGAAGTTGACGACGTCGTTGCGCACCGCAGTCGAGGAGGAGAGTTGGGGTGTGGCGGCATCAGAAGAAGTGAGGACAGGGAACGTGGAATTGTGTGTTGAAGTCAAATTATTAGACTTACTGGTGGGCAGTGAAGTAGGGGAGAGCAGTTGCATTGATGTGTGCGATACATTGGGACTTGGCGACCGTAGCGACTTCGTAGCAAGCGGCGTGCCATCGTCCTGCAGCGTTTCGCTGAAGACGCGCCGCAGCACACCACAGCAGGCGTTGATGTCGCCGGCCACAACCATCTGTGCCAGAAGTGCCGCTAAACCTCCAGCTTTCATGACAGCAAAAACCTATTTTTAAAAGAAAAGTAGCAATACAGTCAGATGGAGAGGGGTAAGGAGAGAAGAGTAAGCAGCTGCATACAGTGAGTAGGGTGTAAAGAAGTCTTCTTCGCTGTTGTTGAAATCACGTGCCACCTTCTACGTTGGCGGCACGTCAGGTGCTATTTCCAATTCACAAATTAGAATTACCAAAGCTGTATAATTGACTTTGTAAGCTAGGAGAGGGGGAGGGAAGGGGGGGGGGGATGCGACACGTTCGTGGCTGGGCGGCAAACGCTGCCACAAGCTGACCACGGCCGAATACGCGCCGCTTTATGGAGTGTGTAACACGAGCTGCACCGATTCCGCTTAGCAACACTGAGCTTTTTTCTTTTCGTCCGTACGTTTGGCTCGGAGCCTGTGTGTCAACGACAAGAAAAAGAAAAGAACAATCACACCTAGCTCAAATGCAACGCGCCACTACGAGACATGCACCTTCGGGTAGTGCGCGGTCAAAACAGGCGCAGCAGCAACATGACTGGGCGATTCAGCGCTACCTTGAGTGAGTTCACGCAAGACGTTATTGCATCTCAAAACACGCCAGCTCTTGTTATAAAGTAGAGAGGCGATTTTCTTCATCTTGGCTACGCAGCGGCCTTCGACGCCACCGCCTTCATCGCTGCGGCTCCGACAGCTACCTCCTCTCCATTCGCAACGCGCATCGCCAGTGACTCCTGCTCTGATAATGGAGGGCAGACAGTCTTGGCGCCATCCTCCACTCGCTTCAGCACTGCGTCGAGGTTCGACTCGTAGAGACTCGTTATCTGCTCCACCATGTCCTTCAGGCTGCGCAACACGGTATCCTGGAGGAGATTCGCGTCAGGTGCAATGCCCATTTTGGCCCACTCACCCTCCACCACCATCTGCGCCGCAAGATCCTCCGCTGCCGGGGCGCCGAGGAGCGGGAAGAGGCGGAGCAGTGGCACGACGTGGTCGGAACGCCATTGCTGACGCGCCATGTCTGGCGAGGTGTAGAGATATTGCGAGCGGAACTTCAAGGCGGGAAACAGCGACTGCTGCACGCACACCGCCGCGGCGAGGTCGGCCGGCATCGTACCCGCCGCCGACTGCTGGTCGAGGCCGCTGTGCCGGGCCCAGTAGAGAGACATACGCTGCAAGTACGCCGGGTGCGTGGCCACCTTGCGGAATACGTGCCCCCACATAGCCCGGGTGAAGAACTTGTCGGCCGGCTGCCCGCACAGCCGCTCACCGAAGAAGCGGTAGAGCGCGGTGACGTCGACTGGACGCAGCTTCTCAACGCTGCCCACTTTATTGTAGTCGCCAGGGATCATGCGCTGCAGTAGCTTTAGGTCCTTCTTGTCCAGCGCCGCGCCGCTCGCGTTGCTCTTCTTGCCCGAGGTACTGGGGGAACCGCCAGAGACTGAGGTACCGGAGAAGAACACGCCCGCTAATTCCCTGGCTTTCGCCTCGAGGAGGTCGCGGGGCAGGTAGGCACGCGCCTGCATCTCCGCATCTGGCACCGCGCAAGTGTCCTCTTCAACGACGCGCATCATGCAGAGGAAGTCGTGCGCTTCTAGTGGGGCGTCGGGGTTCAGTTCGCGGCGCTGAGGCACACGGCAGCCCTTCTTAGTCTGCTGCAGCGTGTGCAGCTCGTAGTGGAGCCGCGGCGTGATGGCAGTGTTTACCTCCGCCAGTCCGCTCAACAGTGTGGTGTTCGCCACCTTCGCTGCCTTGCCGGTCTCGATCAACGTCAGCTGGCGGTCCACCATTTCATCGTAAATCTGGCGGCGGGCGTAGTAGACGTGGGTGTACCGGAGCAGCAGCTCCGGATCGCAGGAGGCGAGGTCGATCTCGAGAAATTCGCTCGCCTGCTCCTTCACGTGCTTGCGCGACGCGTACCACGGGAAGACGGCTTGCACCTGCCGCAGAAAACGCTCTTCGATAGCTAGTGTCGGCAGCGTGCCGAGAAAGACGCGGTAGTTGGATGTGGCGAGATCGCCACAGAGACCTGGGAAAATGGCCATTTTTACTGCTCGTACGACAGTAACTGGTGGTGCGTCCGGATTTACAGGTGTTTTTTTTTTTTTAACGGCGGAAGTGTGTTCGTGTGAAGGCAGCAAGGAAAAAAGGTGGAGGACACATCAAAAGGACCGGAATCGCAAATAAAAATGCAAGTGCTCTTTAGAGAGCAAATGGTAGCGACTAACCCAGAGATGTCAAAGAGGCGGAAGACGAACCCCTCCAAAAGCACTTCTAAACGTGAGAATTCGTAAAGCATATCACGACAACAAAGCCAAAGGTCTGCCAACAAGCGCAGGCGATAAAAGAAGCTGGAGCTGTGAGTGGTTTACCGAACGCACTGCCCAGTGATACATCACTGTTGTTGCTGGTGGTTTCCGCGGCGGAAATGCAATGTTGTGGATGCCTGACGTTTTCGACTGGTTTTGCAGCGCTGTTAATTTGGTTATATATATATATATATATATATATATATTGCCTGCTTGTGCCGGCTTTACACCTGCTGAGATGTGTAACGTTTTGAGTAGCGTCCACACGTTTATAGACTACAGCGACAACAGCACGATAGGCTTGGCTTACCCTCTCCTCAACGTCGTCAAACGAACACTTACGCGTGTTTGTTGGCGGACATAAGTGAGGAGAGGCAAAAACCTGTCCAGAGCCTCGGTGGCGGAAACAATCGGGAGAGTGTACAGCTACGCAACACGCACACGAACCCACCTACATTGGTGCAAAAGAGAAAACACCGAAGCACGAACGACGGTCGACGTGGATGCCGTTCAGTGCAGGTGTGTTCACATACGTCGCAGAGAGTTTCCCTCGTGAACAGTCTTCCGGTTTCTTTTCACACGTGGCGGAAAAAACAAGGTAGCTTTCCGTTTTTCGTGTGCAATTCTGTACTCTACTCCGTTTCTTCTCCCTTGTAAAAATAAAGTCATGTTGATTTTGGTGTGTTTGCCACTCAGAAAGAAGAAATCAAATGGGAATCAATAATAATTGCACACAACCTCCACACATTCTGGTATCACTGTCGCGCGCCTCACACTTTCTTCTTCGGTTCGCTCTCGGGTTTGATTCTGGTCAGCCTGACTGCGGATGTAATCATGGTCGGCAAGCGGCCGTATATCACTTTGGCGAGGTTCTCCATAAAAGTAAAGGCGGCGGGGCGGATCGGATATTGCAGGATAGCTGGAATCTCCGTCTTGACACCGGGGATGCGGTCGGTCGTCGAGGCACGCACGACGCAGTTGCCGCGCAGGCCTTCCCGTCCAGCAAAGCGGTCGAAGCCGCTTATCTTCACACCACCGAACGGCAGGGACTGACACAAGTAGTTGATACCGAAGTCGTTGATGTTCACCATGCCGGTGCGAATGCGGTCGGCGATAGCCTGCGCACGCGGGATGTTGGCGCTGAATACGCTGGAACCGAGCCCGTACGCGCAGGCATTCACGATTTTCACCGCCTCTTCGTCAGTCTTGAACTTCATGATCACCATGACCGGGCCAAAGACTTCCTCCTGGGCGATCGGCATGTCAGGCGTCACGTTCGTCAGCACCGTCGGCGGATAGAACATGTCGCCGTTCATCTTGCCACCGCACACGAGCGTCGCGCCGGCCTTCACTGTCTCGTCGACGAGCTGCTGGATCTTTGGGATAGCCGCCTTGCCCATCGTCATGGCGCCGAGGTCGTGCTGGCCTTGCGAGGCGGCGCCCTGGGTCAGGCTGCGCACCTGGCGGGTGACTTCCTCAACAAGGTAATCGTGCACCTTCTCGTGCACTACGATGCGCTCGAGGCCGACGCAGTTCTGCCCACAGTTCTGAAAGTTGCCGCGCATCACCACCGGGATCACTTGCTTCATATCGGCGTCGTCGCAGATCACGGCAGGATCCTTGCCGCCCAGTTCCAGTACCACCGGCGTCAGCGTGGCCGCAGCGTTGCGCATGATGATCTTGCCCACACCAGGCGAGCCGATAAAGGTGAGCTTGTCCACTGAGGAAACTACAGCCTCACCGGTTTCGGCAAAACCTGTTAGGAAGCAGACAAGGTCAGGAGAGTAGCCCAATTGGCGCAGACCGTCCTTCACAATCGACTCGTAGTAGGAGGCGTAGAAAGAAGAGTACTCGGAAACCTTGCCAACAAAGGCGTTACCGGCGAAGAGGGCAGAAATCATGGGCCCGTAGATGTTATGGAAAGGGTAGTTCCACGAGACGATGGCGCCAATCACTCCAAACGGGACGTAACGCACACTGGCGCGCTTGTGAATCGTCATGAGGCCGACATCGCGCACCTCCTCTTGCAACACCTCCTCGCCACGCGACGCCGTCCAACGCAGTTTCTCGAAGGTTGTTAGCATCTCGCCGAGCGTGCCGTCCATCATCGTCTTGCCGCACTCCACGCAGGCAGTCTTGCAGATGAACTCCTGGTGTGCCAGGATGTAGTCCATCAACGCAAAGAGCAGCTTGCGGCGGGTAGAGAAGGACGTCAGGGCCCAGATCTGCTGTGCATTGCGGGCCTTCTTCACCGCGGCGCGCACTTCCTCGGGAGTGTACGCCTTCACAACACCGATGGGAGTGTTCGTGCCCTTGTCGTAGCACTGAATGTTGCCTTCGCCGGCAGAGTGGGGGTTGAGGGACTCGGCGGCTGGTTTGATCGGGAATTCCACCTCCGGCAGCGGGACATTGATCACCGGTGCGGTGTAGCGGTCCACCGTCTGCGTGATGCACGCCCAGACCCACTTGAATACCGCGTAGGCTCGGTAGACCAGGTCGGCGACGAGCACCCAGCAAAGTAGCATTTTTTTTTAAGGATTTAATACGTAGCTTTTCTGAGAGGCGTAAAGAGAATCAACGACGAGGAAAAAGAAGTGAAGGCAGACCACGGAAAAGCAAAAAGGGCGTAAGTAGAGCGTGCCTCTTATATATCTGTATATATGTTACCAAAACACTTTGACAAAAAAAAAACGTGAAAGAGGAGCTTGGGTTTTTTTTTTTTTGCCTGCTTGCCGTTCGTAGAAACTCTATTATTAACTCTTTTTCAGAAGGCACAGCACTAATACAGAACAGAATACAGCGAAAAACACTAGGGAGAGAAACAGAGGAGAAAGGTAAGTCCTAATTGCTATGACGACTTCAATAACAAAGCTAATTGGTTTAAAAAGCGGGAAAAGAACGGGGAAAGTTGTGAGCGTAGAAGTGTGCGTCATAACAGACACACTCGGCGTTATTTACGGAGAGAAATAGACAGAGAAAAGGGAGAAGTAGGAAACAACCAAATAGGACCGTATCAGCTATCAGCGGCTAAGAATCGAATTGGCTTGATTAGCTGCTTACGAGATGCACACTCGATTCACGGTGCGCAGCGCGCAGCGTGGTAATGTGACACGCTACCAACCCCGCAAACGGCCACTTTGAACAAAACGATTAGACATGGGCAACAGGAACAAGGTGATCATTGGTTGAAAAGAAACACCATTCCCTCTTCCCTTTGTCGTCGATATCGAAGCCAACCACAGCCGTGGGATAAAACTAAGAGGAGCAATGATAGCTTCCGGCATTGAGTGAATATGTCGCCAAGTCTGCCTGTTCTTTGAAAACCGAACAGTGTCCGAGAGGTAGCTGCCCTCCTTTGTTGTTTCTTTGAATACACACATTCGTACTGCCACGTGGAGCTGTTACAAAGAGAAGTTGGCTTTTTCCGTAAAGACAACGCGTCTCTGTGTCTGTGTGCGCGAAATCGAGTTGAAGACAGTGAGTCGTTTGGAAGCGAAGGACAGACAAAAGGGGATACACACACACAAAAAAAAAAAAAGCCACACCGTGAATGCGCCAGCGAAAATGAAAAGAAAGAAGATCCCGGCTTGAGGAGCGCACTAAACCACAGCAAAGACAATGAAAATGCGCAAATGCATGAGAGGAAACAGAGAGCGAGAATTATAAGAGCTGAGCAAAAGGTTACAAACGCAAGTTTAAAAAGAGGGGTTGCAGTTGACAGGGGAACACAACAGTCGATTTCATTTCTGTGAATTGTTTATAGACACGGCGGTACAACTTTCAGGTTGAGGAAAAAAAAAAATACAAATTTATGCACAGCACAGCGAAGTCTACAGCGGGAGTGTTTTATGCGTGTTGCTCCTGTCGGCTTCCATTCTGCAAGCCTGCGCACAGGTGCATGCCTCTCATGGATGTATTCGTGCAGTTAAAAAGAAGGAGAGAGAAAAAGAAAGTTCTGAGCAAAGGAAAAACCTTACTTCTTCTTCTGCTCCTTTCGGTAGTACTCCACCTCGTCCCAGATGGCGCGGCGGAGCTGGTATTCGGAGATCTCTGCGTGCATGTCAAACCCGAGATCAAGCTCCGGCGGCGACGGGTAACTCCTGCAGTCCGGGCCGCCGACGCTATTAAAAAATGGATGCTGCAGGGCTTGCTCGGCCGTAATGCGCTTGTCCGGCTCAAAGGCTAGCATCTTTGTCACCAAGTCCAGACCGTCCTTCGGCAGCTTCGCCAGCAGCTGCTGCAGCGGCCGGGTGCCCTTGTACTTCTTTGCAATCTCGTTCATGTTCGCGAGGCCCGAGCTGCTGTTGCTGTGCGCGATGAATTCGACGCCGGTGATTGGAATGCTCGACAAAACAAACTGCAGCTGGTGGATGTAGTCCCGCCCGGCGAAGAGCGGCCGCTGCGTCACGTACTCGGCCATAACGCAGCCCACTGCCCACACATCGATTGGGTAGCTGTAGGGACACATCAACAGCAACTCCGGTGGGCGGTACCACCGCGTCACGACGTAGTCTGTCAGGTCTATTGGTTCTTTCAAGTTGTGCACCCCGGCCCGGGCAAGCCCAAAGTCGCACACGATGGCCTCCTCCGCGTCCTTCTCATCCCGCAGCAGAATGTTGCTTGGCTTGATGTCGCGGTGGATCATGCCCATGGAGTGCATGTCTGCTAGGCACCGCAGCACCCGCACACTGATGCGACGCAGCATTTCTATCGACTCGCACTTGTTCTGCCGAATGATGGAGAAGAGGTCGACATCGTACAGGTCTGTCACCATGTATAGATCGCGAAATTCCGTAATGGCGTCGCGCGGCGGCAGGACGCGGATCAGATGGAGGATGTTGCGACACCCACATTCCTTCAGCACGCGTAGCACTAAAATCTCCCGCCAGATGCGGCGGCCGTCGATTAAGTCCTCAAAGACGCGACTTACGCGCTTAATGGCGACTTCCTTGAAGGTGCGGTCATCTAACGCGGCGCACACCACGCCGTAGGCACCGTGCCCAATCACACTCGTGACGGTGTAAGTGTCTTCAATGTCGAAGCTCTGGCCACGAACCTTGTAGATTTTGCGGCCGCGCTGCGTGGAGATTAGTTGAACCGCATTTGTCGACGAGCTAAAGCTGGCGTTGCCGCCTCCGTTGGTCGCCATCTTTCCAGTTTTAGGGCGTCGTTTCGTTTCTTTCCTTTTTCTTTCAGTGCTCCAAGTATCTCTCTCGTAGAGAGTAGGTGCAAAATTTCTTGCCTCAACCTCTGCTCCTTGGGTACAGGCAAGGACAGTAAGTAACAATGGATCAAAAAAAAAAAAAAACAAACAAGAAACCAGCTGTGCTTGATTATTTCACTGATAAGCTTGACATCACAGAGCGCTGACCGTTGCCTGCACTGCAAAGACTACAACGAAAAGTTCAACAACACAATGATGTAAAGAGAGAATAGCGACTCGTTGCTTTAACCACATACAACCTGCTGCTGCTGCAGAAAGAAAAAAAAAATTGTTGCTCTGACGTTTCTCTCGTTGGTGCTATGTGTGCTGGAAGTGGTTAGAACAATGGAGGTGAAATAGCCAGAGGATGGAAAAGAGGCTAAATTACAAAAGAGACAGCTTTGCTCTCCATAGTGCTGATCAGAACCAGGGATAATGCACTTTTCAGTAGGTAGCGCAGTCGCTTTCCACATTATGCCGCGTCTTGCCGTCGTCGTTACGCTTCGTTGACGGCAATGTAACCCACGTTAGGACGGCGCTTCTCAGAAATAAACTGAAAAATAACTAAGGCACTGGCTTTAAGGTATGCATAGCTTGAATGCCCTGAACGTCGGACTCGATCTAAGGGAGGCGATTCGGTGGGCGTGCGCTTTTATCAAGCGCTCGAAACACGCACGCACATGCTCGAAGAAAGGTTAAAAAAAAAAGAAGTCGTGTGGTAATGATACAGAACAGGAGAGTAAAGAGAGCTACAAAGCCACCTCGGGGCACGCAAAGCAGCGGAAGACTTGTCCACAAGTACTCTATACGCCCTCGTATGTATAGGGATGGGTATTTCGACCTACGAAGCAACAACGAAAAGCAGTCGCGGCAAAACGTGTGGTGCGTCACACATTCAAACACACACCTACCGTGTTGGGCTCATCATACCTCCTTTCCTAGAACTTGCCGCCGATAGAGTTGCTGAGTGCTGCCGCGGTTGCGGCGGTGAAGGAGGGGTGCGGTTATCGCCGCCGCAATTGTTTGGTGCGGGGAGGGGAGATATTGCGGACACGACGTCGGAGGCACCACCGGCACTTGAGCGCGGGGCGGAGGTGGCGTGGCTACTATGGCGCGAGCGTGATTCCTGCGATAAAGTGCGTACGCGTTGCAGTACCTGCCTCATCTTTTGTTCCTGCACCTCGCGGGTATCGATCAGCGCCTGCTGCGCCGCGGCAATCGTCTTCGACTGCATCTGCAGCGTCGCCTCCATCGCCGCTTTCTCCTGGCGCAGCTGGGCAACCTCGTTGGAGGCGTGGCGGAGCCGCTGCTGCCACTCCTTCTCTTTTCGCTGGAACTCCGCGACGAGGGCGGTGTTCTCCTGCTGGAGGAGAGACTGTTCCCACGACGGGGCGTCAGCAGCATTGATCATAGCAGTACCAGCAGCCGACGCAGCTGGCAGTCGCAGCGAGGGCCGCGGGGAAACGACCGATCCACTTGCGTTCGCCTTTAGTACCGACATCGCGCCACTATTCGTCCCTCCCCGCATAGACTCCCGCAGCTCCAGCAGGTGCACTTTCTCTTCTGCAAACTTCTGCGCCATCAGTGCGTCCTGCAACTTACGCTGCAGCTCAGCGACAGTCGCACTGCTCTCCGCCATCGCGCTGGACGCGTACAGGTGTGACTGCGACTGCTGCTGGAGGGAGTGCAGGAGATTTTGTGAAACGTGGCTTCTACCGTTGTGAATGCCTCTACCACCGTCGTTGAGAGACTCGCCGTTGGCTGACATGCTCTGCCACGCTACGCGCTCCTCCTCCAGGTGCTGCAACTCAGCACGGAGGGCGAGTATTTCTGCTCGGTGTGCCTGCCGCTGCTCTTCAAGGTCCGCCTCGGCTGCCTTCTGTGCGGCGCGGGCCTCCCTCACGTGTCGCTGCAGCGTTGCCATGGCGGCTCGGCGTTCGGCTTCTTCAACGCGTGCCGCAGCACGCCCGCTATCCCCGCCGTTTCTCTCCAGCGCCAGGGTCATCCGTAAAAGGTCGTACTCCTCGGCGGAGCGCGCTAAGGCATCCAGCATCCGACTCACCGGGAGGGTTGGATGCGAGGAAACAGAATGCGATGGCGAGGCTTGTGCATGCGCTGCTGCTGCGGCAAGGTCTCCCCACACCTCTTGCACGTCCTCGTCTAGCGGCAGCGCGAAATCGCTGAGAGACTGCTGTACTTGCCGCATCTCCTCCGTAGTCGCGGCGACGTCGTGCGCTGTCATTGTCGTGTCCACGTACAAAAAGACGTGGCGGCGACTGGCGAGCAGCAATGCGGCCATGTGTGCCGTGGACAAGTGCGTGTCGACGAGCAGAATACACGTCTTGTGCTTAGCGTATTTGAAAGCAGCAAAAGATATCACGCGCAACGAGCTCAACACCTCATCTACAGTGTCGGCGGTGTCCGTTGCTCGCAGCGTCTCGCAGGCCACTGCACCATTATCGTAGGCAAAGAGGAGACATTCCTCGTACCGCAGCGGCCGTTCGTCTTCTTCCTCCGCACCAGCGCGTGCTGTCGTCATAGGCACCGTCACGACAGGACGGTGCGACACCTGCCGGTCGTACAGCAGCGTGCGATGCTGGGCCTGATCGCGGATGATGTAGTTCACTACGGCATCACCAAGGCGACCGTGGTGCACCTGCGCGCCAAGCAGAAAGAAGACGGAGGGGGCATACGCCGGCGCAGCAGCCATGGAGGATTCGATGGCGGTGGCAACTTTACTCGGCAGGGCCCTCTCCACAATATCGTCGGCGTTGATCAGCTTGCCGCTCAGGGAGAGGGTTTGTGCATTTACGACGTGCAGCGGGGTGTTGTCCGCCGTCCGTACGCCGTTGAGGCACAGCGTGGTGCGGAAGCGATCCATGCGCACTACTTCAACCTTACCAGAAAACAAAAGACAAAACAAAACAGAAAAACTAAAGTGAATTGCTGCTTGCTTTGGTGCCCTCAACAAAGCGCCTGTGTGTGTTCAAGTGAAATCGATCTAGGCAGCGTCTAATGCAGTAAGTGAAAGGATAGTAAAGAAGAAAAACCTCTACCAGCCGACAGCTTGTCATCGGCCAACCGCTATTTTTCTTTTGAACAGCAGATCAGAGAAAGTGGCCAGGCAAAGTAGAAAAAAGAAGCGTACCGCCAAAAAGAAAGAGTGCGTGGAGGCCTAATCAGTATGAAAGAAACGAGCACACAACAAACACTGTCATTCATGGTTTTAACAACCCGACTTCACTCCTTCACTTGTCGACCACGTAATTTCCGAACTTTAGGCGCCCAAAGCTTTGATGGTCTCTCTGTACTGGCGATCTAGCACAACAATATTACCTTAACGCAAAGCAGTAAAAACAAGACAAGCAAGTACAAGTCCTATTCGAAAACAGAGTGGGAAAACAGAAGACCATGAATCGCTGGCGTGGACAGCTGTGTATGACAGGGAACTGGCAGCTGTTAAGCACTTTCTGCTTTTTGGGCCTTTGTTTTCACTCTCAAGACCAGCTCACATTAAAACGGAGCATCAAAGTGCATATCGAACGGTGGAGGGCCAAGAAACGCAATCCAACCCACCTTCCATCCACTGGCTCGCGCAGCTGCCCAGAACTCGTCACGCCGCATCCCTCCCAGCGCACAGTCGCCAAGCCAGCCCAGCACACGCGACGGGTACAGGTCCGGATTCTCCTTTACCGAGTCAACAAGGTTCTCCGCTACACCCAACAGCTCCTCCTTCACCCACGCATCTTGAATCACATCGCGCACAACAAAGGTCCGCAGCGCCGCCCGCGTTGGGGTGTCGTCGGTGAGTTCGTGTATAAAGAATTTCTTTAAGTGCCCCAGCACCACAGGGTGGGTGAGCAGCTGAAGTCCCAACACACGCAGTTGCGCCTGTACTTCAGCGTCGTTCAGAGACTTGCTGACTACCTCACCGGATAGCGCGACGGCTGCCAGCTGGACGAGCTTCTCGTTGCGCGCAGGGTGACTCTGCAGGTAGGTGTGGTAAACGTACCGGCCACCGAGTCCGGCGCCTGAGATGCCGATAGCGACGAGTCCGTAGCGCACAAGTGAGTTTGCAGAGATGTGCATCTGCCAGGGTTAATAAGACCGAACCACTTCAGTTACGTTTGGGGGAGGAGGGGACAGAGAAATAATTCATAAGTAAAAGATCCCTGCGCCGAAACGTAAATCTCAATTTAAAAAGAGGAGGCAGTGCGCTAGTGTTTTTAACATATGAAGGAAAAACGAACAACCGCTTTGCATTCAGCGGCTGGGCAAACGAACAACAACTGTTTCCGCTTCCAAACAGTACCTTGCGCGTGCTTGAAAAACAGGTCTGCTCAATGCGCCACGTCAGCAAAGCAGAAGAGTACTTAACCGATATATTGTCGTGGTGTATCGATGTGTTGTTTGAAGCTTCTGTGGACCATCAAACGGAGAAGAAGTAGTGGTGCTAAGATTAAAAAGAGAGAGGGAGAATGGATTTAATGGTACGGGATGTTTTACACCCACATTGTTGACGCTCAAAGTAGCAAACGTTAAAGCAACGGTGTATTTTTCAGATTCTGTTTTTTTTTTTTTTGACAGGAGACAGACTCGTTACGACGCGCGAAAGAAAACTTGTTGCTACGAAACCCCAGTCGTCACTCCTCTTTTCACTCTTGCCGCGATTGAAAAGCAACAAGGAGGTGTCTTTTTCGCTATCATTGCTGCTGACGTGGTTGTGGTGCCACAAATGCATATGCACTCCTCCGTCTACGATATTCGAAAGAAACGAGAGGGAATTCTCGTCGCAAAGCAACTTGTCGATTGCTGTATTCCTTCCAGGAGAAAACAACTGAGAAGAGCACATCAACACACAAAAAAAGGAGGCACATCAAAACAACGGCAGCAACAAAAACAAAACGTAAGGTGTTTTTGCTTTTTCTTAATTTTAAATATAACGGCGCTTGTAGGATTAATAAGGAAAGCAGAAGAAAACAAAAGCATGCGTTATACAGGGCAAAGTTGGCGACTTCATGAAGCCTAGAAAGACAGAAAAGAACATTAACAACGACCGTGAGTCACGCCTGAAAAGTTCATATGCACAACTGCTTTCAACCGTAAACTGCTGACCTACGCTTGCACATACGGGTTGAAACGAATACAATCGATTGAGGCGCGTCACGAAAGCGACGTACTCAAGCCAAGGTCAGAGAAGTTGCCGTGGATGAGGCTTGAGAACTTGCCCGTTACCGCCTCAAATGCATGGTAGCGCACATAGTTCACGTAGTTAATCGGGTTGTCGCCGCTGCTCGTCATCACGATGCCTTTGCGGTCTGTCCCCACGTAGCTCACCCACACCGTTAGCGACGAATTCCCCGCTAGCTGCGTGGCATTGTCGTAGCACAAACCGCAGTTCTTTTGCCCTGTAACATTACCAATGCACACATAGGTGTCTGGGTCGCCCATAATGCACCTGTCGTTCTTGTCACATGTCGGCACAAACCCCACTCTCGCGGGCTGCACGTTGGTCGCCGGGACGGTGACAGTGATCGTTTTGGAGCAGTAGTCAATCACGCTGGAGGAATTCGCTGGAGCATTTGCGCGTGTGGTTGTTGTTGTGGTGGTCGTCGTGTGCGTTCCGCTGCTGTTCTGGCCGCACATCGTTGCGTTGTAGTTTGGGTTCGTGATGGTCTGGGTGGTCTGGCCGGACTGACCGATGTAGTTGAAGAAGCCATTGTGCATGCCGATCTCTAGCGTTAGCACCGTCACAACACCCACCTGCGACGCGTCGCCGCATGCCTCGAAGCCATTCTTAGCTATGAGTACCGCGCCAGCGGAGACACCAACTTGTGGCATCAGGGTTTGGTTTGACACACCAAAGCCGAATACAGATAGATACTTGTCTGATTTGTTTTTTGTGAAGTAGTAGGACGTTGTGGTTGGCGTGGTCGTGCTCGTGACGGCGTAGCCAGTGGCGAGAAACGGGGCTCCGTTCAGCGCCAAGGCAGAGATGTCGTCGACACAGGGCGTGAAGGCATACGTCGCCTTGTTCTGCAGCACTCCGTTTACCACGTAGTTGTTTTCGTTCGCCATGTGCAACAAAAAGCGGAGGTTGATGGGGTTCTTACGCAGGCACCCGATGCCGCCGTTCGCAGCTGTGATGTACGGTGTGCAGATGGTACCAGAGCATGTCTTTGTTGCCGCCAAAGCGGTCAGGGAGAGGATGCAAGAGACTGCGACTGCCCACAGAAACAGCGTCAGCCTGGGCGTCGGAGACGTCATTTTTGCTTGGTGGAAGTGTGTGTGTGGTGGTGGGGGGGTGGAAGGCAGGGAACAACGACTATTGAGGAGCGCGGAAAAAAAAAGTTCGTATGCACGTCAATGCAGTTGGCTGTGTGGCGATTCTACTCGGCAGAGAAGACTGCCGTTCGACTTTTCTACGTGAGCTTGTAATTTCTAATGCGACTCGTGTATCCTTTTCAGGAAATTAAAGACTCTAAGAGAGAACCAAGCTTTTATTTGATGGTGGTGGTGGAAGCTGAGAGCCTCAGCGGATAAGAGAAAACAACAACAACGGTTCGTGGCAAATAGCAACTATGCATATTGTGCACTGCTGAGGCCGAATCATCAGCACGCAAAGACCGGTGCTTACTGTGCTCGTATTGCACAGCACTTTTCCTTTACATAAGGAAACGAGAGCTGAAGCTCTTTCCTTATCCACAACTTTTTCTGTGGGATTCAAGCTTGAAAGGAAAGAGTGAAGGACCCCTGTATGGTCCTTACCAGTGCGTTTTCTAGTGACCACAAGGGTACCCGTGGTCAAGACAGCTACACTCTTTCTGTGGTGGGCTGTACGAGCGCACCACGGTGTGCGTGCGCGTAAAGAAAGAAGGAAACCGCTTCTGTTTGTTGAAAAAGTCTGCAATTCTACACAGAGAGAGGCAAAAAAAAAAAAAACCTCGGCAGGGGGGAAAAATTAGGTGCTGCGATCGTTTATAAATTGTTCGCGAGAGGCAAAAAAAAAAACTGAAACCGAAACTGAGGGCCGACGAGACGAGGAAAGAGCGAGTAGATGAAACCGACACGAGAAACAGTGCCTTTTGGCAACTGTAAGTGCAACGCAGCTGTAGTAATGAAGGTAAAAATAAAAGGACTCAACAGTGTGTATTGGTAGTGATATAGGATTACGCGTGTACCACGCAAGAAGGTATACAAATATGAACAAACAGCAAAACAAATGACGGGGGGAGGGAGGGCTTCAGCTCGAGTGTGATAAAAGGTGGCCAAGAAACGAACGGGAACAAGAAGCATGGTAGGGAGATCCAACATCGAAACCGGTGCTACGGAAAAGAAAAAAAAAGGAGTCGTAGAGCTCCTGTGAAATAGCTAATCTCTTCACGTAAGGAAGACGTTTCACAACCCCATTGAGGGCAAACACCGTCACATTCTGAAAAAAAAAAAAAAACTACTCCCCACCCCCAAAAAAATAAAAAATGTGGCGCTCGAAGAATCTCCGGTACCGCGAACGTTAGAAATCCAGGGGGAGTTGAGTAACTCTTCTATACGAGGCCGACGAAGAAAGAGGAAACGTGAAGACTGAGAGGACATAAAGGTCGTAAAAAGGGCAAACCTCCTGAAGTGTCCAACAGCTTCCAAAAAACAGTTAAAAGAAAAAACAACCACAGGTAGTCACCTCCAAACTGCATTCGCCACAGATTAGCAGCATTAACTCAAAGCATGTAGCACTGTTAATGCAGCACGTTGTGTTACAAGAAAAGGAGGAAAAAGATGAACAGCAAGTGAGGTGGCCTCATGACATAGAGCTCAAACAGCGACACCACGAGCAGAACAACTTGAAAGGAAGTGTCCTCTTTTGATTTGATTATGTCACCGTGAGTGTAAAGAAGAATAAAAGGCAAAGAAAAGTCATGTACGCTTTGGATCGTCTGGCGCGTAAGGAAAACCCCCCACACAGACAAAAAAAAACAGATGAAGTTAGCGAACAGCTTCTAATCTGTAGAAAACCAGAAATAAAAGATCACTTCAGTTGCATTTTACTGTTAAACCGCTCTTGTATTGCCTTTTTCTCGTGTTATTGTGCAGTTTCATCTTCGATCTCGAATTTGCAGAGAATGCCGGCACCAGGCAGCGACGCGCCGTTCTTGCACAGCTTCATCGGAACCGCCCGGTACCCGCGGCGCAACGCACGCACGGGGATGTCTATCTCACACACGGAATCGTTCGCCGACGTCGTGTCCTCGTCCATCACCTTCACCGTGAGCACATCTACCTCCTTACTCTCGCAGTGGAGCACAAAGTCCTCCATCCAGGACGGATTCAGACCGTTGTTGCGCACCACCTTCGTCTTCACTTCGGTGTGCGGGTTGCGGTTGATAGTCATCTTGACGTACGGGTCCACAATGTCACCTTTCTTCTCTAGTGAAGGCTTCGGGATTTGGGTCCCGCACATCACCTGCACTTTAATCGTGCACGGCGTGGGCTTTGCCCCGCACGTGGTGTCGCGCAGGTACAGCGGTTTAAGCACGTAGCCACAGCCTTTGTTGAGGGAGAACATGCCGTCGTTAAGCCGCATATCGTCATCCCAAGTCTGGTAGTTCAGCGCGACCACCTGCGCTCCCATCGACCACGCCAACGTCGGGTTGTAGTTCGAGGACCCGATGCGGGACCCTTTCGGGTAGATGCGGGCCAGCATGCGCGTATTCTGTCCGATGAAATTGTCCCGCTCCGTGGCGGCAAACTCGGTCACCTTCGTTTCGGCGTAGCTTTGAATGTAGTACGGCTCCGCGTCCCTACCCCAGTCGGCGGTTTTGAAGGCGCCGATGGTGACGCAATTGCTGAGCAGGTTCGGCGTATCCGCGTGCACCGTTGTCTCCGCTTTGCCGGACGAGACAGGAGACCCCTCCACGCTTTCGACGTCCGATGGCGGCGCCTCCACGTCGTCAACGTCTTTGCCCGGGAGTTTCCACTTGATCAGCACTTTGCCTTTGAGCGCTTCAGGTGAGTACGTCATGTTTGGAATGTCCTTCGCCATCACGAGCATGTCGCCCAAAATGGTCTGTAAATAGTCCGCCATAACATTACACTGCGCGGCGGAAGTGTGCACTTCGAGAGAGAGGATGACCGGATACGGCGAAGTTTCGAAAGCGTAGCGGCGTACCGTTTCGATCACGTCGGCAAAGCGAATCTTCGACGTGCGCGTGTAGCCGTGGTAGATGATCGGGTCGTTGTCCTTACCGTTCCAGCAGTCCAGCTCCACGCAGCGACAGCCCGCTACCAAGGCACGCTTGTACATGTCAATGTCGCTGCTTGAGCGGAACTGGTCGCCGGAGAGGTACGTGTTGTGCGACGAGTTGATGAAGTAGTCCTTCAGCGGATGGTTCATGTCATCCACAACGCCAATCAGGTGGGCCGGGCTCAGTGCAGGATTGCGGTGCGGGCTCAGCAGAAAGTACCCGAATGTGTTGAATTGGATCTTGTTTTCCGCGTTGGGCTGGAGCTGGCTGTACAGCGCATCGGTGCTCTCGTCCCCCTGCTCCGCGATGAACCTGTCGAACTCCTCGCGGGTCATCCAGTCAGGGTCGGTGGCGTACTGCTTGAAAAGCGGACGAAGCTCCTCGTGCAGGGTTAGGTGAATAAAGAGCGTTGTGAACTCCTCCAGGTCCAGCGTGCCGTCCCCGGAGACGTCGTGGACCTTGAAGAGTGCCGCCAGCATCTCGTTTGTCATCTCAACGTTCAAGCGCACCATCATCTTCTTCGCCTCCTTGAGGTCGACCTTGCCATCCCGATTGACGTCGGCCCGTTCCCACGTAGCACGGATGCGGCCCTTTAGCGTGTTCTCGGATGTGACCGCCAGGTTGGTGTCAAGCGTGCACCCTTTCCGCAGCATCCCGATCATCTGTAGCCACGTCACAGCGCTCGCCTTGTCGCTGAAGACGACGCGCCAGCTTTGATTTGTGCGCGTATTCATTTTCACCACCACATCCGTGGCGCTGTTGAGGTGCGCCGCCTTGTAGACATGGCTGTTCTTGTCGATCTTCGTGACTTCGTAGAGGTCGGTGAAGAGCAAGATTTGACGCTTCGACTTGTTCGAAGGCTTGTACTCCAGCGCCTTGCCGTCCTGCGTAAGGGAGAACTTCTTGTTGTGCACCGCATTGGAGCTCGTGAGACGGCGCAGCTCCACCGTGCCCTCCTTGAGCCGAGCCAGAAGGTCGTTTACTGCCTTCAACTCCTCCATCGTCTTCGGAGGGTCGGGCAACGTCTCTGCAATAGAGCGCGTTGTCATTGCTTCGTGCGTGCGTGTGAGTTGCTGAGGTGAACACTGGAGTGAGCGAGCTTAGCCAGTTAAATAACCTGTCTACAAGCAAAGGATGTCCTATTTTGATGGGAGGAAGCAAAGCAGAAGAAAGTGGAAAAGGCGTCGGTTGTACAGAGACCTAAATACCTCTTCTTACTGTTGTAGGGATAGGACCTCGAGGCAAGGCAGCGTAGTTCAGGCGTGTTTTTAGGTTAAATCGTTTCTTAACAGTACGACATACAGGCAAAAGCAAACACGAAGAGCCCGTATAAGATTAAGAGTGAATAAGGTGAGCAGAGTGAAAGGCGGGGGAGCAGAGAAAATCAGCTGTGGCGAGTCCTTACACTGCAAAAACTCGAAAAAGATAAAAACAACAACAGAAAAAAAAAGCGTTTTCCCAGCAGTATTTTGCGCGCCTGCGAGTGCAGTAGATGCCACTTTCCCGTCTTGTTCACGCTCCTCAAAAGTTCCCGGCCTGCATTCTATGATAGCTGCAGTCCTCGGAGAGGTATTTTTGTAAACCGCAATGATGCGATAACAGGAATCCCACGGGGACTTCGCGAAAGAAAGACAGGGAGTCTTTTGCCCAGGCGTGAAGTTGGCCTTTTAAAACAAAGCAACCAGCGGAGGTTCACCGACTTGTTCGTTCAATTATAAAAATTGCATTGCTTTTGGTCGACATGCAAACAAGAAACTCGCACAACAACGCAGGTAAAAGTTGAGCGAGGAGTGCGTGCAAAAGCACCTGGCAAAATCACAAGTGTACTCTAACGTGCCGGTCGTGTCCACGCAGCTAAATAACGTACAAGCGTTTCGTTTTCGCATTTCTGCACTGTGTGGCACTACTACTAAATGAAACTACAGCTGAGAGGTGGGGTAGGAAAGAACAGACGACGGCAACAGAGGAGCGACCAGAAAACACCAAAGCACCTCAAATGACTTGAGTAAAAGAAGCGGTTTAGACTGGCCTGAAGAAAGTGGTAAACAGCACGAAAAGCAGCAGGTTTTATCTCTGCATTATCAAAAACAGCTAGTGAAAAGGATGGTTGAAGTTGCTGTTACTCTTCAGGGAAATTGAGATGTAATTCATCTTTAGTGGTGCTGGTCCCCACAATCGCAATCGCCGTTTTTCTTGGCGTATGCAGGGTGCACCTCGTAGTGTTCCGTGTGCGGGTGCTTCCAGCGGTATCGTTCAGGGTCGAACACGGTGCGATACACGTGTGGGTCCGGCTCTTTGTTGTCCTGGAACGGGCTGTGCCGAAGCACACCACCCATATCACGAATCGGCTGCTTCAGATCCTCCTCCGACTCCGGTGTCGTGGCAATCTTCTGCTCCTCCTCGAACCAGTCCTCGTCGTTGTCGGTTGTCGTGGACATGTTGATAAATTTCAGACGGCACCACTTGCATACCACCACCTTACCGCGTGGGCACTTGATGAAGATGCGGGGGTGCTGCAGGATGAAGTGGCTGTGACCCATGCACCAAATGTGCTCGCGGTACACCGGCACGGGGGGGATTTCGCAGACAATACCACCACGGTTTGAATAGTTCAGCTGCGGTGTCTTGCGGCCAGGACCGAGGATACCGGGGTGCAAGCTGGCTAGTTCGTTAATCCCGGTGTTCCACGTGTACTTCGGATCGCGGGGGTGCGTAAACACCAGCTGCTTCTGATTAGTCACTCGACTAGCATATTCCAGCGGCATGTAAACAGGCGGGCTATAGTAACCACGGTTGTCAGAGAACGTCCACAACAGCGGGCATGTCTTCTTCATCATTTTCGCCCGGCTGAGAACGCGACTTTGCGCTGAAGGAATCACAGTACGACAGTAAGAAGCTACAGGCCCTAGAGTGCTGCTTGAGGTTAAAATCGTGAACGATCGTTGAAGCAGAAAAAAGAAAAACGAAAAAAAAAAATGCTACAGTAAGCGCTAGTTTGTTGATCTAGATACTCACCGAGGGCGGAATCCTGAATAACGTTGGGGATTTTTAGCCTCCTTAAACCTAAAAAAAGAATGACGCAGCTTCCACTATTTACTCAAACAACAATCAAATGAGACCGGTGGGGTGCGGTGCCGTTCACGCCTGTAAACACACCAAGAAAACAGCGTGAGGAAAGGTACAACAAAACAACAAAGTAGGACGCGATGAGCGAGCCCGTTAAAGCATGAATATGTATGGCAATCGGTAGAAGAAGGAGCTCTTTAAGGCTAATAGGCACCATTGGCAAAAATTGAGTTCAACCGCAAAAAGGAAGTGCAAGGACACTTCTAGCAATTATCACATACGTAGAGTTTTGCTGACGGGAATCACAACGCCACACGCTGTCAGGCGCTAAATTGCAGGATAAACTCCACTAAACGAATGACACAACATAAACGCTACGATAGGGTTCGAGCGTAAGTTTACCACCTTCAGCCTTTGAAGTTCAGGTCAGAAACAAAAAGAAGTTCAACGACTTACACGATTCTTTTCCTGATTTTCCGGATATTGCCATTTTACCACATGATCTAGAGAAGATGTTTGCTTGGAGACAAGTTTACCAGGTTTGTTCTTTTAAATCCCTCCAACGCTACATCCGAGATATGCCAGAACGACCTGCAAAGCTAGACGCTAGTGAGCAAGTGCTGTGTGGCTACAGGCCGCACTTTGCTACTTCAACAAAGAGACAGAGGAGCACTATTACTGGTTTGCAGAGCACTTCACGCATTTCAACCATCACGCCTGTGTAAAAACAGAAGCTGCAGACACAGCAACACAACGCGCAGAACCGACAACGAATAGCGGTCGACAACTACAAAAATAGCACGATACTATAAAATCACACACACACACACAGGGGAAGCAGATCACCGCAACGTGAAAAAAAAAAAGAGAGAAGTCAAAACAACTATTAAAAAACTATATCTTCGAGCTCGCGCGGTCCTTGGCGCCCATGAAGCGCACCAGGTCCACCACGCGGTGGGAGTAGCCCCACTCGTTGTCGTACCACGACACGACCTTGAAGAAGCGCTTCTCGCCGGGCAGGTTGTTCTGCAGCGTCGCCTTGGAGTCGTAGATCGAGCTGCGGGCGTCGTTGATGAAGTCGCTGCTCACCAGCTCGTCGTCCGTGTAGCCGAGGATGCCCTTCATGTACGTCTTGGACGCCCTCTTCAGGGCCGCATCGATCTCCTGGATCGACGTGTCGCGGGTCGCGCGGAACGTGAGGTCCACCACCGACACATCCGGCGTCGGCACGCGGAAGGACATGCCGGTCAGCTTGCCCTTCGTCGACGGGATCACCATGCCCACGGCCTTGGCGGCACCGGTCGTGCTCGGGATGATGTTCACCGCAGCAGCGCGGCCACCGCGCCAGTCCTTGATCGACACGCCGTCCACCGTCTTCTGCGTGGCCGTGTAGGAGTGGATGGTCGTCATCAGGCCGGTCTCAATGCCGAAGTTCTCCTTCGTCAGCACGTGCACGATCGGGGCGAGGCAGTTGGTCGTGCAGGACGCGTTCGACACGATGTGGTGCTTGGCCGGATCGTACTCGTGCTGGTTCACGCCCATCACGATCGTCTTGGCACCGCCGGACGCCGGCGCGCTGATCACCACCTTCTTCGCGCCGCCCTTCACGTGACCCTCGGCCTTCGCCTTGTTCGTGAACAGGCCGGTCGACTCGATCACGTAGTCCACGCCGAGCTTGCCCCACGGCAGGTCCGCCGGGTTGCGCTGCGCCTTCACGCACAGGATGCGGTGGCCGTTCACCACCAGCACATCCGGCTTCTTCACCTCGGGCGAGCTCTTCGCCACCTCCACCGTGTACTTCGGGCGGCCGTGCACCGTGTCGAACTTCATCTGGTACGCGAAGTACTCGGCATCCGTGCTCATATCCACCACGGCGACCACGTCGATCTCGTTGCCGAGGAGGTTCTCTTCGCACATCGACTGGAACACCATGCGGCCAATGCGGCCGAAGCCGTTAATGCCAACCTTCAGCGGAGCCATTGTTGTGCGGTTTGTGGGGAGGGGGGGTTGTTGTTGTTGTTAGGGAGTTATGTGAGAGTGTGTGTGTGTGTTTGTTTGATAGGGGGGAATGCTAAAAGAAGACTGTCGGGCGGTGTGCGCGTGTAGGCAAGGGGTGGTGGTGGTGGTGGTAGAGAGGGGAGAGAGGGAGCGAGAGAAGACAGGGGAGGGTTTGGATGAGAGAGGGGGCAGTAAGGTCAGCGGCGGTGCGATGAGCGGGGCATGTGGATAGAGGAAGGAAGCGAGCGAGAGAATGTGTGTGTGTGTGTGTGTGCCTCGGGTAGGCAGCAGGAGGCACGGGACAGCCGCAAGCGCAGCGGCGCCATCACCCCCCGCCCCCTCCTGACAACCGTGCGCGCCTCTGTGCACTGGTGCACTGCATCGCCTTTCACCGTGCTTGCCGGTGCTTGCCCGCTAATCAAACGGCTGCCACGCGTTCCACTTTGGGACTTGTGTGTGTTTTCTTTTCTTTCTATTTTGATCACGCCTACACGGCGACACCAACCTCGTCGGCGGCGCGCTCTCCACTCGCACACGTACACCCGGTGTCGGCGCAGTGCGTGCGCGTGTCGTGGCACGACACACTGCGCTGCACCCGCGCACGCAAGAAGGAACGAATAAACGGGGAGAGAAAAAACGGCTGTTAGCCCCAGTCCGCACACGCGCGCACGCCTGCAGGTGCGGAGCAGGGGTCGCTAAGAAACCAAAGGAGTGCATACATATATATTTATGTATATGTATACATATACGTATATACACGTACATCCGTATATGTGCATATATATTTATGTATAAATACGTGTAGACGTTGTTAGAATTTGCCCGAGTGCTAGTTAACATACGCATGCACATATATATGTACATATGTATGTACGTACGTATGTGTGTGTGTGTGTGTGTGTGTGTTTGTTTTTTCTTTTTGCCGTCCGTTTACCTCGGCAGCGCGGGCTCACACGCTGGCTCGGTCACCGCGGACCCCCGCCAGTCGCGCTCCCCGCACGCTGCCGCTTTTGATGGGATGCACATCCCGTTCAGTGGCGCAGCGCAATCTCACGACAGCGGCACGCACTTACATCTTCGAGCTCGCGCGGTCCTTGGCGCCCATGAAGCGCACCAGGTCCACCACGCGGTGGGAGTAGCCCCACTCGTTGTCGTACCACGACACGACCTTGAAGAAGCGCTTCTCGCCGGGCAGGTTGTTCTGCAGCGTCGCCTTGGAGTCGTAGATCGAGCTGCGGGCGTCGTTGATGAAGTCGCTGCTCACCAGCTCGTCGTCCGTGTAGCCGAGGATGCCCTTCATGTACGTCTTGGACGCCCTCTTCAGGGCCGCATCGATCTCCTGGATCGACGTGTCGCGGGTCGCGCGGAACGTGAGGTCCACCACCGACACATCCGGCGTCGGCACGCGGAAGGACATGCCGGTCAGCTTGCCCTTCGTCGACGGGATCACCATGCCCACGGCCTTGGCGGCACCGGTCGTGCTCGGGATGATGTTCACCGCAGCAGCGCGGCCACCGCGCCAGTCCTTGATCGACACGCCGTCCACCGTCTTCTGCGTGGCCGTGTAGGAGTGGATGGTCGTCATCAGGCCGGTCTCAATGCCGAAGTTCTCCTTCGTCAGCACGTGCACGATCGGGGCGAGGCAGTTGGTCGTGCAGGACGCGTTCGACACGATGTGGTGCTTGGCCGGATCGTACTCGTGCTGGTTCACGCCCATCACGATCGTCTTGGCACCGCCGGACGCCGGCGCGCTGATCACCACCTTCTTCGCGCCGCCCTTCACGTGACCCTCGGCCTTCGCCTTGTTCGTGAACAGGCCGGTCGACTCGATCACGTAGTCCACGCCGAGCTTGCCCCACGGCAGGTCCGCCGGGTTGCGCTGCGCCTTCACGCACAGGATGCGGTGGCCGTTCACCACCAGCACATCCGGCTTCTTCACCTCGGGCGAGCTCTTCGCCACCTCCACCGTGTACTTCGGGCGGCCGTGCACCGTGTCGAACTTCATCTGGTACGCGAAGTACTCGGCATCCGTGCTCATATCCACCACGGCGACCACGTCGATCTCGTTGCCGAGGAGGTTCTCTTCGCACATCGACTGGAACACCATGCGGCCAATGCGACCGAAGCCGTTAATGCCAACCTTCAGCGGAGCCATTGTTGTGCGGTTTGTGGGGAGGGGGGGGGTTGTTGTTGTTGTTGTTAGGGAGTTATGTGAGAGTGTGTGTGTGTGTTTGTTTGATAGGGGGGAATGCTAAAAGAAGACTGTCGGGCGGTGTGCGCGTGTAGGCAAGGGGTGGTGGTGGTGGTGGTAGAGAGGGGAGAGAGGGAGCGAGAGAAGACAGGGGAGGGTTTGGATGAGAGAGGGGGCAGTAAGGTCAGCGGCGGTGCGATGAGCGGGGCATGTGGATAGAGGAAGGAAGCGAGCGAGAGAATGTGTGTGTGTGTGTGTGTGTGTGTGTGTGTGTGTGCCTCGGGTAGGCAGCAGGAGGCACGGGACAGCCGCAAGCGCAGCGGCGCCATCACCCCCCGCCCCCTCCTGACAACCGTGCGCGCCTCTGTGCACTGGTGCACTGCATCGCCTTTCACCGTGCTTGCCGGTGCTTGCCCGCTAATCAAACGGCTGCCACGCGTTCCACTTTGGGACTTGTGTGTGTTTTCTTTTCTTTCTATTTTGATCACGCCTACACGGCGACACCAACCTCGTCGGCGGCGCGCTCTCCACTCGCACACGTACACCCGGTGTCGGCGCAGTGCGTGCGCGTGTCGTGGCACGACACACTGCGCTGCACCCGCGCACGCAAGAAGGAACGAATAAACGGGGAGAGAAAAAACGGCTGTTAGCCCCAGTCCGCACACGCGCGCACGCCTGCAGGTGCGGAGCAGGGGTCGCTAAGAAACCAAAGGAGTGCATACATATATATTTATGTATATGTATACATATACGTATATACACGTACATCCGTATATGTGCATATATATTTATGTATAAATACGTGTAGACGTTGTTAGAATTTGCCCGAGTGCTAGTTAACATACGCATGCACATATATATGTACATATGTATGTACGTACGTATGTGTGTGTGTGTGTGTGTGTGTGTTTGTTTTTTCTTTTTGCCGTCCGTTTACCTCGGCAGCGCGGGCTCACACGCTGGCTCGGTCACCGCGGACCCCCGCCAGTCGCGCTCCCCGCACGCTGCCGCTTTTGATGGGATGCACATCCCGTTCAGTGGCGCAGCGCAATCTCACGACAGCGGCACGCACTTACATCTTCGAGCTCGCGCGGTCCTTGGCGCCCATGAAGCGCACCAGGTCCACCACGCGGTGGGAGTAGCCCCACTCGTTGTCGTACCACGACACGACCTTGAAGAAGCGCTTCTCGCCGGGCAGGTTGTTCTGCAGCGTCGCCTTGGAGTCGTAGATCGAGCTGCGGGCGTCGTTGATGAAGTCGCTGCTCACCAGCTCGTCGTCCGTGTAGCCGAGGATGCCCTTCATGTACGTCTTGGACGCCCTCTTCAGGGCCGCATCGATCTCCTGGATCGACGTGTCGCGGGTCGCGCGGAACGTGAGGTCCACCACCGACACATCCGGCGTCGGCACGCGGAAGGACATGCCGGTCAGCTTGCCCTTCGTCGACGGGATCACCATGCCCACGGCCTTGGCGGCACCGGTCGTGCTCGGGATGATGTTCACCGCAGCAGCGCGGCCACCGCGCCAGTCCTTGATCGACACGCCGTCCACCGTCTTCTGCGTGGCCGTGTAGGAGTGGATGGTCGTCATCAGGCCGGTCTCAATGCCGAAGTTCTCCTTCGTCAGCACGTGCACGATCGGGGCGAGGCAGTTGGTCGTGCAGGACGCGTTCGACACGATGTGGTGCTTGGCCGGATCGTACTCGTGCTGGTTCACGCCCATCACGATCGTCTTGGCACCGCCGGACGCCGGCGCGCTGATCACCACCTTCTTCGCGCCGCCCTTCACGTGACCCTCGGCCTTCGCCTTGTTCGTGAACAGGCCGGTCGACTCGATCACGTAGTCCACGCCGAGCTTGCCCCACGGCAGGTCCGCCGGGTTGCGCTGCGCCTTCACGCACAGGATGCGGTGGCCGTTCACCACCAGCACATCCGGCTTCTTCACCTCGGGCGAGCTCTTCGCCACCTCCACCGTGTACTTCGGGCGGCCGTGCACCGTGTCGAACTTCATCTGGTACGCGAAGTACTCGGCATCCGTGCTCATATCCACCACGGCGACCACGTCGATCTCGTTGCCGAGGAGGTTCTCTTCGCACATCGACTGGAACACCATGCGGCCAATGCGGCCGAAGCCGTTAATGCCAACCTTCAGCGGAGCCATTGTTGTGCGGTTTGTGGGGAGGGGGGGTTGTTGTTGTTGTTGTTAGGGAGTTATGTGAGAGTGTGTGTGTGTGTTTGTTTGATAGGGGGGAATGCTAAAAGAAGACTGTCGGGCGGTGTGCGCGTGTAGGCAAGGGGTGGTGGTGGTGGTAGAGAGGGGAGAGAGGGAGCGAGAGAAGACAGGGGAGGGTTTGGATGAGAGAGGGGGCAGTAAGGTCAGCGGCGGTGCGATGAGCGGGGCATGTGGATAGAGGAAGGAAGCGAGCGAGAGAATGTGTGTGTGGTGTGTTGTGTGCCTCGGGTAGGCAGCAGGTGGCACGGGACAGCCGCAAGCGCAGCGGCGCCATCACCCCCCGCCCCCTCCTGACAACCGTGCGCGCCTCTGTGCACTGGTGCACTGCATCGCCTTTCACCGTGCTTGCCGGTGCTTGCCCGCTAATCAAACGGCTGCCACGCGTTGCCTTCTCTTCTCCCCTTCTAGAGGGAGAGGCGCTCTCGCGTTCCACTTTGGGACTTGTGTGTGTTTTCTTTTCTTTCTATTTTGATCACGCCTACACGGCGACACCAACCTCGTCGGCGGCGCGCTCTCCACTCGCACACGTACACCCGGTGTCGGCGCAGTGCGTGCGCGTGTCGTGGCACGACACACTGCGCTGCACCCGCGCACGCAAGAAGGAACGAATAAACGGGGAGAGAAAAAACGGCTGTTAGCCCCAGTCCGCACACGCGCGCACGCCTGCAGGTGCGGAGCAGGGGTCGCTAAGAAACCAAAGGAGTGCATACATATATATATTTATGTATAAATACGTTGTAAGACGTTGTTAGAATTTGCCCGAGTGCTAGTTAACATACGCATGCACATATATATGTACATATGTATGTACGTACGTATGTGTGTGTGTGTGTGTGTGTGTGTTTTTTTTTCTTTTTGCCGTCCGTTTACCTCGGCAGCGCGGGCTCACACGCTGGCTCGGTCACCGCGGACCCCCGCCAGTCGCGCTCCCCGCACGCTGCCGCTTTTGATGGGATGCACATCCCGTTCAGTGGCGCAGCGCAATCTCACGACAGCGGCACGCACTTACATCTTCGAGCTCGCGCGGTCCTTGGCGCCCATGAAGCGCACCAGGTCCACCACGCGGTGGGAGTAGCCCCACTCGTTGTCGTACCACGACACGACCTTGAAGAAGCGCTTCTCGCCGGGCAGGTTGTTCTGCAGCGTCGCCTTGGAGTCGTAGATCGAGCTGCGGGCGTCGTTGATGAAGTCGCTGCTCACCAGCTCGTCGTCCGTGTAGCCGAGGATGCCCTTCATGTACGTCTTGGACGCCCTCTTCAGGGCCGCATCGATCTCCTGGATCGACGTGTCGCGGGTCGCGCGGAACGTGAGGTCCACCACCGACACATCCGGCGTCGGCACGCGGAAGGACATGCCGGTCAGCTTGCCCTTCGTCGACGGGATCACCATGCCCACGGCCTTGGCGGCACCGGTCGTGCTCGGGATGATGTTCACCGCAGCAGCGCGGCCACCGCGCCAGTCCTTGATCGACACGCCGTCCACCGTCTTCTGCGTGGCCGTGTAGGAGTGGATGGTCGTCATCAGGCCGGTCTCAATGCCGAAGTTCTCCTTCGTCAGCACGTGCACGATCGGGGCGAGGCAGTTGGTCGTGCAGGACGCGTTCGACACGATGTGGTGCTTGGCCGGATCGTACTCGTGCTGGTTCACGCCCATCACGATCGTCTTGGCACCGCCGGACGCCGGCGCGCTGATCACCACCTTCTTCGCGCCGCCCTTCACGTGACCCTCGGCCTTCGCCTTGTTCGTGAACAGGCCGGTCGACTCGATCACGTAGTCCACGCCGAGCTTGCCCCACGGCAGGTCCGCCGGGTTGCGCTGCGCCTTCACGCACAGGATGCGGTGGCCGTTCACCACCAGCACATCCGGCTTCTTCACCTCGGGCGAGCTCTTCGCCACCTCCACCGTGTACTTCGGGCGGCCGTGCACCGTGTCGAACTTCATCTGGTACGCGAAGTACTCGGCATCCGTGCTCATATCCACCACGGCGACCACGTCGATCTCGTTGCCGAGGAGGTTCTCTTCGCACATCGACTGGAACACCATGCGGCCAATGCGGCCGAAGCCGTTAATGCCAACCTTCAGCGGAGCCATTGTTGTGCGGTTTGTGGGGAGGGGGGGGTTGTTGTTGTTGTTAGGGAGTTATGTGAGAGTGTGTGTGTGTGTTTGTTTGATAGGGGGGAATGCTAAAAGAAGACTGTCGGGCGGTGTGCGCGTGTAGCAAGGGGTGGTGGTGGTGGTGGTAGAGAGGGGAGAGAGGGAGCGAGAGAAGACAGGGAGGGTTTGGATGAGAGAGGGGGCAGTAAGGTCAGCGGCGGTGCGATGAGCGGGGCATGTGGATAGAGGAAGGAAGCGAGCGAGAGAATGTGTGTGTGTGTGTGTGCTCGGGTAGGCAGCAGGAGGCACGGGACAGCCGCAAGCGCAGCGGCGCCATCACCCCCCGCCCCCTCCTGACAACCGTGCGCGCCTCTGTGCACTGGTGCACTGCATCGCCTTTCACCGTGCTTGCCGGTGCTTGCCCGCTAATCAAACGGCTGCCACGCGTTGCCTTCTCTTCTCCCCTTCTAGAGGGAGAGGCGCTCTCGCGTTCCACTTTGGGACTTGTGTGTGTTTTCTTTTCTTTCTATTTTGATCACGCCTACACGGCGACACCAACCTCGTCGGCGGCGCGCTCTCCACTCGCACACGTACACCCGGTGTCGGCGCAGTGCGTGCGCGTGTCGTGGCACGACACACTGCGCTGCACCCGCGCACGCAAGAAGGAACGAATAAACGGGGAGAGAAAAAACGGCTGTTAGCCCCAGTCCGCACACGCGCGCACGCCTGCAGGTGCGGAGCAGGGTCGCTAAGAAACCAAAGGAGTGCATACATATATATTTATGTATATGTATACATATACGTATATACACGTACATCCGTAATATGTGCATATATATTTATGTATAAATACGTGTAGACGTTGTTAGAATTGCCCGAGTGCTAGTTAACATACGCATGCACATATATATGTACATATGTATGTACGTACGTATGTGTGTGTGTGTGTGTGTGTTTATTTTTTCTTTTTGCCGTCCGTTTACCTCGGCAGCGCGGGCTCACACGCTGGCTCGGTCACCGCGGACCCCCGCCAGTCGCGCTCCCCGCACGCTGCCGCTTTTGATGGATGCACATCCCGTTCAGTGGCGCAGCGCAATCTCACGACAGCGGCACGCACTTACATCTTCGAGCTCGCGCGGTCCTTGGCGCCCATGAAGCGCACCAGGTCCACCACGCGGTGGGAGTAGCCCCACTCGTTGTCGTACCACGACACGACCTTGAAGAAGCGCTTCTCGCCGGGCAGGTTGTTCTGCAGCGTCGCCTTGGAGTCGTAGATCGAGCTGCGGCGTCGTTGATGAAGTCGCTGCTCACCAGCTCGTCGTCCGTGTAGCCGAGGATGCCCTTCATGTACGTCTTGGACGCCCTCTTCAGGGCCGCATCGATCTCCTGGATCGACGTGTCGGGTCGCGGAACGTGAGGTCCACCACACACGGCGTCGGCACGCGGAAGGACATGCCGGTCAGCTTGCCCTTCGTCGACGGGATCACCATGCCCACGGCCTTGGCGGCACCGGTCGTGCTCGGGATGATGTTCACCGCAGCAGCGCGGCCACCGCGCCAGTCCTTGATCGACACGCCGTCCACCGTCTTCTGCGTGGCCGTGTAGGAGTGGATGGTCGTCATCAGGCCGGTCTCAATGCCGAAGTTTCCTTCGTCAGCACGTGCACGATCGGGGCGAGGCAGTTGGTCGTGCAGGACGCGTTCGACACGATGTGGTGCTTGGCCGGATCGTACTCGTGCTGGTTCACGCCCATCACGATCGTCTTGGCACCGCCGGACGCCGGCGCGCTGATCACCACCTTCTTCGCGCCGCCCTTCACGTGACCCTCGGCCTTCGCCTTGTTCGTGAACAGGCCGGTCGACTCGATCACGTAGTCCACGCCGAGCTTGCCCCACGGCAGGTCCGCCGGGTTGCGCTGCGCCTTCACGCACAGGATGCGGTGGCCGTTCACCACCAGCACATCTTCACCTCGGGCGAGCTCTTCGCCACCTCCACCGTGTACTTCGGGCGGCCGTGCACCGTGTCGAACTTCATCTGGTACGCGAAGTACTCGGCAT
>OESE01000020.1:0-12223 GCA_900240875.1 Crithidia expoeki
TACAGACGCCGAGAGTCAGGGAATAGCCAAGTACAGTTGCTCGCGTTCACACGCAGAAAAAACAGCGCCAAACAGAAACGAACACAATAATCATACGACGAAACACCAACAGGAGTCGAGGTGACTTCGTCGACACCGCAGCACAATTATAAAAGAAACGAGCGCCGGGGCAAAACAGAAAACACACAGATTTAGCACGTTACACACACAAAACAAAAAAGAAAAGGAGAGGCTGAACATAGGGAGACACAGATTCAACTAGTGCGTCGATTCGGTAGAACCAGCCCGTTGAGCTGTGAAAAGGGCAAAAAAGAAGGCGCCGAGATGTGTTTTTGTTTCCTTCAAATGACCCCAAAGCAACGCTTGCAACTGTGACAGGAACAATAGAGAAGAGACTTGAGTGCCGTCTGCGTGCATCGCAAAGGCAGTCTTTTGGTGCTGTCCTCACCTCACTCCACACGTTGTCTTCGCAGCTGAAAGAGAGGTAGAGGGGTGCGCTCTTGTCCGCGAGGGCTGGGGTGCTTGAGGAACTCGGTAAGCACACTGTCCAGCACAGCACTACCCGCGTGCTTTTTTCTTCTGAGAAACGTGAACGCACGGACGCCTTCGAACAACTCCACTAAAAAACGTTCCATAACGCCATCTTATGAGATGCTGAGATGCAAATTGCAAGGCGCTTCGGGTGCGCTTTGGCACACAACGCCAGAAATGAGCTGCGCTGCTTTCTTTTCGCTGGGCACACGAAGCGCCCTCTGGATCTCCCTCCACACCGAAAGAGAGCCTACCGCTTCGGTGAGGTACGCGGTTGAGAAATAGCAAACAGTAGTGGTAAATAGCTTACGCGGCCGCCTTGCAGTTCGTCACCGTCGCGCCGTTCGTGCAGATGCCAAGCAGGCTGGTCGTGTTAGCGCTCTTTGATTGGAACCACGTCTTCACCGTGTTGGCCACGTCTGACGTCTTGGCGCTCGACGGAATCGAGTTCAGCTGAATCATCTCACCGTTCGAGTAGGCCGCCACGAGCAGCGGGGCCTTCTTCTCGACGTTGTCGCCATCGCTCGTGACGATCAGCAGCCAGTTCTCGGCCACCTTCGCGGTGCGCGACAAAAGGGCCATCGCAATACGGCCCACCGCGGCGTCCAGCAGGTTCACCTCACTGCGCTCCTTCGACGAACCTTTGAGGTCGCCGTCGCCCGCCGCAGCTATTACCTCCTTTGGTACGTCGTGTTTTGGGGAGAACTCAGGAAAGCTGGCCGGCTTCCTCCAAGCGGAGAAGGAGGATGTAAGGTGCGGCGCCGATGAGTGCACCGGTGAGGGAGCCCTCCCTTCCGTGCCGCCCCCCAGCATCGCTGGGAACTGCAGCTCCCTCCCCACAACCGCCGACTCCTTTGCACGCGCCGAAGCGTCGATTCCCTGGTCGCGATCTGCCGTTGCCTGAGCCGCGCCAACCGCAGTGAGGATGGAGCGATTGGGGAGGCGGACGATGTGCTCAGCGGAGCAAAAACGGACTGCTGTGACTTCGTGCTCACTTGCGCTTTCTTGGCCCTCATCGCCGTGCTCCGTGGTGAGGGCCGCCGAGTCAGACACAACAGAGGAGCTGGGGGAGCTCGTCTCTTCCCACATCTCCGGCACCACCGGCGAATTGCCCATCGCAACCCCCACAACGCGGCGCCTACCTCGTGTGACGGGGGAAGAGGCGGAGCGGGGCAGCTAACTAGATGCGGCCACCTTCCCCACAGCAGAGGGTGGAGAAACGCTTCTGCGTCCTCGTCGTCCGCGGCGAGAAACTCATCCAGACACGTGCGCGCTGGCGCCGGGCTGCGACAGAACATGTCTGCTGTTGTCGAATTGGAAGAGTGTGAGTCCGCTGCGTGCAATACACCGTGAAGCTGCGCATGTGTGTCGTCGCCGTCATCACGCGCAGAAGAATGAAAAGACGCGCGCCTGTTGTCTCCGGCTGCGGGATGACGCGGTGAAGGCGAAATGCCAAGGTAAAAGTCTAAAATGGAGCGCACGGATGACGGGGCTGCGCGCGCTGGCGATGTGATTTCAGCGGCTGTGTGCTGGGGCGACACGTGCGAAGAGTCGCGACGGCGTGTCTGCGCCAGCGGCGTTCGTGCCTCCGCGGCAAGGTCGGCGCGTGTCAGTGTAGTGGGATGCGTAAGCTGCGTCGATGCCTTCTCCTTGCCAACAGAAGCAGACGATGTCAGCTCTGAGTGCGTCGAGGTGGGCAGCTGCGGGGACCTTTCGTCCTCCGAAAGCACTGGCGAGGTGTTCTTTTCCGCCGTGACCGCGTCTACATGCAGCGGCGGTGCCGCGCGCCGTGGGGTGGCATCCAGAGTGAGCATCCCGGTCGTTGACTGACAAGTAGCCCTCACCCCCGAAGAATGGGTGCGTCAATTAAACAGCAAACAGGGCAAGTGTCTATGCGAGTTACTTGTGTGGTGTGCCTCTAACAAAGAAATGCTGGGGCACTTATGCGTGTGATTATAACTTTCTATGCGCTGGCTGCGTAACAGCAGTAGCAAACAGCCAGTTTTCGAAAACGAATGTGTATGTGGCCGGGGGAGGGGGGCTGAAGCACGACGCACTAGGTAAGCTTTTTTTCTCTTTTAAACGTGCGTTGCTGCGCTGTACATGCTAGAAGCACAAACGCGGTGTTCGCTTGGCTGGTGGAAAACACCGTCTTCGTCTGTCAAGTAACGCGCAAAACAAAGGGCAAAAGGCAGTAATTGAAGGGGAAAGACGGGTGTGCACATTGAGCACAGCGAGCGCTGCAGAGACTGATTTTCATTCTCCCTCGCCAGTTTCTTCGAAAGCCTGCTCGCTTCAAAAACTAAACCTATCCAAACAGAAAAAGGGGAGCGAAATTGTGCGGCAATTGTTCCACGCAATTCAACTACCAGGGACAGAAGAAGTGCAGGCGCTCGCATCGTACAGATGCGTGCGCGAACGGTGCCGCTGCATCCGCACAGGCTACGGTGTGTCGCCATCTCTCGCCGGTACGCTACAGTCGTTGTGGCGATTTCCTCAGTTGACCAGGATAGTGAGTCACGATTCGGAAGAAATACAGACGCCGAGAGTCAGGAATAGCCAAGTACAGTTGCTCGCGTTCACACGCAGAAAAAAACAGCGCCAAACAGAAACGAACACAATAATCATACGACGAAACACCAACAGGAGTCGAGGTGACTTCGTCGACACCGCAGCACAATTATAAAAAAACGAGCGCCGGGGCAAAACAGAAAACACACAGATTTAGCACGTTACACACACAAACAAAAAAGAAAAGGAGAGGCTGAACATAGGGAGACACAGATTCAACTAGTGCGTCGATTCGGTAGAACCAGCCCGTTGAGCGTGAAAAGGGCAAAAAAGAAGGCGCCGAGATGTGTTTTTGTTTCCTTCAAATGACCCCAAAGCAACGCTTGCAACTGTGACAGGAACAATAGAGAAGAGACTGAGTGCCGTCTGCGTGCATCGCAAAGGCAGTCTTTTGGTGCTGTCCTCACCTCACTCCACACGTTGTCTTCGCAGCTGAAAGAGAGGTAGAGGGTGCGCTCTTGTCCGCGAGGCTGGGGTGCTTGAGGAACTCGGTAAGCACACTGTCCAGCACAGCACTACCCGCGTGCTTTTTTCTTCTGAGAAACGTGAACGCACGGACGCCTTCGAACAACTCCACTAAAAAACGTTCCATAACGCCATCTTATGAGATGCTGAGATGCAAATTGCAAGGCGCTTCGGGTGCGCTTTGGCACACAACGCCAGAAATGAGCTGCGCTGCTTTCTTTTCGCTGGGCACACGAAGCGCCCTCTGGATCTCCCTCCACACCGAAAGAGAGCCTACCGCTTCGGTGAGGTACGCGGTTGAGAAATAGCAAACAGTAGTGGTAAATAGCTTACGCGGCCGCCTTGCAGTTCGTCACCGTCGCGCCGTTCGTGCAGATGCCAAGCAGGCTGGTCGTGTTAGCGCTCTTTGATTGGAACCACGTCTTCACCGTGTTGGCCACGTCTGACGTCTTGGCGCTCGACGGAATCGAGTTCAGCTGAATCATCTCACCGTTCGAGTAGGCCGCCACGAGCAGCGGGGCCTTCTTCTCGACGTTGTCGCCATCGCTCGTGACGATCAGCAGCCAGTTCTCGGCCACCTTCGCGGTGCGCGACAAAAGGGCCATCGCAATACGGCCCACCGCGGCGTCCAGCAGGTTCACCTCACTGCGCTCCTTCGACGAACCTTTGAGGTCGCCGTCGCCCGCCGCAGCTATTACCTCCTTTGGTACGTCGTGTTTGGGGAGAACTCAGGAAAGCTGGCCGGCTTCCTCCAAGCGGAGAAGAGGATGTAAGGTGCGGCGCCGATGAGTGCACCGGTGAGGGAGCCCTCCCTTCCGTGCCGCCCCCCAGCATCGCTGGGAACTGCAGCTCCCTCCCCACAACCGCCGACTCCTTTGCACGCGCCGAAGCGTCGATTCCCTGGTCGCGATCTGCCGTTGCCTGAGCCGCGCCAACCGCAGTGAGGATGGAGCGATTGGGGAGGCGGACGATGTGCTCAGCGGAGCAAAAACGGACTGCTGTGACTTCGTGCTCACTTGCGCTTTCTTGGCCCTCATCGGCCGTGCTCCGTGGTGAGGGCCGCCGAGTCAGACACAACAGAGGAGCTGGGGGAGCTCGTCTCTTCCCACATCTCCGGCACCACCGGCGAATTGCCCATCGCAACCCCCACAACGCGGCGCCTACCTCGTGTGACGGGGGAAGAGGCGGAGCGGGGCAGCTAACTAGATGCGGCCACCTTCCCCACAGCAGAGGGGTGGAGAAACGCTTCTGCGTCCTCGTCGTCCGCGGCGAGAAACTCATCCAGACACGTGCGCGCTGGCGCCGGGCTGCGACAGAACATGTCTGCTGTTGTCGAATTGGAAGAGTGTGAGTCCGCTGGTGCAATACACCGTGAAGCTGCGCATGTGTGTCGTCGCCGTCATCACGCGCAGAAGAATGAAAAGACGCGCGCCTGTTGTCTCCGGCTGCGGGATGACGCGGTGAAGGCGAAATGCCAAGGTAAAAGTCTAAAATGGAGCGCACGGATGACGGGGCTGCGCGCGCTGGCGATGTGATTTCAGCGGCTGTGTGCTGGGGCGACACGTGCGAAGAGTCGCGACGGCGTGTCTGCGCCAGCGGCGTTCGTGCCTCCGCGGCAAGGTCGGCGCGTGTCAGTGTAGTGGGATGCGTAAGCTGCGTCGATGCTTCTCCTTGCCAACAGAAGCAGACGATGTCAGCTCTGAGTGCGTCGAGTGGGCAGCTGCGGGGACCTTTCGTCCTCCGAAAGCACTGGCGAGGTGTTCTTTTCCGCCGTGACCGCGTCTACATGCAGCGGCGGTGCCGCGCGCCGTGGGTGGCATCCAGAGTGAGCATCCCGGTCGTTGACTGACAAGTAGCCCTCACCCCCGAAGAATGGGTGCGTCAATTAAACAGCAAACAGGGCAAGTGTCTATGCGAGTTACTTGTGTGGTGTGCCTCTAACAAAGAAATCTGGGGCACTTATGCGTGTGATTATAACTTTCTATGCGCTGGCTGCGTAACAGCAGTAGCAACAGCCAGTTTTCGAAAACGAATGTGTATGTGGCCGGGGGAGGGGGGCTGAAGCACGACGCACTAGGTAAGCTTTTTTTCTCTTTTAAACGTGCGTTGCTGCGCTGTACATGCTAGAAGCACAAACGCGGTGTTCGCTTGGCTGGTGGAAAACACCGTCTTCGTCTGTCAAGTAACGCGCAAAACAAAGGGCAAAAGGCAGTAATTGAAGGGGAAAGACGGGTGTGCACATTGAGCACAGCGATGCGCTGCAGAGACTGATTTTCATTCTCCCTCGCCAGTTTCTTCGAAAGCCTGCTCGCTTCAAAAACTAAACCTATCCAAACAGAAAAAGGGGAGCGAAATTGTGCGGCAATTGTTCCACGCAATTCAACTACCAGGGACAGAAGAAGTGCAGGCGCTCGCATCGTACAGATGCGTGCGCGAACGGTGCCGCTGCATCCGCACAGGCTACGGTGTGTCGCCATCTCTCGCCGGTACGCTACAGTCGTTGTGGCGATTTCCTCAGTTGACCAGGATAGTGAGTCACGATTCGGGAAGAAATACAGACGCCGAGAGTCAGGGAATAGCCAAGTACAGTTGCTCGCGTTCACACGCAGAAAAAACAGCGCCAAACAGAAACGAACACAATAATCATACGACGAAACACCAACAGGAGTCGAGGTGACTTCGTCGACACCGCAGCACAATTATAAAAGAAACGAGCGCCGGGGCAAAACAGAAAACACACAGATTTAGCACGTTACACACACAAAACAAAAAAGAAAAGGAGAGGCTGAACATAGGGAGACACAGATTCAACTAGTGCGTCGATTCGGTAGAACCAGCCCGTTGAGCTGTGAAAAGGGCAAAAAAGAAGGCGCCGAGATGTGTTTTTGTTTCCTTCAAATGACCCCAAAGCAACGCTTGCAACTGTGACAGGAACAATAGAGAAGAGACTTGAGTGCCGTCTGCGTGCATCGCAAAGGCAGTCTTTTGGTGCTGTCCTCACCTCACTCCACACGTTGTCTTCGCAGCTGAAAGAGAGGTAGAGGGGTGCGCTCTTGTCCGCGAGGGCTGGGGTGCTTGAGGAACTCGGTAAGCACACTGTCCAGCACAGCACTACCCGCGTGCTTTTTCTTCTGAGAAACGTGAACGCACGGACGCCTTCGAACAACTCCACTAAAAAACGTTCCATAACGCCATCTTATGAGATGCTGAGATGCAAATTGCAAGGCGCTTCGGGTGCGCTTTGGCACACAACGCCAGAAATGAGCTGCGCTGCTTTCTTTTCGCTGGGCACACGAAGCGCCCTCTGGATCTCCCTCCACACCGAAAGAGAGCCTACCGCTTCGGTGAGGTACGCGGTTGAGAAATAGCAAACAGTATGGTAAATAGCTTACGCGGCCGCCTTGCAGTTCGTCACCGTCGCGCCGTTCGTGCAGATGCCAAGCAGGCTGGTCGTGTTAGCGCTCTTTGATTGGAACCACGTCTTCACCGTGTTGGCCACGTCTGACGTCTTGGCGCTCGACGGAATCGAGTTCAGCTGAATCATCTCACCGTTCGAGTAGGCCGCCACGAGCAGCGGGGCCTTCTTCTCGACGTTGTCGCCATCGCTCGTGACGATCAGCAGCCAGTTCTCGGCCACCTTCGCGGTGCGCGACAAAAGGGCCATCGCAATACGGCCCACCGCGGCGTCCAGCAGGTTCACCTCACTGCGCTCCTTCGACGAACCTTTGAGGTCGCCGTCGCCCGCCGCAGCTATTACCTCCTTTGGTACGTCGTGTTTGGGAGAACTCAGGAAAGCTGGCCGGCTTCCTCCAAGCGGAGAAGAGGAGTAAGGTGCGGCGCCGATGAGTGCACCGGTGAGGGAGCCCTCCCTTCCGTGCCGCCCCCAGCATCGCTGGGAACTGCAGCTCCCTCCCCACAACCGCCGACTCCTTTGCACGCGCCGAAGCGTCGATTCCCTGGTCGCGATCTGCCGTTGCCTGAGCCGCGCCAACCGCAGCGAGGATGGAGCGATTGGGAGGCGGACGATGTGCTCAGCGGAGCAAAACGGACTGCTGTGACTTCGTGCTCACTTGCGCTTTCTTGGCCCTCATCGCCGTGCTCCGTGGTGAGGGCCGCCGAGTCAGACACAACAGAGGAGCTGGGGGAGCTCGTCTCTTCCCACATCTCCGGCACCACCGGCGAATTGCCCATCGCAACCCCCACAACGCGGCGCCTACCTCGTGTGACGGGGAAGAGGCGGAGCGGGCAGCTAACTAGATGCGGCCACCTTCCCCACAGCAGAGGGGTGAGAAACGCTTCTGCGTCCTCGTCGTCCGCGGCGAGAAACTCATCCAGACACGTGCGCGCTGGCGCCGGGCTGCGACAGAACATGTCTGCTGTTGTCGAATTGGAAGAGTGTGAGTCCGCTGCGTGCAATACACCGTGAAGCTGCGCATGTGTGTCGTCGCCGTCATCACGCGCAGAAGAATGAAAAGACGCGCGCCTGTTGTCTCCGGCTGCGGGATGACGCGGTGAAGGCGAAATGCCAAGGTAAAAGTCTAAAATGGAGCGCACGGATGACGGGGCTGCGCGCGCTGGCGATGTGATTTCAGCGGCTGTGTGCTGGGGCGACACGTGCGAAGAGTCGCGACGGGCGTGTCTGCGCCAGCGGCGTTCGTGCCTCCGCGGCAAGGTCGGCGCGTGTCAGTGTAGTGGGATGCGTAAGCTGCGTCGATGCCTTCTCCTTGCCAACAGAAGCAGACGATGTCAGCTCTGAGTGCGTCGAGGTGGGCAGCTGCGGGGACCTTTCGTCCTCCGAAAGCACTGGCGAGGTGTTCTTTTCCGCCGTGACCGCGTCTACATGCAGCGGCGGTGCCGCGCGCCGTGGGGTGGCATCCAGAGTGAGCATCCCGGTCGTTGACTGACAAGTAGCCCTCACCCCGAAGAATGGGTGCGTCAATTAAACAGCAAACAGGGCAAGTGTCTATGCGAGTTACTTGTGTGGTGTGCCTCTAACAAAGAAATGCTGGGGCACTTATGCGTGTGATTATAACTTTCTATGCGCTGGCTGCGTAACAGCAGTAGCAAACAGCCAGTTTTCGAAAACGAATGTGTATGTGGCCGGGGGAGGGGGGCTGAAGCACGACGCACTAGGTAAGCTTTTTTTCTCTTTTAAACGTGCGTTGCTGCGCTGTACATGCTAGAAGCACAAACGCGGTGTTCGCTTGGCTGGTGGAAAACACCGTCTTCGTCTGTCAGTAACGCGCAAAACAAAGGGCAAAAGGCAGTAATTGAAGGGGAAAGACGGGTGTGCACATTGAGCACAGCGATGCGCTGCAGAGACTGATTTTCATTCTCCCTCGCCAGTTTCTTCGAAAGCCTGCTCGCTTCAAAAACTAAACCTATCCAAACAGAAAAAGGGGAGCGAAATTGTGCGGCAATTGTTCCACGCAATTCAACTACCAGGGACAGAAGAAGTGCAGGCGCTCGCATCGTACAGATGCGTGCGCGAACGGTGCCGCTGCATCCGCACAGGCTACGGTGTGTCGCCATCTCTCGCCGGTACGCTACAGTCGTTGTGGCGATTTCCTCAGTTGACCAGGATAGTGAGTCACGATTCGGGAAGAAATACAGACGCCGAGAGTCAGGGAATAGCCAAGTACAGTTGCTCGCGTTCACACGCAGAAAAAACAGCGCCAAACAGAAACGAACACAATAATCATACGACGAAACACCAACAGGAGTCGAGGTGACTTCGTCGACACCGCAGCACAATTATAAAAGAAACGAGCGCCGGGGCAAAACAGAAAACACACAGATTTAGCACGTTACACACACAAAACAAAAAAGAAAAGGAGAGGCTGAACATAGGGAGACACAGATTCAACTAGTGCGTCGATTCGGTAGAACCAGCCCGTTGAGCTGTGAAAAGGGCAAAAAGAAGGCGCCGAGATGTGTTTTTGTTTCCTTCAAATGACCCCAAAGCAACGCTTGCAACTGTGACAGGAACAATAGAGAAGAGACTTGAGTGCCGTCTGCGTGCATCGCAAAGGCAGTCTTTTGGTGCTGTCCTCACCTCACTCCACACGTTGTCTTCGCAGCTGAAAGAGAGGTAGAGGGGTGCGCTCTTGTCCGCGAGGGCTGGGGTGCTTGAGGAACTCGGTAAGCACACTGTCCAGCACAGCACTACCCGCGTGCTTTTTTCTTCTGAGAAACGTGAACGCACGGACGCCTTCGAACAACTCCACTAAAAACGTTCCATAACGCCATCTTATGAGATGCTGAGATGCAAATTGCAAGGCGCTTCGGGTGCGCTTTGGCACACAACGCCAGAAATGAGCTGCGCTGCTTTCTTTCGCTGGGCACACGAAGCGCCCTCTGGATCTCCCTCCACACCGAAAGAGAGCCTACCGCTTCGGTGAGGTACGCGGTTGAGAAATAGCAAACAGTAGTGGTAAATAGCTTACGCGGCCGCCTTGCAGTTCGTCACCGTCGCGCCGTTCGTGCAGATGCCAAGCAGGCTGGTCGTGTTAGCGCTCTTTGATTGGAACCACGTCTTCACCGTGTTGGCCACGTCTGACGTCTTGGCGCTCGACGGAATCGAGTTCAGCTGAATCATCTCACCGTTCGAGTAGGCCGCCACGAGCAGCGGGGCCTTCTTCTCGACGTTGTCGCCATCGCTCGTGACGATCAGCAGCCAGTTCTCGGCCACCTTCGCGGTGCGCGACAAAAGGGCCATCGCAATACGGCCCACCGCGGCGTCCAGCAGGTTCACCTCACTGCGCTCCTTCGACGAACCTTTGAGGTCGCCGTCGCCCGCCGCAGCTATTACCTCCTTTGGTACGTCGTGTTTTGGGGAGAACTCAGGAAAGCTGGCCGGCTTCCTCCAAGCGGAGAAGGAGGATGTAAGGTGCGGCGCCGATGAGTGCACCGGTGAGGGAGCCCTCCCTTCCGTGCCGCCCCCAGCATCGCTGGGAACTGCAGCTCCCTCCCCACAACCGCCGACTCCTTTGCACGCGCCGAAGCGTCGATTCCCTGGTCGCGATCTGCCGTTGCCTGAGCCGCGCCAACCGCAGCGAGGATGGAGCGATTGGGGAGGCGGACGATGTGCTCAGCGGAGCAAAAACGGACTGCTGTGACTTCGTGCTCACTTGCGCTTTCTTGGCCCTCATCGCCGTGCTCCGTGGTGAGGCCGCCGAGTCAGACACAACAGAGGAGCTGGGGGAGCTCGTCTCTTCCCACATCTCCGGCACCACCGGCGAATGCCCATCGCAACCCCCACAACGCGGCGCCTACCTCGTGTGACGGGGAAGAGGCGGAGCGGGGCAGCTAACTAGATGCGGCCACCTTCCCCACAGCAGAGGGGTGGAGAAACGCTTCTGCGTCCTCGTCGTCCGCGCGAGAAACTCATCCAGACACGTGCGCGCTGGCGCCGGGCTGCGACAGAACATGTCTGCTGTTGTCGAATTGGAAGAGTGTGAGTCCGCTGCGTGCAATACACCGTGAAGCTGCGCATGTGTGTCGTCGCCGTCATCACCGCAGAAGAATGAAAAGACGCGCGCCTGTTGTCTCCGGCTGCGGGATGACGCGGTGAAGGCGAAATGCCAAGGTAAAAGTCTAAAATGGAGCGCACGGATGACGGGGCTGCGCGCGCTGGCGATGTGATTTCAGCGGCTGTGTGCTGGGGCGACACGTGCGAAGAGTCGCGACGGCGTGTCTGCGCCAGCGGCGTTCGTGCCTCCGCGGCAAGGTCGGCGCGTGTCAGTGTAGTGGGATGCGTAAGCTGCGTCGATGCCTTCTCCTTGCCAACAGAAGCAGACGATGTCAGCTCTGAGTGCGTCGAGGTGGGCAGCTGCGGGGACCTTTCGTCCTCCGAAAGCACTGGCGAGGTGTTCTTTTCCGCCGTGACCGCGTCTACATGCAGCGGCGGTGCCGCGCGCCGTGGGGTGGCATCCAGAGTGAGCATCCCGGTCGTTGACTGACAAGTAGCCCTCACCCCCGAAGAATGGTGCGTCAATTAAACAGCAAACAGGGCAAGTGTCTATGCGAGTTACTTGTGTGGTGTGCCTCTAACAAAGAAATGCTGGGGCACTTATGCGTGTGATTATAACTTTCTATGCGCTGGCTGCGTAACAGCAGTAGCAAACAGCCAGTTTTCGAAAACGAATGTGTATGTGGCCGGGGGAGGGGGCTGAAGCACGACGCACTAGGTAAGCTTTTTTTCTCTTTTAAACGTGCGTTGCTGCGCTGTACATGCTAGAAGCACAAACGCGGTGTTCGCTTGGCTGGTGGAAAACACCGTCTTCGTCTGTCAAGTAACGCGCAAAACAAAGGGCAAAAGGCAGTAATTGAAGGGGAAAGACGGGTGTGCACATTGAGCACAGCGATGCGCTGCAGAGACTGATTTTCATTCTCCCTCGCCAGTTTCTTCGAAAGCCTGCTCGCTTCAAAAACTAAACCTATCCAAACAGAAAAAGGGGAGCGAAATTGTGCGGCAATTGTTCCACGCAATTCAACTACCAGGGACAGAAGAAGTGCAGGCGCTCGCATCGTACAGATGCGTGCGCGAACGGTGCCGCTGCATCCGCACAGGCTACGGTGTGTCGCCATCTCTCGCCGGTACGCTACAGTCGTTGTGGCGATTTCCTCAGTTGACCAGGATAGTGAGTCACGATTC
>OESE01000029.1:0-12972 GCA_900240875.1 Crithidia expoeki
GGCCCGCCAGGTCTGGTTGCCATCCTGAGTCTACCCAGGTCACCGCACCAGAGTGGTCGGCAGCCAAGCACGAGTGTGTAAGGGTGTTGTCTGGCATCGGGCGGTGCCCTCAGCGTCAGCGATCCATTCGCGTCTCATCACACCGACCACGCACAGTTGTTGCCTCCGAAACGGGCCCGCCAGGTCTGGTTGCCATCCTGAGTCTACCCAGGTCACCGCACCAGAGGTGGTCGGTCAGCCAAGCACGAGTGTGTAAGGGTGTTGTCTGGCATCGGGCGGTGCCCTCAGCGTCAGCGATCCATTCGCGTCTCATCACACCGACCACGCACAGTTGTTGCCTCCGGAAACGGGCCCGCCAGGTCTGGTTGCCATCCTGAGTCTACCCAGGTCACCGCACCAGAGGTGGTCGGTCAGCCAAGCACGAGTGTGTAAGGTGTGTCTGGCATCGGGCGGTGCCCTCAGCGTCAGCGATCCATTCGCGTCTCATCACACCGACCACGCACAGTTGTTGCATCCGGAAACGGGCCCCCAGGTCTGTTGCATCCTGAGTCTACCCCAGGTCACGCACAGAGGTGGTCGGTCAGCCAAGCACGAGTGTGTAAGGGTGTTGTCTGCATCGGGCGGTGCCCTCAGCGTCAGCGATCCATTCGCGTCTCATCACACCGACCACGCACAGTTGTTGCCTCCGGAAACGGGCCCGCCAGGTTGGTTGCCATCCTGAGTCTACCCAGGTCACCGCACCAGAGGTGGTCGGTCAGCCAAGCACGAGTGTGTAAGGGTGTTGTCTGGCATCGGGCGGTGCCTCAGCGTCAGCGATCCTTCGCGTCTATCACACCGACCACGCACAGTTGTTGCTCCGGAAACGGGCCCGCCAGGTCTGGTTGCCATCCTGAGTCTACCCAGGTCACCGCACCAGAGGTGGTCGGTCAGCCAAGCACGAGTGTGTAAGGGTGTTGTCTGGCATCGGGCGGTGCCCTCAGCGTCAGCGATCCATTCGCGTCTCATCACACCGACCACGCACAGTTGTTGCCTCCGGAAACGGGCCCGCCAGGTCTGGTTGCCATCCTGAGTCTACCCAGGTCACCGCACCAGAGGTGGTCGGTCAGCCAAGCACGAGTGTGTAAGGGTGTTGTCTGGCATCGGGCGGTGCCCTCAGCGTCAGCGATCCATTCGCGTCTCATCACACCGACCACGCACAGTTGTTGCTCCGGAAACGGGCCCGCCAGGTCTGGTTGCCATCCTGAGTCTACCCAGGTCACCGCACCAGAGGTGGTCGGTCAGCCAAGCACGAGTGTGTAAGGGTGTTGTCTGGCATCGGGCGGTGCCCTCAGCGTCAGCGATCCATTCGCGTCTCATCACACCGACCACGCACAGTTGTTGCTCCGGAAACGGGCCCGCCAGGTCTGGTTGCCATCCTGAGTCTACCCAGGTCACCGCACCAGAGGTGGTCGGTCAGCCAAGCACGAGTGTGTAAGGGTGTTGTCTGGCATCGGGCGGTGCCCTCAGCGTCAGCGATCCATTCGCGTCTCATCACACCGACCACGCACAGTTGTTGCCTCCGGAAACGGGCCCGCCAGGTCTGGTTGCCATCCTGAGTCTACCCAGGTCACCGCACCAGAAGGTGGTCGGTCAGCCAAGCACGAGTGTGTAAGGGTGTTGTCTGGCATCGGGCGGTGCCCTCAGCGTCAGCGATCCATTCGCGTCTCATCACACCGACCACGCACAGTTGTTGCCTCCGAAACGGGCCCGCCAGGTCTGGTTGCCATCCTGAGTCTACCCAGGTCACCGCACCAGAGGTGGTCGGTCAGCCAAGCACGAGTGTGTAAGGGTGTTGTCTGGCATCGGGCGGTGCCCTCAGCGTCAGCGATCCATTCGCGTCTCATCACACCGACCACGCACAGTTGTTGCCTCCGGAAACGGGCCCGCCAGGTCTGGTTGCCATCCTGAGTCTACCCAGGTCACCGCACCAGAGGTGGTCGGTCAGCCAAGCACGAGTGTGTAAGGGTGTGTCTGGCATCGGGCGGTGCCCTCAGCGTCAGCGATCCATTCGCGTCTCATCACACCGACCACGCACAGTTGTTGCCTCCGGAAACGGGCCCGCCAGGTCTGGTTGCCATCCTGAGTCTACCCAGGTCACCGCACCAGAGGTGGTCGGTCAGCCAAGCACGAGTGTGTAAGGGTGTTGTCTGGCATCGGGCGGTGCCCTCAGCGTCAGCGATCCATTCGCGTCTCATCACACCGACCACGCACAGTTGTTGCCTCCGGAAACGGGCCCGCCAGGTCTGGTTGCCATCCTGAGTCTACCCAGGTCACCGCACCAGAGGTGGTCGGTCAGCCAAGCACGAGTGTGTAAGGGTGTTGTCTGGCATCGGGCGGTGCCCTCAGCGTCAGCGATCCATTCGCGTCTCATCACACCGACCACGCACAGTTGTTGCCTCCGGAAACGGGCCCGCCAGGTCTGGTTGCCATCCTGAGTCTACCCAGGTCACCGCACCAGAGGTGGTCGGTCAGCCAAGCACGAGTGTGTAAGGGTGTTGTCTGGCATCGGGCGGTGCCCTCAGCGTCAGCGATCCATTCGCGTCTCATCACACCGACCACGCACAGTTGTTGCTCCGGAAACGGGCCCGCCAGGTCTGGTTGCCATCCTGAGTCTACCCAGGTCACCGCACCAGAGGTGGTCGGTCAGCCAAGCACGAGTGTGTAAGGGTGTTGTCTGGCATCGGGCGGTGCCCTCAGCGTCAGCGATCCATTCGCGTCTCATCACACCGACCACGCACAGTTGTTGCCTCCGGAAACGGGCCCGCCAGGTCTGGTTGCCATCCTGAGTCTACCCAGGTCACCGCACCAGAGGTGGTCGGTCAGCCAAGCACGAGTGTGTAAGGGTGTTGTCTGGCATCGGGCGGTGCCCTCAGCGTCAGCGATCCATTCGCGTCTCATCACACCGACCACGCACAGTTGTTGCCTCCGGAAACGGGCCCGCCAGGTCTGGTTGCCATCCTGAGTCTACCCAGGTCACCGCACCAGAGGTGGTCGGTCAGCCAAGCACGAGTGTGTAAGGGTGTTGTCTGGCATCGGGCGGTGCCCTCAGCGTCAGCGATCCATTCGCGTCTCATCACACCGACCACGCACAGTTGTTGCTCCGGAAACGGGCCCGCCAGGTCTGGTTGCCATCCTGAGTCTACCCAGGTCACCGCACCAGAGGTGGTCGGTCAGCCAAGCACGAGTGTGTAAGGGTGTTGTCTGGCATCGGGCGGTGCCCTCAGCGTCAGCGATCCATTCGCGTCTCATCACACCGACCACGCACAGTTGTTGCCTCCGGAAACGGGCCCGCCAGGTCTGGTTGCCATCCTGAGTCTACCCAGGTCACCGCACCAGAGGTGGTCGGTCAGCCAAGCACGAGTGTGTAAGGGTGTTGTCTGGCATCGGGCGGTGCCCTCAGCGTCAGCGATCCATTCGCGTCTCATCACACCGACCACGCACAGTTGTTGCCTCCGGAAACGGGCCCGCCAGGTCTGGTTGCCATCCTGAGTCTACCCAGGTCACCGCACCAGAGGTGGTCGGTCAGCCAAGCACGAGTGTGTAAGGGTGTTGTCTGGCATCGGGCGGTGCCCTCAGCGTCAGCGATCCATTCGCGTCTCATCACACCGACCACGCACAGTTGTTGCCTCCGGAAACGGGCCCGCCAGGTCTGGTTGCCATCCTGAGTCTACCCAGGTCACCGCACCAGAGGTGGTCGGTCAGCCAAGCACGAGTGTGTAAGGGTGTTGTCTGGCATCGGGCGGTGCCCTCAGCGTCAGCGATCCATTCGCGTCTCATCACACCGACCACGCACAGTTGTTGCCTCCGGAAACGGGCCCGCCAGGTCTGGTTGCCATCCTGAGTCTACCCAGGTCACCGCACCAGAGGTGGTCGGTCAGCCAAGCACGAGTGTGTAAGGGTGTTGTCTGGCATCGGGCGGTGCCCTCAGCGTCAGCGATCCATTCGCGTCTCATCACACCGACCACGCACAGTTGTTGCATCCGGAAACGGGCCCGCCAGGTCTGGTTGCCATCCTGAGTCTACCCAGGTCACCGCACCAGAGGTGGTCGGTCAGCCAAGCACGAGTGTGTAAGGGTGTTGTCTGGCATCGGGCGGTGCCCTCAGCGTCAGCGATCCATTCGCGTCTCATCACACCGACCACGCACAGTTGTTGCCTCCGGAAACGGGCCCGCCAGGTCTGGTTGCCATCCTGAGTCTACCCAGGTCACCGCACCAGAGGTGGTCGGTCAGCCAAGCACGAGTGTGTAAGGGTGTTGTCTGGCATCGGGCGGTGCCCTCAGCGTCAGCGATCCATTCGCGTCTCATCACACCGACCACGCACAGTTGTTGCCTCCGGAAACGGGCCCGCCAGGTCTGGTTGCCATCCTGAGTCTACCCAGGTCACCGCACCAGAGGTGGTCGGTCAGCCAAGCACGAGTGTGTAAGGGTGTTGTCTGGCATCGGGCGGTGCCCTCAGCGTCAGCGATCCATTCGCGTCTCATCACACCGACCACGCACAGTTGTTGCCTCCGGAAACGGGCCCGCCAGGTCTGGTTGCCATCCTGAGTCTACCCAGGTCACCGCACCAGAGGTGGTCGGTCAGCCAAGCACGAGTGTGTAAGGGTGTTGTCTGGCATCGGGCGGTGCCCTCAGCGTCAGCGATCCATTCGCGTCTCATCACACCGACCACGCACAGTTGTTGCCTCCGGAAACGGGCCCGCCAGGTCTGGTTGCCATCCTGAGTCTACCCAGGTCACCGCACCAGAGGTGGTCGGTCAGCCAAGCACGAGTGTGTAAGGGTGTTGTCTGGCATCGGGCGGTGCCCTCAGCGTCAGCGATCCATTCGCGTCTCATCACACCGACACGCACAGTTGTTGCCTCCGGAAACGGGCCCGCCAGGTCTGGTTGCCATCCTGAGTCTACCCAGGTCACCGCACCAGAGGTGGTCGGTCAGCCAAGCACGAGTGTGTAAGGGTGTTGTCTGGCATCGGGCGGTGCCCTCAGCGTCAGCGATCCATTCGCGTCTCATCACACCGACCACGCACAGTTGTTGCCTCCGGAAACGGGCCCGCCAGGTCTGGTTGCCATCCTGAGTCTACCCAGGTCACCGCACCAGAGGTGGTCGGTCAGCCAAGCACGAGTGTGTAAGGGTGTTGTCTGGCATCGGGCGGTGCCCTCAGCGTCAGCGATCCATTCGCGTCTCATCACACCGACCACGCACAGTTGTTGCCTCCGGAAACGGGCCCGCCAGGTCTGGTTGCCATCCTGAGTCTACCCAGGTCACCGCACCAGAGGTGGTCGGTCAGCCAAGCACGAGTGTGTAAGGGTGTTGTCTGGCATCGGGCGGTGCCCTCAGCGTCAGCGATCCATTCGCGTCTCATCACACCGACCACGCACAGTTGTTGCCTCCGGAAACGGGCCCGCCAGGTCTGGTTGCCATCCTGAGTCTACCCAGGTCACCGCACCAGAGGTGGTCGGTCAGCCAAGCACGAGTGTGTAAGGGTGTTGTCTGGCATCGGGCGGTGCCCTCAGCGTCAGCGATCCATTCGCGTCTCATCACACCGACCACGCACAGTTGTTGCTCCGGAAACGGGCCCGCCAGGTCTGGTTGCCATCCTGAGTCTACCCAGGTCACCGCACCAGAGGTGGTCGGTCAGCCAAGCACGAGTGTGTAAGGGTGTTGTCTGGCATCGGGCGGTGCCCTCAGCGTCAGCGATCCATTCGCGTCTCATCACACCGACCACGCACAGTTGTTGCCTCCGGAAACGGGCCCGCCAGGTCTGGTTGCCATCCTGAGTCTACCCAGGTCACCGCACCAGAGGTGGTCGGTCAGCCAAGCACGAGTGTGTAAGGGTGTTGTCTGGCATCGGGCGGTGCCCTCAGCGTCAGCGATCCATTCGCGTCTCATCACACCGACCACGCACAGTTGTTGCCTCCGGAAACGGGCCCGCCAGGTCTGGTTGCCATCCTGAGTCTACCCAGGTCACCGCACCAGAGGTGGTCGGTCAGCCAAGCACGAGTGTGTAAGGGTGTTGTCTGGCATCGGGCGGTGCCCTCAGCGTCAGCGATCCATTCGCGTCTCATCACACCGACCACGCACAGTTGTTGCCTCCGGAAACGGGCCCGCCAGGTCTGGTTGCCATCCTGAGTCTACCCAGGTCACCGCACCAGAGGTGGTCGGTCAGCCAAGCACGAGTGTGTAAGGGTGTTGTCTGGCATCGGGCGGTGCCCTCAGCGTCAGCGATCCATTCGCGTCTCATCACACCGACCACGCACAGTTGTTGCCTCCGGAAACGGGCCCGCCAGGTCTGGTTGCCATCCTGAGTCTACCCAGGTCACCGCACCAGAGGTGGTCGGTCAGCCAAGCACGAGTGTGTAAGGGTGTTGTCTGGCATCGGGCGGTGCCCTCAGCGTCAGCGATCCATTCGCGTCTCATCACACCGACCACGCACAGTTGTTGCCTCCGGAAACGGGCCCGCCAGGTCTGGTTGCCATCCTGAGTCTACCCAGGTCACCGCACCAGAGGTGGTCGGTCAGCCAAGCACGAGTGTGTAAGGGTGTTGTCTGGCATCGGGCGGTGCCCTCAGCGTCAGCGATCCATTCGCGTCTCATCACACCGACCACGCACAGTTGTTGCCTCCGGAAACGGGCCCGCCAGGTCTGGTTGCCATCCTGAGTCTACCCAGGTCACCGCACCAGAGGTGGTCGGTCAGCCAAGCACGAGTGTGTAAGGGTGTTGTCTGGCATCGGGCGGTGCCCTCAGCGTCAGCGATCCATTCGCGTCTCATCACACCGACCACGCACAGTTGTTGCCTCCGGAAACGGGCCCGCCAGGTCTGGTTGCCATCCTGAGTCTACCCAGGTCACCGCACCAGAGGTGGTCGGTCAGCCAAGCACGAGTGTGTAAGGGTGTTGTCTGGCATCGGGCGGTGCCCTCAGCGTCAGCGATCCATTCGCGTCTCATCACACCGACCACGCACAGTTGTTGCCTCCGGAAACGGGCCCGCCAGGTCTGGTTGCCATCCTGAGTCTACCCAGGTCACCGCACCAGAGGTGGTCGGTCAGCCAAGCACGAGTGTGTAAGGGTGTTGTCTGGCATCGGGCGGTGCCCTCAGCGTCAGCGATCCATTCGCGTCTCATCACACCGACCACGCACAGTTGTTGCCTCCGGAAACGGGCCCGCCAGGTCTGGTTGCCATCCTGAGTCTACCCAGGTCACCGCACCAGAGGTGGTCGGTCAGCCAAGCACGAGTGTGTAAGGGTGTTGTCTGGCATCGGGCGGTGCCCTCAGCGTCAGCGATCCATTCGCGTCTCATCACACCGACCACGCACAGTTGTTGCCTCCGGAAACGGGCCCGCCAGGTCTGGTTGCCATCCTGAGTCTACCCAGGTCACCGCACCAGAGGTGGTCGGTCAGCCAAGCACGAGTGTGTAAGGGTGTTGTCTGGCATCGGGCGGTGCCCTCAGCGTCAGCGATCCATTCGCGTCTCATCACACCGACCACGCACAGTTGTTGCCTCCGGAAACGGGCCCGCCAGGTCTGGTTGCCATCCTGAGTCTACCCAGGTCACCGCACCAGAGGTGGTCGGTCAGCCAAGCACGAGTGTGTAAGGGTGTTGTCTGGCATCGGGCGGTGCCCTCAGCGTCAGCGATCCATTCGCGTCTCATCACACCGACCACGCACAGTTGTTGCCTCCGGAAACGGGCCCGCCAGGTCTGGTTGCCATCCTGAGTCTACCCAGGTCACCGCACCAGAGGTGGTCGGTCAGCCAAGCACGAGTGTGTAAGGGTGTTGTCTGGCATCGGGCGGTGCCCTCAGCGTCAGCGATCCATTCGCGTCTCATCACACCGACCACGCACAGTTGTTGCCTCCGGAAACGGGCCCGCCAGGTCTGGTTGCCATCCTGAGTCTACCCAGGTCACCGCACCAGAGGTGGTCGGTCAGCCAAGCACGAGTGTGTAAGGGTGTTGTCTGGCATCGGGCGGTGCCCTCAGCGTCAGCGATCCATTCGCGTCTCATCACACCGACCACGCACAGTTGTTGCCTCCGGAAACGGGCCCGCCAGGTCTGGTTGCCATCCTGAGTCTACCCAGGTCACCGCACCAGAGGTGGTCGGTCAGCCAAGCACGAGTGTGTAAGGGTGTTGTCTGGCATCGGGCGGTGCCCTCAGCGTCAGCGATCCATTCGCGTCTCATCACACCGACCACGCACAGTTGTTGCTCCGGAAACGGGCCCGCCAGGTCTGGTTGCCATCCTGAGTCTACCCAGGTCACCGCACCAGAGGTGGTCGGTCAGCCAAGCACGAGTGTGTAAGGGTGTTGTCTGGCATCGGGCGGTGCCCTCAGCGTCAGCGATCCATTCGCGTCTCATCACACCGACCACGCACAGTTGTTGCCTCCGGAAACGGGCCCGCCAGGTCTGGTTGCCATCCTGAGTCTACCCAGGTCACCGCACCAGAGGTGGTCGGTCAGCCAAGCACGAGTGTGTAAGGGTGTTGTCTGGCATCGGGCGGTGCCCTCAGCGTCAGCGATCCATTCGCGTCTCATCACACCGACCACGCACAGTTGTTGCCTCCGGAAACGGGCCCGCCAGGTCTGGTTGCCATCCTGAGTCTACCCAGGTCACCGCACCAGAGGTGGTCGGTCAGCCAAGCACGAGTGTGTAAGGGTGTTGTCTGGCATCGGGCGGTGCCCTCAGCGTCAGCGATCCATTCGCGTCTCATCACACCGACCACGCACAGTTGTTGCCTCCGGAAACGGGCCCGCCAGGTCTGGTTGCCATCCTGAGTCTACCCAGGTCACCGCACCAGAGGTGGTCGGTCAGCCAAGCACGAGTGTGTAAGGGTGTTGTCTGGCATCGGGCGGTGCCCTCAGCGTCAGCGATCCATTCGCGTCTCATCACACCGACCACGCACAGTTGTTGCCTCCGGAAACGGGCCCGCCAGGTCTGGTTGCCATCCTGAGTCTACCCAGGTCACCGCACCAGAGGTGGTCGGTCAGCCAAGCACGAGTGTGTAAGGGTGTTGTCTGGCATCGGGCGGTGCCCTCAGCGTCAGCGATCCATTCGCGTCTCATCACACCGACCACGCACAGTTGTTGCCTCCGGAAACGGGCCCGCCAGGTCTGGTTGCCATCCTGAGTCTACCCAGGTCACCGCACCAGAGGTGGTCGGTCAGCCAAGCACGAGTGTGTAAGGGTGTTGTCTGGCATCGGGCGGTGCCTCAGCGTCAGCGATCCATTCGCGTCTCATCACACCGACCACGCACAGTTGTTGCCTCCGGAAACGGGCCCGCCAGGTCTGGTTGCCATCCTGAGTCTACCCAGGTCACCGCACCAGAGGTGGTCGGTCAGCCAAGCACGAGTGTGTAAGGGTGTTGTCTGGCATCGGGCGGTGCCCTCAGCGTCAGCGATCCATTCGCGTCTCATCACACCGACCACGCACAGTTGTTGCCTCCGGAAACGGGCCCGCCAGGTCTGGTTGCCATCCTGAGTCTACCCAGGTCACCGCACCAGAGGTGGTCGGTCAGCCAAGCACGAGTGTGTAAGGGTGTTGTCTGGCATCGGGCGGTGCCCTCAGCGTCAGCGATCCATTCGCGTCTCATCACACCGACCACGCACAGTTGTTGCCTCCGGAAACGGGCCCGCCAGGTCTGGTTGCCATCCTGAGTCTACCCAGGTCACCGCACCAGAGGTGGTCGGTCAGCCAAGCACGAGTGTGTAAGGGTGTTGTCTGGCATCGGGCGGTGCCCTCAGCGTCAGCGATCCATTCGCGTCTCATCACACCGACCACGCACAGTTGTTGCCTCCGGAAACGGGCCCGCCAGGTTGGTTGCCATCCTGAGTCTACCCAGGTCACCGCACCAGAGGTGGTCGGTCAGCCAAGCACGAGTGTGTAAGGGTGTTGTCTGGCATCGGGCGGTGCCCTCAGCGTCAGCGATCCATTCGCGTTCATCACACCGACCACGCACAGTTGTTGCCTCCGGAAACGGGCCCGCCAGGTCTGGTTGCCATCCTGAGTCTACCCAGGTCACCGCACCAGAGGTGGTCGGTCAGCCAAGCACGAGTGTGTAAGGGTGTTGTCTGGCATCGGGCGGTGCCCTCAGCGTCAGCGATCCATTCGCGTCTCATCACACCGACCACGCACAGTTGTTGCTCGGAAACGGGCCCGCCAGGTCTGGTTGCCATCCTGAGTCTACCCAGGTCACCGCACCAGAGGTGGTCGGTCAGCCAAGCACGAGTGTGTAAGGGTGTTGTCTGGCATCGGGCGGTGCCCTCAGCGTCAGCGATCCATTCGCGTCTCATCACACCGACCACGCACAGTTGTTGCCTCCGGAAACGGGCCCGCCAGGTCTGGTTGCCATCCTGAGTCTACCCAGGTCACCGCACCAGAGGTGGTCGGTCAGCCAAGCACGAGTGTGTAAGGGTGTTGTCTGGCATCGGGCGGTGCCTCAGCGTCAGCGATCCATTCGCGTCTCATCACACCGACCACGCACAGTTGTTGCCTCCGGAAACGGGCCCGCAGGTCTGGTTGCCATCCTGAGTCTACCCAGGTCACCGCACCAGAGGTGGTCGGTCAGCCAAGCACGAGTGTGTAAGGGTGTTGTCTGGCATCGGGCGGTGCCCTCAGCGTCAGCGATCCATTCGCGTCTCATCACACCGACCACGCACAGTTGTTGCCTCCGGAAACGGGCCCGCCAGGTCTGGTTGCCATCCTGAGTCTACCCAGGTCACCGCACCAGAGGTGGTCGGTCAGCCAAGCACGAGTGTGTAAGGGTGTTGTCTGGCATCGGGCGGTGCCCTCAGCGTCAGCGATCCATTGGTCTCATCACACCGACCACGCACAGTTGTTGCCTCCGGAAACGGGCCCGCCAGGTCTGGTTGCCATCCTGAGTCTACCCAGGTCACCGCACCAGAGGTGGTCGGTCAGCCAAGCACGAGTGTGTAAGGGTGTTGTCTGGCATCGGGCGGTGCCCTCAGCGTCAGCGATCCATTCGCGTCTCATCACACCGACCACGCACAGTTGTTGCTCCGGAAACGGGCCCGCCAGGTCTGGTTGCCATCCTGAGTCTACCCAGGTCACCGCACCAGAGGGGTCGGTCAGCCAAGCACGAGTGTGTAAGGGTGTTGTCTGGCATCGGGCGGTGCCCTCAGCGTCAGCGATCATTCGCGTCTCATCACACCGACCACGCACAGTTGTTGCCTCCGGAAACGGCCCGCCAGGTCTGGTTGCCATCCTGAGTCTACCCAGGTCACCGCACCAGAGGTGGTCGGTCAGCCAAGCACGAGTGTGTAAGGGTGTTGTCTGGCATCGGGCGGTGCCCTCAGCGTCAGCGATCCATTCGCGTCTCATCACACCGACCACGCACAGTTGTTGCTCCGGAAACGGGCCGCCAGGTCTGGTTGCCATCCTGAGTCTACCCAGGTCACCGCACCAGAGGTGGTCGGTCAGCCAAGCACGAGTGTGTAAGGGTGTTGTTGGCATCGGGCGGTGCCCTCAGCGTCAGCGATCCATTCGCGTCTCATCACACCGACCACGCACAGTTGTTGCCTCCGGAAACGGGCCCGCCAGGTTGGTTGCCATCCTGAGTCTACCCAGGTCACCGCACCAGAGGTGGTCGGTCAGCCAAGCACGAGTGTGTAAGGGTGTTGTCTGGCATCGGGCGGTGCCCTCAGCGTCAGCGATCCATTCGCGTCTCATCACACCGACCACGCACAGTTGTTGCCTCCGGAAACGGGCCCGCCAGGTCTGGTTGCCATCCTGAGTCTACCCAGGTCACCGCACCAGAGGTGGTCGGTCAGCCAAGCACGAGTGTGTAAGGGTGTTGTCTGGCATCGGGCGGTGCCCTCAGCGTCAGCGATCCATTCGCGTCTCATCACACCGACCACGCACAGTTGTTGCCTCCGGAACGGGCCCGCCAGGTCTGGTTGCCATCCTGAGTCTACCCAGGTCACCGCACCAGAGGTGGTCGGTCAGCCAAGCACGAGTGTGTAAGGGTGTTGTCTGGCATCGGGCGGTGCCCTCAGCGTCAGCGATCCATTCGCGTCTCATCACACCGACCACGCACAGTTGTTGCCTCCGGAAACGGGCCCGCCAGGTCTGGTTGCCATCCTGAGTCTACCCAGGTCACCGCACCAGAGGTGGTCGGTCAGCCAAGCACGAGTGTGTAAGGGTGTTGTCTGGCATCGGGCGGTGCCCTCAGCGTCAGCGATCCATTCGCGTCTCATCACACCGACCACGCACAGTTGTTGCCTCCGGAAACGGGCCCGCCAGGTCTGGTTGCCATCCTGAGTCTACCCAGGTCACCGCACCAGAGGTGGTCGGTCAGCCAAGCACGAGTGTGTAAGGGTGTTGTCTGGCATCGGGCGGTGCCCTCAGCGTCAGCGATCCATTCGCGTCTCATCACACCGACCACGCACAGTTGTTGCCTCCGGAAACGGGCCCGCCAGGTCTGGTTGCCATCCTGAGTCTACCCAGGTCACCGCACCAGAGGTGGTCGGTCAGCCAAGCACGAGTGTGTAAGGGTGTTGTCTGGCATCGGGCGGTGCCCTCAGCGTCAGCGATCCATTCGCGTCTCATCACACCGACCACGCACAGTTGTTGCCTCCGGAAACGGGCCCGCCAGGTCTGGTTGCCATCCTGAGTCTACCCAGGTCACCGCACCAGAGGTGGTCGGTCAGCCAAGCACGAGTGTGTAAGGGTGTTGTCTGGCATCGGGCGGTGCCCTCAGCGTCAGCGATCCATTCGCGTCTCATCACACCGACCACGCACAGTTGTTGCCTCCGGAAACGGGCCCGCCAGGTCTGGTTGCCATCCTGAGTCTACCCAGGTCACCGCACCAGAGGTGGTCGGTCAGCCAAGCACGAGTGTGTAAGGGTGTTGTCTGGCATCGGGCGGTGCCCTCAGCGTCAGCGATCCATTCGCGTCTCATCACACCGACCACGCACAGTTGTTGC